>NHNV01000003.1:389943-740983 GCA_002785995.1 Mycosphaerelloides madeirae
ACTCCCACCCTACCCCTCCCCCCATCCCCACCTCCCCACCCCCTCCGCGCCCCTCAAATCTCCATTACTCTCCAAACTTTCCTTTCCAACCCTCATCAATTCTTTCGTCCTTTCCTCTCCCCAAGCTTCCCTGAAGCTTTTCAACTCCTCCGTAGAATCCATAGCCGCAGCCCTAATATCGGCAAAAAGCTGCGGTTTGTCATTGCTAGGACGTGTCAGAGGCGCCACAAGTCTCGGGATGGAGTTTCGGAGACGATCGAGCTGGTTAGTTGTTAGTGTTAATGGGATATGTGGAGGGGTTGATGTAGATTTACTTGTTCTTGGAGGTTGGCGAGGTGTGCGAGAGCGGTCTCGTATTGTGCGGCGTCACAGGTTTGGGGCTGTGATTGCGTCTGGTCTGATGCGGCTGTGGGCGTGTTCCTCGTCATAATTTCGTATTAACAGATGTTCTTGGCTCGTACGATTTGTAAATCGATCATGAAGAATTGGTGTAAACGTAGATGGAGTTGTGATCAGGGAAGCAACAAGCGAGGTGAATGGAAGTCAGTGGTTGGCGTATGGGCTAGTACATATTAAGCTAGCGTGATACGCCCTTTCCACGAGCGTCTGCCTTCGAATATGCCTTTGTCTCAATCGTATTGATCTCGCCTACTACCTCTGATGGGAAGCACGTTACGGAAAGTGCAGTCGAAACTCAGCATCAGTGCAAGCCTCCTATCATTATAACTCAATCATCAGCTCACATCCAGCACAATAGCCTGGGCCAATAATCAAAGACGTAGCATGCCGCTATTATTACATCCCCTCATACATGTAATTCTATCTTGTCCACGCATGATTCCACGGCTCCCTCCCAGGCGTCTCCGTCTGCATTCTTGCATACTCAATCGGCACACCCTTCCACACATCCGTCTTCATCATCGCAATCCTGTATAATCTCCCCATCTCCTTCTCTTCGCCCGGCACCGGTACAACTCCAAATTTCCTCCTCTCATCCTCTGTCAAGCCATTGTTGTCAATGAGACGCAAAGCTTCGCACGCCCTGTACATGGAGAAGTACTGTTTCTCCAGCTTGAGTTCCTTTTGTATTCGGAGTTCGTCTTGGTAGCGTGTCCAGGCGCGGTGGATGGTCCAGTGGCGGAGGTTGCGGTTGCTGTTATGTGTTAGCGGGATCTGGGAGAGAGGGAAGGAGGGTAGATGAGTGTACCGGGAGAAGCGCAGAGGTCGGGGTGTTAATGGATGGTAGAGGAGGTATCTGATGAAAGCTGAGCCGTAGTCAGTAAGGTGTCGCAATCTTCTCCAAGTGGTCGCATACTGATTCTGGTATCTTTCTTGGGTCCGCCACTCTTCCTCTTCTGCCTCTGATCGGTGCTGGAGAACTGCGCTCTCTGCTGGAGCAGGCCTGCTTGCTGCTGCGCCAGGCATCCTCGCGCGGTCCACGGGAGAACTTCTGATCGAACGAACGGTGAAAATGCCCGCAGGAGAGCCATTGATGGTGCTTTAATGGTCGACATGGTGAGAACGGATAAATATTGAATATTGAAGAGAAAGGAGCCCTTGGAGTGCTGAAGGAAACGCGGATCTGAAAGCGAGTTTGCCCCGATATTTTCCCGAGGCGCCAACTTTGCGTTTCGATGTCTCGCTCTTCAATGCAGCATACCTCGCGGAAATGTGATGCTACGCCCAATTCCTCTTCGACAGAGCGTTACAGGTCTCTGCAGGAGACACTTCACCAAATGCGTACACGCAAGAACCGCGGCTTCTGGAGCTGTGACAGCCGCTGTTGATGATGGATTTGTAAAGGGAGCGAAAGGCAGGTCAACTCCCAATTTATTGACAAGGCATTGTTACTGATATGCATACAGCTCTCTCTGAGAAACTTATCGGCGTGAAAGCCAACATCCTCACCAAAACCAACGTCGTTCCCTCGACAGCCTCCTCCAAGATCCTCGAGAACTTCCACCCTCCCTTCCACGCGACTGTCGTCAAGCTCCTCATCGAGCATGGCGCAAATATACTGCCGAACGCGAACATGGATGAGTTTGGAATGGGATCACATTCGCAGCATTCGCATTTTGGGTTAGTGCAGAGCCCGTACCAGAGAGCAGGATTTCCGCTTTCGCCGGGTGGAAGCAGTGGAGGGAGTGCTGTCTGGGTTGCTTTAAAGCTCTGCTGGGCGGCATTGGGAACGGATACCGGTGGGAGTGTGAGACTGCCTGCTGCATACGTGGGAATAGTCGGGTTCAAGCCTAGTTATGGCAGGCTGTCGAGGTGGGGAGTGATTCAGTATGCGAACTCGCTGGATACTGTTGGCATCCTATCGCAGGATGTCGGGAGTGCGAGGACCATATTCGAATGCTTGGATCGATTTGATGAGCAGGATCCTACATCTCTGCCGTTCTCAGTACGGCAGCGCATCAACGCGAATGCTGCGAAGAGAGATGCTGGTAAGCTACGCATCGGTATACCACTGGAGTACAACGTCGACGAACTCTCGCCTGTCGTCAAAGAGAGCTACATCTCGATGCTGAATGCCTTGGAGGAGGCTGGCCACATCTTGCAGCCCGTCTCGCTCCCATCAACCCGCCGAGCGCTGTCAGCATATTACGTACTTGCTCCGGCCGAGGCCTCTTCAAACCTGGCGAAGTATGATGGCATTCGGTATGGCTATCGCACCGATACATCAGACGCAAACCCAAACGCTCGGCCGCCTCTGTCCCTCTACGCTCAGACGCGCGGGGAAGGCTTCGGCGAGGAGGTAAAGCGTCGCATACTACTGGGTGCCTATACTTTGTCCTCTGAGGCGATCGACAACTACTTCATCCAGGCGCAGAAGGTGCGGCGGCTTGTGCAGCAAGACTTTGACCGAGTCTTTGCATTGCCAAATCCGTTGCATGATGACGATACCCGGACAACTGGCGAGAAAGTGAACCTTCTTCTCACGCCCACCGTTCCAACCCTGCCTCCTACTGTTGAGGAGCTGAAGAATCAGTCGCCAGTGGAAAGCTACATGAATGATGTGTTCACTGTGCCGGCGAGCTTAGCAGGATTGCCCGCCATTTCGATACCAAGACCGTTGAAGGAGAGGACAGAGCTGGAGGAATCGGATGTGAAATCTGTGGGGCTGCAGCTGATAGGGCAGTTTGGGGATGATGAGTTGGTATTGGAGGCTGCGGAGAGAATGCAACGGCTATTTTGAACCCGTCACTTGATAAACGCTAGTAGAACTGCCAAACTCCGACCTCTCCTCCTTGTCTACGGCAGTCTAAAACTACCAGCTGAACAAACTTCTGATTGGTCAGAGCTGTCCGGGATCATGCACGGGCCTCACCCCCGAGCTGGCCTATATAAACCAAAATTTTCGCTCACCTCTTTTAATTCTCCTTTTTCTTCAGCTCTCTTTGCCTTTTGGCTTAGGTACGATCACAACCCTCACTCTCACATATTCAACATCTGCTGACCTCCTTCGCAGATCAAGTGTAGTATCTGTTCTTATCAGTTTAATCTCTGATACGAGATTACGGTCTCATCAAGATTATTCCAATTTTTGGCTTTCGTTCTTTGGCCGCTGGGCTTGCTCATGTCGGAGGGCACCGTGTCGCTGGTATCGCACTACTTCCAGCTGACGCAACCTCATTTTTCATCATCGCTCGGTCTTGTGCCGAGCCTGGAGAAGAATCTTCATCGTTATCATCTTGGTTCGGGTCGCGTGAGGTATGTGGTCTTCTATGCGCAGCTGACGAGTTTTGCTAATCAGAATTGCAGGTCGCGCAAATGCGGCGACTTTTGTCAGACGCGGCAGCCATCCAAGACAGCCACCAACCGCCACGACTCTGGCACTCGCCGTCTTATTCGCCAGCTATCGCGTGAAGTTTCCATCAAACAGACCAGGCTACCATCAAGCAGCAATCCCGGCCCCTCGCAGAATCCGTGATTGAGCTTGCTGTCGCGGATTTGAGTGCGTTCTCCCGCCTCTTCGAGTTTCATCGAAGCCGGCCCCACGGGACAGCCACAGGAAACACCATCATCCGACTCTGCCGATGGCCACGATGTCAGCAGCAACACAAACTTCAGAGACGAGAACCCCAGAGAGTTGTGCTGCGTTGAGTAAGATAAGGTCAGTCGAGGTGCTGGCGCATTGGGCGGCGAGCAACAAGGACAGCCGAAAACAGGTAGAAGGATCGCTGGGAGGGACTTGGCCGAGCGCGATCGACTGAGCAGCAGTGTCGTGAAGGGTTCTATGAAGAGGAGTATTGTGAGGAGGAAGACACAATCAGTGATACAACCAGCGAAGCAAATATGGCTTGAAAGAGGCGGAGAATCAAGAACAGCGAATCGGAATCCCGGCCGATTGACCTGCGAGGAGCAGAAGCGAAGACGACGGCAAATAGGAACTGCAGGCATCCTTTCTACGGCGGCAGACTGATGAAATCGCCCACAATTAGCGCTCGTGCTGCATGGACACACCAGTGAGTCCTCCAGAGAGCCTCGTGGCGAAACACTCTAAATTTCCTGAGACGGACCTGGACATCGACTTCAAGCTGGGAACTGAATGTCTCAGACAACATCGGGACACCACATTACCGGTCCACAGCCAAAATAGACTTCTCTTGCTGCCTTCTCTGACGGCATTTACTCCTTCTTTCTTTCTTCCTTTTCTTGTCGTACCTACATTTCTTTGTTTAGTAACAATGAACTACACAATGCTCTTGTTCTCCATTCACACACATCACCATTCATGCTTGTATCCAAACAATACAATTGACATCCAATATATACCCAAGATGCCGCCGCCGCCGCCGCCGCCGCCAGTCTCTCGACGAGAAGCAAACACCAAACATACACTACTTTACAGACGCCATCATTGGTTCTTTGCTCAACGCTCTTAAGACTATCGGTATCGACGACTCATCCTGGGAGCTTGTCGATCTCCATCGGCCGAAATGGAAACCACCATGAACTCCACTACGATTTCCCCTTATTCTCCCTTCTACCAGACGGCGTGAGGATGAAAAGCTTCGAGCCAGAAGAGCAACTGTCTCGCGAGCGTCCCAGTCTGGGCTGCTTTGGACAGAAGGAGGACAAGCTGGGCTATTACTCGCATTTGACGACCAACAATACAGTCCAAGAAGCCGTCCGCCCTGCTCCCGCCGCCAACATGACCCTTAATCAGCTATTGAGAGGCTGTCCGAAGCTCCTGGCGTCTCCGTGCTGGAAATCGCTAAGTATATGGAGAATGAGGGGCTGCATTTCAAGTTCCAGCTGACGACAAATTGGCACACATCTCAAGGTCCCTCCGTCAAAAAGTCCCGGATCTTCCAATGGGGCTGGCTTGACTTCATGCAGTGCTGCTTGGAGAATCACGCGGCCCGCTGGGCGAAGCTGTTCTACGACATTCAGTACCGAGTCGCGGACCTGGCTTTCTTGATCATTGAAGAGAAAGTCGAGGCTCAGCCGAATACACCCATCAAGAACTAATGCAGACAGTACAACTGGAAACGCAGCGTGGGCAGCGCTCAAGACCTACTGCTCCAGGAGATTGGAACAGACGGCAATGGCGACACCCATGTAGCCTTCTCTTGCTGTCCGGCTCAGATTGAGGAAGTCGAATTGCACTTGCTTGAGCGACTTGCCGAGACTGATCCAGCTGCTGTCATGTGCCCTAACTGCGGCAATCGAGCCGCGACCTACGACGACTTGAAATGCCTAGAGAAGAGAAAAAAGTGGGTTGAATGGCAAGCAATTGAAGCCAAGTTTACCGAGCTGAAGTCAGAGCTGACCGATACACAGGCCTCCATCGACGTCCTCACTTCTGACTTGAACCAGGCTATCTTCGATACTCTCGAGAGTCTGACCCTGCCCGAAGGAATCATTCCGGAAGAGCGGGAACCCAGACTATTCCCGGAAACGACTACGGTCAGCCTTCACCTTGCTGAGCTTCTCGAAGCTGAGGGACGCACTATTACGCTGCGACTGGATCAGACTGTTGAGATGCTCATCAAGTCGGCTGAGACCAAGCTAGGATCTGACATTGGAACTGCTCCTGGAGACAGTCTGCAGGCTGTCCTGCCGTTGTATTACGAGTAATTCCTGCTTACTTGGTTCGGAAGAGCAGCGACGTTGATTTTCTCTCGGCAAAAAGAGGAGGCGGACGCGGACTTCGATCAACACGATCGGTCTATGTCTGGTAGTCTTTCAGCAACCACAAGAGAGCACGTAGAGTTCAATTTGGCTGTGTGTAGGGGGGATGATTCTGATGATGTTTATGACGATAAATGGAATGAGGAAGATGAGGCAGAGTTCAATGCCATGAGGGACTAAAGCATCCGAATAGATCATTGAGTATTCTTCGTAAGCGTCCCAAGCGACCTCAACCATAGATAGTTCATCCCATCAACTTCCCAACCTCCTCATCCGAAATCCAATGACTCCCACTCGCATACCTAAAACCACCGCTCTGCTTAATCCACTCACACTCAACAGGGCACCTCCATATCCTCATCAACTCCTCTTTCGCTTTCGCTTCCCTCTTCTTCCGCTCCTCGAGCTCCTTCACTTTCCCCATTAACTCTTGCAGTTTCTTCCTGAATGCATCATCTTCGCAGTCCGCAAGTCTCTTCTCTCCTTCTTTCATGCGTTCCAGCTCAAGCTGCTCTTCCTCTTCTTTTTGCTTGTCGAGTTGCAATCGATGCCATACAGCATCACTGACACTGACGTCTCTTTGGACGGAGACCGCCGGTATGGGTCTTTCGTCTTCTGGGTCGGGAGCTTGATCTTGTGCTTCTACTTCCTCCTTACATTCGTGACGCTGCTGTTTGCTGACACTTCTCGTCCCATACCTGCGGGTCGCAGTCGTGGTCTTGGGTGTCGCCGGGGAAGGCGACACTGGCTTGGAGGAAGCTCGAAGTTACACCCATCTTCTAGGCCGGCGCCGGCGGCGTTGATGGCCCTCTTCGATCTCTCCGCGATCATCTCATCCATGGCCTTCATCAGAGAGATCCGTGTACTTGAGATTGTCGCTGAAGATCGTCTTGGCCAGAGTTTGAACGTCTCGAGCGCTGCCAAAGTTGTCCAAGGGCGAAAGGATGGAGAATCTGGCCGGTATAGATTCTCGAAAGCCGTCTGAAGGAGTGGTTAGGATTCCTGTATTCAATGACTTCTTCTTGTCGAGGACACTTTGTAGGAGACCAAGACAGTCATCTGGTTCAAGCGATTGGAAGACCATCGTTTTTGGGAAGCGTGAAGTTAAAACCGGATTGATCAACATTAATCGATAGATATCGGCATCGTACCCTGCGAGGATGAGGATGAGCTTCTGGAAGTTCTTGTCCTCGGTCATGCTGTCCACAAGCTCATCCATGGCTTCTTTTGCGAAATGGTCCCCCGCGAGGCGGTAGGCTTCATCGACGAAGAGAACTTTGCCAAGAGCCGATTCGAGGCGCTTCTGAGTCTTTGGGCCGGTTCGTCCAACTTACTCTGTCAAGATCAGATGCTGAGCAGAACAAGACCTCCGCATATGCCAGGAAGCCCATGTCATAGAAGACTTTGCCCATGCGGTTTGCAGTCGTAGTATTCCCGGTCCCAGGCGGTCCTCTGAAGAGAAAGGCAAAGGGAATCTACTCGCGTGGATCCATATCAAGCTTCTTATATTCTCCACGGTATTCTGGTACCCTTGAAGCTACTCGACAATCTTTTCGTAGCCGACCGTGTCCAAAATAAGGCTGCGGTGTTCGTGACGGCACGTTCGCTCCTGTTGAGTTCTGGGTCAAAATCCTGAGCCTCGAACACCGCACGCTCGGCCATGGGATCGAAAAGGTTACTCTCTCATGTCGATCATGAGTGGTTCCAACCCAGCAAATACGAATGCTGTGCGGCAGACATTTCAGAAGGAGGAATATCAAGATCTCATGATCATTTGAAGACGGTTTTTCTCAGAAATGACGTCGCCCTGGGTCCTCTGTCTTACCAGATGGCCTTTTTCTTCCAAATCTGATCAAAGAGAAGCCGTGACGATATTCAGGCGGTAACACTGGATTTTCCCTTGTGAAAGTGATGCGGTGGATGTAGGCGAAGCCTAGCCCAGTCTTATACAGAGACACAACAATCTGAAAAGACAACAAAGAAATCGATATTACCACATCTCAGGCAATGGAGCACAAAATGCATTTCCAAACAAGACTCACCTACGATGTCTCCCAACAAACGCCCGAAACTGACCGTAGGAGGTACTTCACCGATCACCCCAGCGACGACGACGACGACGACGACGACAGAGTACCACTCCAACCTCGAACCTCAGCGCCACGCAAATATTGCCCTCCCAATCCTCCTCATCTTCTGCCTCCTCGCCAGAGTCTCATTCAACAGAAGCAAAAAAGGGCAGCAACCCAAACACGGCAACAACTTATAGTTGAGAGACATGTGTCTTTCCTCAGTCTACTCTACTCTATCTACCTCTCAAAACGCCTCCCTCCTCCTTGGCTTGCACCATGATTAAAAAATAACACGCCAGAAGAAAAGCCTATGCCGCTTCTACAATACAACATAATTAAAACGATGAAACAACGTCGTCTCTAAAAGGCCGAAATGGCCACGGCGATGACCTGTGCATCGCTATGACTGATGCTGACGGTCGTTGATTTGACGCCGGATTGGGCCGCTGCTGCTTTGGCGTTGCCATGGAGCTGTGATAAACATCAGTACGGGTACCTTTGGCACAGGGAGAGATTTGAAACTTACCACGACAGTAGGCGCACCACTCTCATCGTTCACAATCTCAATCTCCTTCATAGGCGCGCCACCACCTCGACTCTGCGCCTTCAAGCTCTTAAACACCGCCTCCTTGGCACTCCACTTGCCCGTGAAGCTCGCCTGCGGACTAGGTGCCTTACGACAATACGCAATCTCTGTCTGTGTAAAGTTGCGCTCGATGAACGTCTCGTTGGTGATATCGATAGCATCGATGCTCTCGATGTCGACGCCGGGAGTCGAGTTGGAGGAGGCGTTGGCTTTCATCAAGCTCTCCACCATGTGTGTGGTGCCTTTGTCCTGCACCTTCTTGGGTGCCGTGGTGGGATATTTGTATTCAGCGGTCTTCTTGTCGGTTGAAACACGAGCTGATGGATCAAGGAAGACGGTGCTCTGTTGAGCATCCTCGTATGGCGACTTGCTCTTTGCGCGGAACATAGTGTTGTTGATGAGGCCGTCGTGGTAGTATCGGTAGGCTTTCTTTTGACGAGCCCCGACCTTTTGCTTGTAGTTCTGGAATGTAGCCTGATCCAGGGTGGCGAAGAGGTACTTGGGATGGATACCAATAGCCTGAGCTCCCTTCTGTCCGAAACCGAACGAGGTGACGGAGAAGGCCTTGATGCCGTCGGTCTGGATGCTCTGGCTTGGGTAGACAATGTAATCGAACTTCTCCATGACCTTGTCGACGTTATCCGCATTTCTGTTGCCGGGCACAATACCGGTATTCAGAACTTGCAGACACCCGTTGAACATCCATGCACCGGCAGCACCCTTGGGATGTCCCGTGAGGTACTTTTGGAAGATGCCAAGAAGAGCATTGCCCTTCTTTCGGCCGAGGTGCTTCATCTGCTGGCAAATGACGTCCGACTCGTTCTTGTCGTTGGCGACAGTGGAAGTACCGTGGAAGGAAGCGACGTCCAAGTCGTCGATGGTCAGACCCCAAGTGGCAAGTGCACCACGGAGTGGAGCAATACGAGGATCCTGCTTCCAGAAAGTGTTGCCAAGCTGTCGCAGAGCATCCTTCTCTTGTCGTCGAGCTTCGCGCTCGATGTGGGCAGCACGGTCTTCCATGTACTCGCTCTCGTTGAATTCGTCGCCTTGCTGCTTCATGGCGGCGACCTCTTCTTGCAGGTACATGAGTTCTGATTCTTGCCAGTTCTTGATTGACTTGCGGCGAAGATCCATCTGTCTCTTCCTGTACTTGATGTCGAGGAGAGGCGATGGGAACTTGGATGCTTGCTCGCGGGCAGTGGTCAGGACACCCTGACCAGGAGCTGGCACAGAGCGGCCAATCTTGTCAGTCGCCGTGGCAGTGAAACCAAGGATACCGTAAATTGGCACGCCCATGTCGAGGGCGAGCTTGGCGTCCATGATGACTTGCATACCGCAACCCTGAGACTCCATGAATCCGTTTCGAGTTGTTGTGGTCGGGCGAGACATTTCCTGTGGTGTGCGGCCATGAGCAAACTCATCGTCGGCATTGCTGGTGGCCTTCATGTTGGCGAATTCGTAGGAGCCCTCCTCTTGGAAGTCGTCAAACCCACCAACGAAGCACATTCGTGCTTTGCCTTCGACAATGCAGTCGTATCCGATGTCGATGGACTCAACAGCAGTTGCGCAAGCACCGACAGGCGTTCTGACTGGACCAGTCGAGGAGATGAGGAGCATGTTGATCCAAGCGCTCATAGTGTTGATGAAAGACTCTTGCAGGATGTCCTTTTGGAGAGGCTTGTCCAGGAAACGATCCTTATACATTCCACGCAGGGCGGTAGTACCACCAATACCGGAACCTATACAGTTGCCAACCTCCGAGATGTGCACGTACTTGTAAAACTCGTATGGATCGGTGATACCGGATGCCAACAAGCACTCGGCCGTTGTGACGAGCACGTAGAGAGTGACGGGATCGACTTGCTCAATGATATCGTCTGGCACACCGTACTTCTTGGCATCCCAGCCGCTGGGAATCTGGCCGGCAACGAGGCGGTCGAAGCGAAGCGCCTTTGGAATGAGAAGAGTGGCGTTCTTCTTCAGGCGGACCTGGTACTCACCGGACTCTAGCTCGAAGATCTCGACCTTGTCGCCATGCTCGCGCTTAAACTCTTCTGCGGTCTCCTTTGAGGACTCGAATGGATCCAGGTCCTCTTCGATCTGGATCTCCTGCATGAGCTGCTTCTTCTTTGGATCGTAGCCATTGAACAGCTCGGGCTCGATCAGACGGATACCAGAGTGATCGAGGATGTGCTTTTCGTACTTGGCCTTGACGTCCTTGTCGTCGACAGGCTCCCCTGACTTGGCATCGACCCATCCAGAGTAGCTCTTGCCCTTGATAGGGCCGTTGAAGTTCTTGATCAAGCCCATGATCCAAGCCATTTCAACACAACCCTCGAGCGAGAATTGTCCATATGCCTCCATCTCCCAGCGGGTCCTGGAGTTCCCCCATGGACCGACTTCGGCGAAGCCAGTGACGACGACCACCTTCTCAAGGTCGACCATACCCTTGAGGTCGGTGTTGAGAGGCTCAACTTCAGACTTCCAATCAGGAAGCTTGGGGAAGTCGAATTTCAAGTTGGCACGCTTGTCGATCTTGACTGTCTTGTAGAAAGCCTCGCTGTCTTCGCCATTGATGACCTTGTTCTCAACTGCAGTCTCTCGGGTCACAGCCTTGCGAATCTCAGACTTCTCAGTGATGTCTTTACGCAGTTTGGTCATCAGGCCCTTCAAGTTTGGCAAGAACTGGAGGCCACCGTTCAGATCGGCAAAGACGGGTTCCAATTGGCAGAGGTTGACGATCGATGGTGCCATCAGACCAAGCAAGTTGAACGCCATCTCTTGCTGCGAGAACGTGCGCACACCGAATTTCTCAACGCCTTCTGCGACGATGTTGTTGCCACCCATGAGACCAGTGCCGCGAGTCCATCCAATGACGGCACCGCAGATGGTGAGGTAGTTACCCCAACTTTCCGAGTGCCATCTGTTGAACAGAGTCTCCAACGCCAACTTCGACTCAGAGTAGAGACCATCGTTGCCGAAGGTGCCGTGGTTGGGAGAAAGTGGCAGAATGACTTGCGCAGGGCGAGTCTCGAACGCACGAGTTGCCTTCTGAGCCTTGACAGCGCCGAGCATGCGGAGAAGGTTGGTGAGCATGATGCGATGTGCAAGTTCAGACTTGCTGTCAATGCTGTCAATTTCTCGTCCATTCTCTGGGATGGCAGCAAAGGGTACGACAAAGTCAAGGTCCCAGCCGAGACCTTTCTTCTCATCGTAGATGTAGTCGACGAGGGCATTGACGTCTTGCAAGCTTCCCTGGTTGAAAGGCACGACCACAAGCTGCGATCCGCGGGCGCCGTAGCGAGCATACATGGCCTGGTAATACTCGGTGACCTCGCGCGAGTAGCGAGATGTCGTGACGATAACACTGGCACCTCCGCTAATGAGACCCTGGAGGACATCCGCACCAATTGAGCCCGCTCCTGCACCGGTCATGAGAACGTTTTTGTTCTGAAACGTCACACCAGACTTTGCAGCTTGCTCAAGCCCATCGAGGTAAATGCTGGTGAGCTTCTTGCTGTATTCCCAGCCGTGCTCCTCCTTACGCTTGAGGTGCAGAAACGGGACGGTCTCAACCTTGCCTTGCTTCAATGTTCCATTGATGCGGCCGTTGCGAGCAGCAGCACCCTTCTTGACATGACTGTTGGCCTTGCCGTTCTCGGTGGGCATGATTTGGCCTTCGTTCATGGACAGAGAGCGGACAATGTTGCTATACAGCTGCTTGATCTCAAGCTGAGACGATTTCGAAAGCTTGTGTTGCTGTCGAATAAGCTTGTAGACGCGCTGCAGATCATTCTGCACCTTGGTTCTATTGCCGTATTCGGAAATTTTGCCTCCATCGGCCATTTCGCGAACGTAGTGCTCAAGTTTGCGAACACTGGCACGAGGCGCTTCTTCGTACATCATGTCGCCTCGAGGGGAGATGTCCAAGTGAGGAGCGGTGGGCATAGCGACGTCCTTGTAGACTGGTGCTTCGCCGAGAACATCCCGACAGTTTTCGATAAGCTGTTGTCCGAGCTCCTTGGCAAGCTGATACGTCTCACCACGGTCGGTGGGGCAGTGATCGATGTGGTATTGCATGAATTCTAGAAGCGTGGGGTTGGAGCGGTTCATGATCAAGATGCATCGCGACACGATTTCTCGGTCGACCGCCTTCAGCCTGCCAAAGATGATGTCGTAGTACATGAGGAGTGCGTCCTGTCGTGCCCAGTTCCATGACGAGTCGTACACACGCGCTTTGAGTGAGCTGAACGACGGCTCGATTCCAGCAGCGTAGAATTCGCCGTGCTCAGTGTTCCACAGGTCAAGTTGTGCCTGGAGAGCCGTCTCATTTTGCTTGGTGACAAGGGCTGCTTTGTCGCCTGCTCGGAGATCCATCTTCAGATAACGCGCGAAGAGCTCAAGCTGTTGCTTGAAAAGTGCACGTTGGTCTTTGGTAAGGGCGTCGATCGCAGCTGGGTCCATCATCATGCCACCGCCGTTGGCACCACCGTCGCCTTGAGATGGTCCAGTCGAGAGGCTAATACCAGCCTGTGCAGCATATTTTTGAGCCGTGTCATCCAGCCATGCCTTGCCGTCGTTCTCTGATCCGAGACGAGCAGCAGGCTCCATTGTAAGACCGAGGAGTAGTACACCATCTTGTCTTCCTGGACCGAGTCCCCACTTCGTTTCCAGGTGCTTTCGCACAGCTGTGATGTTGAAGCCACCGGGCATCTTAGAGGAGACCATTCGCGCGATGAGGGATGTGGATTGCTTGCCAAGCTGACCATTGAAAGTAGCTTGCATGGCGGCTCCGAGCTCGTCCAGAGGTGTGTCTTCCGGCTTCTCGGGCGTCGAACCGAATTCTTTGCCCAGATCACCGAGGATTTCGTTTTGAAGGGTTGATTTACCTGATCACATTGTCAGCAGCTGTGAGATATCTCGGGTGGTTCGCCCATGACTGACCTCCAACTAAGTCCTTGATGGCTTTGCTGAGAGGGATATCTTGGATGCCCTTCTTGAGCTTCTGAGCAATCAAGGCACGCAGAACGTCAACTGCACCGACGGGAGCATCGTCTACAGCCGCGGCAGGTCCGGCACTCGGTGCAGACGGGGCAGCAGCTGGAGGTGCGGCGGGAGCAGATGCATCAGAGGATTGAGCGGGAGCAGAAGCACCACTGCTCGCAGGGGCTGGAGCGGGCTCGTCCTCGACAGGATCGACATCATAGTAGATGTCCTTGGCATCTTTGTTGTAGCACAGGATCTGCCGTTGTACTGACCGTGCGGCGTCATATGCTTCGTACTTGGCAGCCAATGTCCGCTTAGCCATTCCGCCCAGTGTGTCTGCAGGTCCAATTTCGACTATCCGCTCCGTCGTCTTCTCGCCCAGAATGACATCTTGTGTTTCGATCCATCGTACTGGCGAAGCGAATTGATATGCGAGGAGCTCGACAAGGAGGGTGTGGGCAAGATCCTGCTCGACCTCAGGACGCATGTTGAATGAGGATTTGCAGGTGACGATCGGAGAAGGCGATGTTCAGGTGTTTCGTGGAGAAAGTGTTCTATCGTAGCCAAGCAGTAAGGTTGAGCATGAGGGTGGTTCGTGGCGAGGAGGTAGGTAATGGGGTTGAGTTGATTCGAGGTGGGAGTAGTGAATCGAGAATAGACCGGACTCAATGGCGGGCACGCGGGCAGATGTTTCCCGTGGGGAGGATGCTGGTCGATTGAGGATCCTGCTGGTCGAGGGTGTGGCGGGTGAGAGTTGTCGTGCTCAGACGCTCAACGCGATTTGCGGGCTGGTGAGCTGCAGTTGAGGTGATGTTGCTGGGAGCGTTGAGGCAGAGAGGCTCAGCCGGGTGGGTGGAAGGCTTGGGAGCAGCAGGGAAAGCAGCAGCGGCTAGCAGAGCTTCTCCACACAAATTGCCCAAAGACGCAAAGGTTAAATTGTGGTGGGCCAAGTTTGAAGGCAAGAATCGCGTGGCGGAACAGCTCTAGCGAAACGTGTGCCCTGCAGTGGTCGTATGCGGAGCCGACGTCACCGGGGATACCGGAGGAAGATTGTATGCAGTAACTGGGGCTAGAAACAGCTCTTTTGGCAGCGGTATCTGGATTACAGGAATACTCGATAGATAGAGCCGCTTCGCAAACCTCGCGTTTGTCTTCAGGACAGGTGGCCTATGTGTATAGTGCAGCGAAGAAAAAAACGGGCTAGGCAGAAGATTACCGCCGGCGACACGGAGCATCGGGGGCGTACAACGGCAACGGCAATATCCCACCAAAGCGACTCCTCCTTCTCAACCGTCACCAGCCCGCAGCGAGCTGCATGCGCGTGAGCTCGACGCTTTGGATCAACCTTTTGCCTGCCGCGTACCTGCTTCTCATGCTCCGACTTTTACTCCCTCCTCGTCGCCGTCTTTCCTCAACATCTACCTCTTGTTGAAAGCAAAATCGAGCGCGCAGTCGTTTCAAGTCCTCCCATCCCATACCACCCACGCCGGCATCCTTCTAGTGCTGCCGGGGAAGACGATTCGATCTGCCGGTTACTAGCGGGCACTGACCGGCCGGAATTTCACTGAGCTCACGGCCGCAACACTGGAGCTTGGGGGCAATACCAGCTGTCATCATTGTTAGGCTGTTGCTTGGAGGAATTCTGTGCCTGCTGATTATTGCAATCCACGCTGCGTGAGTGCACCTGCCCGCTTTTGTTGCCCTCTTACCCCATCTGGTCTTGCCAGAAACGACCCTCGAACAAATCCCAAAAGCCAGCTTCGCTTCCTTCGATCCCCACTCTTCCACACTTCTGGCAACAACCGCGCCCAACTGAAGTCTCCGCGCTTCTGGGCTCACACTCGATACCGCTTCATCTCTCCCACCAGCATGCCCTGCTAGACACTGCGCACATCATGAGCACGCCTATCCACGAACTGACGCCTAATGTGCAGTTCGACCAAGCTACTTCGCCTACCACACCCACCTCTCAGTCCGTCAAGAAAATGTACGGCTCCGGATCGCAGACTGGTGTTTCTACGCCTCGCTCGCAAGCCGTTTCACGACCCCTCACCCTCTCCCATGGCTCCCTCGAATACAACTTTTTAATACCCACCGCCCTGCACTTCAATGCCACTCAATTGAAGGACGCATTCCTCCACACACTGCCCGAGCCCACAGACGAGCTTGCCCAAGATGACGAGCCATCATCCGTTACTGAGCTGGTTGCTCGTTACATTGGCTTCGTTGCCAAGGAGGTGGACGAGGGCGAGGATCCTGAGCTGTTCATGGAAGTTCTCAAGCTTGTTCTGCAAGAATTTGAGCGGGCTTTCCTGCGAGGCAACGAGGTTCATGCTATTGCCGCAAACCTCCCTGGCATTGTCGAGAAAAAGCTCATCACTGTTCAATCATACTACGCTGCACGTGCCGCTGTAAAGCGACCCATTCGATCACACGAGTCTGCTCTGCTCCGAGAGGCTGCAGACGAGAATGCCTACATCTATGCGGTCTTTGGCGGGCAGGGAAACATTGAGGAGTACTTCGATGAGTTGAGGGAAGTCTACGTGGCATACCCGTCCCTCGTACGAGACTTCCTCAATGTTGCTGCACAGCATTTGCAGTTCCTATCGCGGGATCCTCGTGCTTTCAAGAGCTACGCCAAAGGTCTCGACATCCTCCGCTGGCTGGACAACAAGGATGCGCAACCGGACACTGATTACCTCGTCTCTGCACCCGTCAGCTTCCCACTAATCGGTCTGACACAACTCGCTCACTACGTTGTGACCTGCAGAGTACTCGGCACTCATCCTGGCCATGTGCGAGAGAGGCTGGCAGGAAGTACTGGGCACTCTCAGGGTGTTGTCACTGCTGCTGCGATCGCCGCTTCGTCCAACTGGGAAACCTTCGACAAGCAGGCGAGAAACGCGCTCACAATCCTGTTCTGGATCGGTGCGCGAAGCCAGCAAGCCTATCCTCGAACTTCTCTGGCGCCACATGTGCTGCAAGACTCGGACGATGCAGGCGAAGGCGTGCCCACACCTATGCTCACCATCCGGGATCTATCACGGGAAACCGTTGAGAAGCTCATCGAAACCACGAACCAACATTTGCCGAAAGATCGACACATTGGCATTTCGCTTGTCAACAGCGCCAGAAACTTTGTGGTGACTGGCCCGCCTATGTCGCTGTATGGTCTGAACTTGCAGCTGCGGAAGATCAAGGCTCCTACAGGTCTTGACCAGACTCGAATTCCCTTCACCGAGCGCAAAGTCCGCTTCACGAATCGGTTCTTGCCCATTACCGCACCGTTCCACAGCCCATATCTGACCGAAGCGATCAAGCACCTGCAGTCCGACTTGCAGGACATCAGTATACCTGCCTCAGAGTTCGGTATCCCAGTCTACGACACCTTCACCGGGGAGGATTTGCAAGATAGGAAAGATGAGAACATCGTACCAGCACTTATCAAGATGATCTGCCAGGATCAGGTGCTTTGGGAGAAGGCAACCGTCATGCCCAATGCGACACACATTCTGGACTTTGGTCCTGGCGGCATTTCTGGCTTGGGTGTGCTCACCAACCGCAACAAAGACGGAACTGGTGTTCGTGTGATCCTGGCTGGCACCATGGACGGCACAAACACCGAAGTGGGATACAAGCCAGAGATCTTCGACCGCGACGCAGATCATGCGGTGAAGTACGCCGTAGACTGGCTGAAGGAGTATGGTCCAAAATTGGTGAAGACATCCGTCGGGCAGACATTCGTGGACACCAAGATGAGCCGAACGCTCGGCCTGCCGCCCGTCATGGTAGCAGGTATGACCCCTTGCACGGTGGCCTGGGACTTCGTTGCGGCAACAATGAACGCCGGCTACGAGATCGAGCTTGGCGGTGGTGGTTACTACAACGACAAGAGCTTGACAGAGGCCATATCCAAGATCGAAAAGACGATTCCTGCCGGACGTGGTATCACCGTAAATCTGATTTACGTGAACCCACGCGCGATGGCATGGCAGATTCCCACCATTGGAAGACTACGTGCAGAGGGCGTACCCATCGAGGGCTTGACTATTGGTGCCGGTGTGCCTTCCATCGAGGTCGCCAACGAGTACATCGAGACTCTCGGCATCAAGCATATCGCATTCAAGCCCGGATCCATGGAGGCCATTCAGCAGGTCATCAACATCGCCAAAGCCAATCCAGGCTTTCCTGTCATGATGCAATGGACTGGAGGGCGTGGCGGTGGTCATCATTCGTTTGAGGACTTCCACCAGCCCATCCTATCCATGTATAGCAGAATTCGAAAATGTGAGAACATCGTCTTGGTCGCCGGTTCAGGCTTCGGTGGCGCTGAAGACACCTACCCATACCTGAACGGCGAGTGGGCCCGCAAATTTGGATACCCGCCTATGCCCTTCGATGGAGTTCTTTTTGGCAGCAGAGTGATGGTCGCAAAGGAAGCCCACACTTCCAAAATGGCCAAGCAAGCCATTGTTGACGCTCCAGGTCTGGACGACAGCGACTGGGAGAAGACATACAAGGGCCCAGCAGGTGGTATCATAACAGTCCGCTCTGAGCTGGGTGAGCCAATCCACAAGCTGGCTACTCGCGGTATCATGTTCTGGTCCGAAATGGATCAGAAGATATTCAGCCTGGACAAGGCAAAGCGTATCCCGGAGCTGAAGAAGAACCGGGAGTATATCATTCAGAAGCTCAACGACGACTTCCAAAAGCCATGGTTCGGTCGCAACAAAGCTGGTGACAGTGTCGACCTCGAAGACATGACGTACGTTGAGGTTCTTCGAAGGATGGTTGAATTGATGTACATCAAACAGCAGAGCCGCTGGATGGACAAGTCGCTTGCTCGCCTCACCGGCGACTTCATTCGTCGCATCGAAGAGCGATTTGCGCCCGCCGATGGCACTGGCTCGATCATTCAAAACTACAGCGAGTTGGACAATCCAAGCAGCATCGTTCAGAAGGTGCTGGATGCGTACCCTGAATCAGATTTTCAGCTCATCAACGCCCAGGATTGCCAACACTTCCTGCTGCTCTGTCAGCGTCGTGGACAGAAGCCAGTGCCGTTTGTGCCATGCCTGGACGAGACGTTCGAATTCTTCTTCAAGAAGGACTCCCTCTGGCAATCTGAAGATTTGGACGCCGTCGTCGACCAGGACGTTGGACGCGTTGCCATCTTGCAGGGTCCAATGGCGGCCAAATACTCGAAGATCGTCGACGAGCCCATCAAAGACATCCTCGATGGTGTTCATCAGGGCCACATAAAGATGCTGACCAAAGATCTTTACGCCGGAAATGAGAACAAGATTCCCCGGATTGAATATTTCGGCGGCAAACTCATCGAAGCCAGCGACGACATCAACCTCGAAGGCTTGACTGTCAACGAGACTGAGCAGAAGATCCTTTACCGCCTTTCAGCTGTCACTGGCACTACCCTGCCACACGTTGACAACTGGATGCAACTCCTGGCCGGCAGAGCGCACAACTGGCGACACGCTTTCTTCACTGCGGACGTATTTGTACAGGGTCAACGATACCAGACCAACCCCATGCGACGCATCTTTGCCCCATCGCCTGGCATGATTGTCGAGATAATCTATCCCAACGACCCCAAGCGCACCATCATTGCCGTGAAGGAGCCAACCATTGGTAATCAATACATGCAGACTATCGAAGTCGGCCCGATCTGCAACAGTGAGATTGTTGTGAACATGATCGAGCACCGCACAGCACTGGGCAGACCAGCAGCTCTCCCGCTACGATTCAAGTACAGCCCTGAGACAGGCTACGCACCAATCCGCGAGTTAATGGAGGCTCGCAACGACCGCATCAAGGAGTTTTATTACAAGGTGTGGTTCGGTGACGAGGCTGTTCCATTTGACACTCCTGTCACTTCTCGCTTCGACGGTGGCAGAGCTACGGTTACCAGCGAGGCCATCAATGACTTTGTGCATGCCGTTGGCAACCACGGCGAAGCATTCGTCGACAGACCAGGCAAGGAAGTATTTGCTCCTATGGACTTTGCCATTGTTGTTGGCTGGAAAGCCATCACTAAGCCCATATTCCCTCGCAAGATCGACGGCGATTTGCTGAAGCTCGTGCATCTGTCGAACGGTTTCCGCATGATCCCTGGCGCCGCGCCCCTTAAGAAGGGCGACATACTCGACACCACCGCAGAAGTCAATGCTGTCATCAACCAGGACTCAGGCAAGATCGTCGAAGTCTGCGGTACCATCACCCGAGATGGCAAGCCGGTCATGGAGGTTACCAGCCAGTTTCTCTACCGAGGCGCCTACACGGATTTTGAAAACACATTCCAGCGCAAGATCGAGACACCGACGCAAGTGCATCTCGCATCTTACAAGGATGTCGCAGTCCTTCGTTCCAAGGAGTGGTTCAAGCTCGAGAATGAAGAATTCGACTTGCTGGGCCAGACGCTCGTGTTCAAGCTGCAGAGTCTGGTTCGTTACAAGAACAAGACCGTCTTCTCTTCCGTTCAGACCATCGGAAATGTCGAACTGGAGCTGTCAACCAAAGAAGTCATCAAGATTGCATCGATCGAGTATGAGGCTGGAGCGTCATATGGCAACCCTGTCCTCGACTACCTCACCCGTACTGGCTCTGCCCTCGACCAGCCGATCAACTTTGAGAATCCAATCCCTCTCAGCGGTCGTACTCCTCTTGTGCTCAAGGCACCATCCTCGAACGAAGCCTACGCGCGTGTTTCTGGTGACTACAACCCAATCCACGTTTCCCGCGTCTTCTCCCAGTATGCTGGCTTGCCAGGTACCATCACTCATGGCATGTATTCCAGCGCTGCCGTGCGGAGTTTGGTCGAGACGTGGGCGGCGGAGAACAACGTCGGACGTGTGCGCAGCTTCCACGCATCGCTCGTTGGCATGGTCCTCCCCGACGACGCCATCGAGGTCAAGCTGCAACACGTGGGTATGGTTGCTGGTCGGAAGATCATCAAGATCGAGGCCGAGAAACCTGAAACTGAGGACAAGGCCGCAGAGAAGGTTCTTCTCGCCGAGGCCGAAGTCGAACAGCCTGTCTCCTCGTATGTCTTCACCGGCCAGGGCTCCCAAGAGCAAGGCATGGGTATGGATTTGTACGAGTCGAGCGCCGTCGCCAAGGAAGTTTGGGACCGTGCCGACAAGCACTTCCTCGATAACTACGGGTTCGCGATCACGAACATTGTCAAGAACAACCCGAAGGAGCTCACAATCCATTTCGGAGGTGCTCGCGGCAAGGCGATCCGGAAGAACTACATGGACATGACCTTCGAGACTGTCGCGGCAGACGGCAGCATCAAGTCAGAGAAGATCTTCAAGGAGATCACCGAGGAGACCACTTCCTACACCTACCGATCACCCACGGGTTTGCTGTCCGCTACGCAATTCACTCAGCCGGCCTTGACGCTCATGGAGAAGGCGTCGTTCGAGGACATGCTCGCCAAGGGTCTTGTGCAGCGTGATAGCAGCTTTGCTGGTCACTCACTCGGAGAGTACAGTGCACTTGCCGCTCTGGCCGAAGTCATGCCTATAGAATCGCTAGTCTCGGTTGTGTTCTACCGTGGTCTTACCATGCAGGTCGCCGTCGAACGTGACGAGGCCGGTCGCTCCAACTACTCAATGTGCGCTGTCAACCCATCGCGTATCGGCAAGACATTCAACGAGTCTGCTCTGCAGTACGTTGTCGAGAACATCCCCGAGACCACAGGCTGGCTGCTTGAGATTGTCAACCTCAACGTCTACAACCAGCAATACGTCTGTGCTGGAGACCTTCGCGCTCTGGACACTCTCACCAACGTTCTCAACTACCTCAAGGCACAGAAGATCGACATCCAGCAGTTGATGCAATCTCTGAGTCTCGAGGACGTCAAAGCTCGTCTCGTAGAGATCATCAAAGAATGCGCCAAACAAACCGAAGCGAAGCTCAAGCCTCTCGAGCTGCAGCGCGGTTTCGCCACCATCCCACTTCGCGGCATCGACGTACCTTTCCACAGCACTTTCCTGCGCAGCGGAGTCAAGCCTTTCCGCTCCTTCCTTCTTAAGAAGATCAACAAGACCAGCATCGACCCGAGCAAGCTGGTGGGCAAGTACATCCCCAACGTCACTGCGAAGCCGTTTGAGCTTACGAAGGAGTACTTTGAGGATGTGTATCGATTGACCAAGTCGCCGCGTATTGGCAATATTCTGGATAACTGGGAGAGTTATGAGAGTGATGAGGTGGGTATCACGAGGCCGAGGGCTGGTAGTATGGCTGTTCCTTCTTCATGAGGAGGCGGTGCTTTGGTTCTGAGAGACTGAGCAAGGCGTTTTTCGTGTACAAGGGCTGGGGTGGAGTTTGGTGATGCGTGCTTCCTGTAGAAGGCATGTTCTTACGTGGCGGTAATGCCAGGCGACTGGGATGAGTTGATATAGTGTAGCTATAGAGACCTCAAGAACTAGAGATCACAGATTCGCGTTCACTTCCTCCCATTCATCTAGATCTCATGTATCGTCCTCCTGACACTTCCGTCAATGGATACAGATTTGTCCCTCATCGTCCCGCCCTTCACCATCGCACCTCACTCCTTATAACCTCCCCTCCCTTCCCCCCTCACCCGTCCATCCTCACTTCCCCTACAACCATGTGCTACACGTCCATCTCCCACTACACGCTCTGCAACCACTCCCTCTCGCTTGATATTAAGTGTCCCCGCCCGTCTAATGATTGCACCGCCGATAACGAAGAAGTAGTGACTGTTTCGGCTAGATGTCCAGATTGCGCCTCTAGGGAGAAGAAGAAGATGGAGAAGAAGGCTGGTGGTGGTAGTGGGAGTAGGAGGGATATGCCGAGTGATCCCAATTTCGGGAATCCGGTTTTCGTGGAGGAGAGGAGGGGAGGTTGGGGGTGTGAGTGTATGTAGTTTGAGAGTTTGGGTTGAGGAGGAGGCGTGTTGGTGATGTGAGGGTAATGTAGGTGTTCTTCTCTCTTCATCTTGCCCACGCATGCGCTCTCAATTCCTTATCCAGTGCCGTATCCATTACTTCCCCAGCATCACGATGTCTCCTCTTCAACTTCTTCTCTGTTTTCATAAACTCTCTTATCCCCACTGGTATCCCGGCCAACGGATCCACCATCTCTTCCTCCCCAGCAGCGTCCATCTGCTGCCCAGGACCCGTACTCCAATTCGTCTCACTCCCACCCCCATCATCATCCATACTAACCATCATATGCGCCGTCGTCCCCTCCGCACCCACCATCATCCCCGTCCCCAACCCCTTCATCCTCATCTCAATACTCTTCCTACGTGCCTCGGCACTCTTCCCCGCCCATTCTTCCAACTCTTCCCGAAACCTCTCCCACACGCAGTTCACACAACCGGACATACAGCAGTTATCTGGCTCTTCAGGTTTGGGCGGGACCAGGACGCCGGCTATCCATGTGCTTTGCGATTCCATTTCACGCTGCCGCTCGTCGGGACGTTCGCGTGTGCCGAAGAGGAGGCGGGCGCGGGCGAGGGTTTCTTCTTTTTGAGTTAGGGGCAGGGTGGGTTCCTCTGGAGGAAGGGGGGTAGTGGCAGGTTTGAGGGATTGCAAGGGCGCGTTGAGTTTGTCGGAGAGGTAGCCTTCGAAGGACTGGGGTGGTGGCTGCTTGTCATGACGCTGGGAGGTGAGGGATATGAGGCGGTGTTGTTGTTGTAGTTGCCGATGACATGCTCGGCAGATTGTCTCTGTTGTTGAGGGTTGTTGGATTAGTCGAAGCGCAGGTCGCATGGTTGGAGTAGGAAATAGAGAAACCCATGCGCTTCAAAAGATCTCAAGTGAAGGTATAGTATGACGTAATGCGACTTATTGACGACTGCTAGCACATGAAAGCGATCTTAGCGTGGAGTCCAACCCAGTGGACAATATCTCCTCTTTCAACTCCCGCATCTGTGCGGTGTATGGTTCAGTATCGCATCGATCAGGCGTCCAAAGCCCCTCAGCGCAACCAACCTACCCGCCAACCAGTTAGCACTGACATGAACCATGCCCTTATTCAAACGGCACAGCTCAAAACTCTGTTTCTAAGCTAGACTTTCAGCCGCTCTTAAGTAATACTACTGTGAGCGTATTTAGCACGCTATAGAACTACATATAACGATCTCGTGGCACAGCAGGTACGGTGATGCCTCGTCCTCTTTTCCCCAAGCATCTGTCTTCCTCCCCTCCAAACATATCGACATGGCGAAACAACCACCACCTCGCCGCCCCATCGTGGGCAGCTTAGAGGGCATGGGTCTAGCGCAGAACATCGATCGTCGCCAATGCAAACGGACCGTACCAATGAAAGTTCTCGCGTTGGGTGTGTCCCGAACAGGAACTGCCTGTAAGAAAAACCACCTCCTCTCTCCTCCACCATTCTAACCCCCTCAGCCCTCCGCCAAGCCCTCCTCGACCTAGGCTACTCCGACGTCTACCACTACGCCGCCGTCCTAAACGAAAACCCTCGCGACGCCGAAATGTGGGTCCCCGCTCTCAAAGCCAAATACCTAGGCTCAGGCAAACCCTTCGGCCGCGAAGAATGGGACCAGCTCCTCGGCCACTGCATGGCAGTAACAGATACGCCTTGCGCCATGTTTTACCGCGAGCTCCTCGCCGCATATCCCGAAACAAAAGTCATCCTGACGCTCCGTGATTCTCCCGAGCAGTGGTGGCAGTCTCAGATGGCCACGATTGTGCCCTTCTTTGATAGGATTTTGTTGCCGGCGCCGACGTTTTGGAATTGGTTTTGCAGCTGGTTCATGCCTCCACCGGGGGCGGTGGGGGAGATGGGGAGTTTGTTGGGGTTACATACGCCGATGTATCAGGCGCTACTTAGGGATAGTAGAGAGGGGACGAGAGAGGGTGTGAAGTTCTATCGGGAGTATGAGGAGGAGGTGAGGAGGATCGTTCCAAAGGAGAGATTGTTGGTGATGAATGTGCGGCAAGGATGTAAGTCTTTCTTCCTGTCTTTCTTTTGTGGGTATTTGTTGATTGTGAGGTTGTAGGGAAACCACTGTGCGATTTTCTAGGCCACGAAGTCCCGGCGTGGGATTTCCCGAGAGTCAATACTGGAGATGAATTCGAGAAGAACACGACGATAATTATAGGCTTCGTGAGCAAAACGATGTATTGGAACATGGCCAAGACGCTGGTTTCCCTAGCATCGTTAGCGGTGGTCGGACTGGCGTGGGGAGTAAGGTACTACTCATAGCAACACCCAAACTCTATACCATTCATGCAACGGGAAGGTCCATCTCTCTCAGCTCTTTCAAGGTCGAAGCGGTGCTCAAAACATGTTCAAGTAGCTCCGCTGGACTCCAACCCAAGCCATCAGCAGCCATGGCGGTCAGACTCGCTTGATCCTCGCGACCAGGTCGTCCGGGCGCTGTCATATTCTCTGAAATTCAGCCATGGTTACACAGTGAAATGGAGCATGACGAACCGGCTTCATATTGACGTCGAACAGCACAAAGGGCTCTCCAGACTCATCAGAAGCCTTGCGGACGTCTATTCGAATCGGAGCTCTCACTTTCAATAACTTAGCCACCTCTTCGCATTCTTTCGAGACTCGAGCAAAGGCTAAGTCTTCGGCTGCTTCTTCAGCTGACACAACGCGAGAGTTGGCAGTAACCGCCACAACGCCGTTGTAGGGCGCAATGCCATCCTGGTGGTTGAAGCGAATGACGATCGGCGTGGCCCAGTAGTCTGGCTTGCTTGCAGAGGGCGGCATGACTGTTACTGTTGCTTCAACCCCGGTGAGATACTGTTCGATAATGGTGTTATTTGCCCCAAGGCTGTCGATATGGATGGCCAACTCTGCCATGTTGTAGCACACTTTGACTCCCTGGCTACCACGACCACGAATTGGTTTCGCTACGACTGGTAATCTCATCTGGTGGCTCTCAAGTAATGTTCCAACCTCATATCTGTCTGAGGGCACGCAGAATTTGGGCATCGAGAATCGTCCCTTCTCGCGCAAGAAACTGTTCACAATGTTCTTGTCGTCGTATGCTTCGACGAACTTGGGTGGTTGACCGACCACTCGTAGTTGCGAAACACATCGATCCAGTCGTTTCGAGGTCTGAAGAGGGTGGCTGGCGAATAGGATGGTGTTGGCCCATAGACAAGTAGCACCAGCATCGATGGCTGATACAATGCCATCTTCCGTGTCTGGAAAGCACCATCCCTCATCTCTTCTTGCATCAGGATTCACGGTGGGTGTGACGATAGATATGCCGCATCGCTCTCGCAAGACATACGCTATGTCAGCACCAGAGTCTTGGTAGCCTGTGGTTGATTGTGAATAGCCGCCAAAATGCGTCTGTAGAGAACAGTGGCTCACCGCCTGGTTTCTTTGGTTTCCGGACTCCATTAATGGCCGGCGACTCAATTGCTTGGTGCAATACCGCGACGCGCATGACTTGTGATGAGCTCCGACGTGTGCAGAAAGAGGCCGGGAGTCTGGGTGTTCTTGGCCGAGATCGGAGCAATACTGAAGCTCTGGACACTGTCAGAGCCATGTATGACTAGACAGATAAAATCGGCAATGGGAGGGAAAGATGTACAAAGTTGAAGCGTATTGGATTGATGAAGAAGGGGAAGGCATTGGTTCTGAAGCTCCCTGCAGCTCATCTCTGCCGGCACTCGAATTTATTACAGGGTTGCTGGCACGTCGATACGACCACCATCGCAAGACATTCTTTGGACACCCGGTCCACAAGACAAACAACATGCTTGCCTCTCGGGACGCGCTGCTTCGACTCTTGATGGCCCCATAGCCTTGGGCTCTCCGGTCCAAAGGAGTCATGATGGGCCTTGACTCGGAGACTCGGTGAAAGTGACGGTAGCCACGGTCAAACTCGGTGCACGTAGGAACGCAACGCGTTCAAAAGATGTTGGGTTCACGACACCCTCTCACTCCTTTCCACCGCCGCCCATGACAAGCTGGAATAGAAGGAATAGTCCGATCGCCCACCAGTACCTGTCCATTATTAGCCCAGATATCAATGTGGTATGGTTAAAGTGAAACATACTTCTGCAAGAACGTCTTCTCCGGCTCTTTCTCATCCATAGAGCCGTCCGCGCTCACCACGACCGGCTTGTTCAACTGTGGTACGGGTCCAGGCACGATCTTCTTCACTTCGACCGTCAAACCATCCTTCGTGCTCTTTCCCTTGCCCTGACTGACCGGCTCAGCCGTCTTGAATCCGACATGATAGATCTCTCCATTCGGTTTGACGAGTAATTGCAGCGTCTTCGGCTTCTCGGCCGCGAAGTTGGCAGCTGCAGTCGCTATTCCGGACCACGATCCTGAGGGATGATAAAAGCCGATTCGAACGATGTCGTCGGAAGTTGGTATTGGGGGAGCAGTGAAGCTCTTGACGGACGCGTTGGTGGAGGTGTAAGTGATCTTGGCCAGAGTCTGCGGTTTGGAGGCGGATAACGGCCAGGCGAAGATGTCGATGTTGCGCTCCTGTTCGGCCGCGGCGGCGAGGGAGAGAAAAAAGGTCGCGATGACAGCGAAGAAGACGTGGACTCGCATGTTGCTGGCGTGTGTGGTGTTGTTGCCGGTAGGTGAATGAATCTCGACGGAGACAGCTGGGAGAGATGCCTTACGGATGCCTTACGGATGCTTCACGGATGCCTCACTTCCTCAGACTCGGAGCGGCGTCGGGAGCTCCTTCGGCTAAGGCCAGACTCCGAGACAGGGGAGCTTTCTACACTGCGTTGCTGTCACGATATGGACTGAATGCTCACCTGACAATAACTCCAGACATATCCCGTTTGATATCAGCTTCATCTAGACGTTGAATCCGACCAGAGCAGCTTCCTAGACGTTCTCTCATCATTCCGCGACGGACAATGGCACTTGACGACAGATCCCCGCGATACGTCCCCACCTTATGACGCTGTTAGGGACCAGGGACGTGGGAGCACGCTGCAGGCACGACAGGGTCTCGAGGGTCTGTGTTGATCTCGTGTGTGCGGTGAGAGCTTCGACAGTGCCACGCAGACTCGACGTCTCAACCAAAACTTCTTCCTTCTCGTCCTGCCTTCTTCACTCCCGAAAACCTCTTCCCCACACCCCATCTCCCCTCTCACTGACTCTTTCCTCATCAACACTTCTACCAATTCCGAATCTTCCGGCTCAGTGCCATCTCAAGCTTCAAATTCTCACGGGGGACCAGAAACACGAATCTAGCATCCGCGGCTCTTACACACTCGCCCATCATGTCGAGCATGACCTCCATGCCATACCGCAACCCTACGCGGCAGGGCTCCCGCCAGATGTCCATCGACCCTCACAACGAGCTCAACCCAGAGAAGAACCACTACATCGGCATTGATGTTGGTACCGGCTCTGCTCGAGCTTGTATCATGAACGACAAGGGCGACATCGTCGGTTTGGCCAGCGAGAACATTGGCCTATGGCAGCCAGAAACTGGATACTACGTGAGCTCGCTCTCCACCTCCACATGACTCGCTAGAGAGCCTCCAGAGACTAATGATGCGTAGGAGCAATCGACGACTAACATCTGGCGATGCATCTGCTCCTCCATCCAGCGGGCCATGTCCCAGCACAACATCGACCCTAACACCATCCGAGGCATTGGCTTTGACGCGACTTGCTCACTGGCTGTCTTCAGAGAGGACACCGACGAACCCGTGGCTGTCACCGGCCCCAAGTTCAACAACGCAGACGGAAATGACCGGAACGTCATTCTATGGCTCGACCACCGTCCCGTCGAGGAGACCAAGAAGATCAACGCGACCAACCACAACCTGCTGAGATACGTTGGTGGACAAATGAGCATTGAAATGGAAATTCCCAAGGTCCTGTGGCTGAAGAACCACATGCCTAAAGAGCTCTTCGACAAGTGCAAGTTCTACGATCTGACGGACGCTCTCACACACATGGCAACCGGCAACGAAACGAGGAGCTTCTGCAGTGTCGTCTGCAAGCAGGGCTACGTCCCAGTCGGCGTGGACGGCAGTGTCAAGGGCTGGCAAGAAGACTTCTTGACCGATATTGGCTTGAAGGATCTGTGCGAGGACAACTTCAAGCGGATGGGTGGAGTCAACGGGGTGGTACACTCTTCCTTTAATATTGCTATATGACGACAATTTACTGATTACGCTACAGAATGGACGCTACGTCACAGCTGGCGACCTTATTGGCACGCTCTCAGAAAAGGCCGCCTCCGACATGGGCCTTCCAGCAGGCATTGCTATCGGTAGCGGTGTCATTGATGCCTACGCCGGTTGGATCGGAACCGTCGGTGCTAAAGTTAACCTCAGTGGTGGCAGCATTGACTCGGCCAAGCCAAAGAACGATGTCTCGCAGGCGTTCACGCGTCTCGCCGCCGTTGCTGGTACTTCGACCTGTCATCTTGCCATGTCACCGAACCCAGTCTTCGTCAATGGCGTTTGGGGCCCGTACCGGGACGTACTCATTCCGGACTACTGGTTGGCAGAAGGTGGACAGTCCGCCACTGGTGAGCTTCTCAAGCATGTTGTGGAAACCCACCCAGCGTTCCAGGAAGCAATGTCAGTCGCCGAGACTTTCAACGCCAACATCTATGACTACCTAAACGAGCATCTGACAGAGATGCAAATGAAAATCAACGCCCCAACAATCTCATACCTTGGCCGCCACTTCTTCTTCTACGGTGACCTGTTCGGCAACCGATCACCAGTCGCTGATCCCGACATGAAGGGCTCTGTGATCGGTTTGTCGAGCGACAAGAGCATCGACGGATTGGCGCTGTACTACTACGGAACCATGGAGTTCATCGCGCTTCAGACGCACCAGATCATCGAGCAGATGAACGAGGCTGGCCACGTCATCAGCAGTATCTTCATGTCTGGATCTCAATGCCAGAACCCAGTCCTCATGTCCCTGATGGCAACCGCGTGCGATATGCCAGTTCTGATCCCTCGATACGTCCACGCCGCCGTTGTACACGGTGCAGCTATGCTCGGAGCCAAGGCCGCCAGCACAGACAAGGAGGGCAAGAGCGAGCCACTGTGGAACATTATGGACCGCATGAGCAAGCCCGGCAAGGCTGTCTTCCCCAACAAGGATGCAGGTGAGAAGAAGCTCCTCCAGGCCAAGTACAAGATCTTCCTGGAGCAGTGCCACCAGCAGCAAGCATACCGCAAAGAGATCAACGCCGCTGTTGCGGACTGGAATTGAGCGACCCAAAGCGAGTTCGAAGGGGACACGTTCGTCTACATATAGACCGCTGCTTCTGGAGTGGTAGGCCGGTAAGAGCGGTATGTATCTTACTTGATGAAGTAATGGAGATTTGTGTACATAATTACTCCGCGATCATCTTTCCTGAATCTCAACCAAGCGAATGGGTTCGTAACTCACTAATAGGGAGTCGAGGTAATGATTTTTTGCAGCATGAACGCAGGAGCCCCACTTCCAATGGCCAATTGACATCACCTCAAACTCTATCCCGGCGTTGCAAGAGAACGAGTACAGATGAACAACCAAGTCAGTAACGCAGCAATGACATCCAAGAACTTCCTCATAACAGGTGCTGCCCGAGGCATCGGTCGAGGCCTCTCGCGTCTCCTTCTACAGAAAGGCCACCGTGTTTGTCTGCTTGACAACAACGCATCTGAACTCTACAACACAGCCCAACTCCTCTCCAAAACTCACCACGCCGGCACAGACTTCGCCGCCTGCGAATGCAACCTCCAGGACACCTTCGACATCAGTCGTGTCATCAACCACATCTACGATTTTTTCTCCTCCCATGCCGGGAGAACTTCCCGGCTGGACTGCCTCATCAATAATGCTGCGGACACGAGGGGCGTGGGAGGGTGGGAGTTTGAGAAGATGGAATTGGCGGATTGGAATGCTGCCTTGGCTGTCAATTTGACGGCGCCGATGGTGTTGAGTCAGTATTTTTTACCGGCTTTGGGATGTTCGGGTAATGCGTCGATTATCAATATCTCCTCAACGCGAGCATTCATGTCCGAGCCTAACAACGAGGCCTACGCTGCGACGAAAGCTGGGCTCCTCGGTCTCACGCAGAGTATGGCTGTTTCGCTCGCACCCAAGAAGATCCGAGTTAACGCTATCTTACCTGGATGGATCAATGTGACAAACGAGTGCAAGGAAGCGGACGAGAAAGGGCGGAAATGGGAGGATGGCTTGAGCGAAGAGGACCACAAGTGGCATCTGACGGGACGAGTTGGGAAGGTTGAGGATGTTCTGCAAGCGGTGGAGTATCTGGCGGAGAGTGAGGGCGTGACGGGGACGGAGATGGTTGTTGATGGGGGTGTTACGAGGAAGATGGTGTATCCCGAATGAGAAGTCTTCAGCGTTTGATCGAGATTTTTTTTTTGGGTGGTTGAAGTTCAACTCATTCGTCTGCTCCACGCCGACGGATCTTTTCACCTGGCAGTGATGAGTCGAGGAAGCAAGGGTGAGCTTCAAATGTTGCCCTCAAGACAACTCTCGTCGTTGAAGAAATATCAGCAAAAGACGAAAACTCATTATCGTACTTCATGACTACGAGCCCTAACATCGTGTTTACGCGGCGTAGAATAGCTGCAGGTAATAGTGAGGGGTAGTTCGCTAAGAAGCAACTCACGTACTCCCGTCAGCTTCGTCCTGCATAATGTCAAGAGCTAAGGTAACTAAGGGTTTCCCAGTATGACAAACCTGATAATACAAGAACCGTTAAGGCTTTCCACTTCAAGCTCACAATCTTTTTGATGTTCCGAGAAGTTCAAGAGATGGCTCCAGGTCCTATTGCCACGCCTCCTGCTCCAGCTCCCCACATAAAGAAACCGGACTTCCAGAAAACGGCCAACGACAACGTCGGCTTTCCCACGACATCGGGCTTAGAGTTCAAAGATAAATTCGAAGAGAGGGAGTATATCAAAGGTCGACTTGCTGGGGCTTACCGGATTTTTGGCCATTTTGGTTTGAATGAAGGTCTGGCTGGACATATTACTGCTCGTGATCCTGTGGAACCAGATACCTTTTGGGGTGAGTGTTGTTGACATGTCTCTTCGAGATTGAGGCTGACCGTGCGATTCGCAGTCAACCCGTTTGGTGTCGACTTCAACTTGATCAAGAAATCGGAGCTGCTTCGCGTGGATCACCAGGGGAATATCCTCGACCATGGAAGTGTAAAGCGGCTGAACAAGGCTGCTTTTCTCGTCCATGGAGCTGTCCACGAGGCTCGTCCAGATGTAATCTGCGCCGCCCATACGCATAGTGTACGTAGACCGATGGCGATGAGCACCGCCATTTGCGTCCAGGTCAAATGGGCCCACCTCGAGAATCATCTCTCCGAGGGAAAGGGGTTCTATGCCACGAAGCCGGCGCTTAGCCACGTTCCCTAGCCATTCTTCTCCACATGGCGACTTTGATTTGGACGCCGCCTGCTCTGCCGAATAACTGAGGCACTTGCTAACATCCCTTCCCTTCGCTTTTAGGTACATGGACGGGCGTTCTGTGCTTTGGGCAAAGCGCTGGATTGTATTTCGCTCGAGTCTTGCATCTTCTACGGCGTAAGTCGTGTTGTGTGTGATCTTCTCGAGTCCCTACTGACCCTTCTCAGGATCATGTCGTGTTCGAAGGAAAGGGTATTGTCCTGGCGGAAGACGAAGGGCGCGATATTGCCGAGGCACTCGGAAACAAGAAGGCGGCTCTTTTGCAAAACCATGGGCTTTTGACTGTTGGCCAATCGATTGAAGAGGCCGTTAGTTTGTTTCACACGCTCGACAGATGCTGCCACGTACAGCTCCTGGCCGATGCAGCAGCAGCAGGACGTCGAGGCGAGACTGTCAAAATCTCCGAGGAAGAGGCAATCTACACTCGAGGTATTCTCGGGAAGGGCCTTGGTCGGTTTGGAGGAGAGTCGTTGTTCGAGCTCATCGACGAGGTGACACAGAAGAGGTATCTGGAGTAGAGGAGTGTAATCCATGCATCGTATAATCTCCTCTCTCTCATGAATGGCCAAGACGAAGGCCGAATTCCGTTCGCTGCTCGCTAAGGTTCATATCTCGTACAATGCTCGGAGTAGCCGATTGGGGGTTGTACAATGTACAGTGCCGGATGACAGTGTAGAACCGAAATCATCCTTCGAGATAACAGCGTCACAGCAGGATTGTTCTGGACAGGAGATGGACCGAATGAAGGCAGTCGGTTTGATAATCAGCAGTAGCGGTACGCAGCCAAAGAGGAATCTGGCCCGGGCGGGAAGGACATATGGGCGCTAGTATGTACCCCATAGGGCCGGTGCCGAATCTGATGGCAGCAGAACGTGTCCGCGAGCTAGAAGCTGCGTAGAAGACTCGTGGAATGATGGTGTTTCCTTGCTGGTGAGAGCGCTATGCAGGTGTCACAGGCATTCCTTTTTGTCATGGCGGCGCCGCACGAACTGCAAGAGACTGCGATAGAGGCAGATCCTCCGCCAAGAGCGACAGAAGGGAAGGTCGCCTGAGGAGCTGAGGTCCGCCACTCTCTCTTTCTCTGCACACCCGGCCTCTCGGAAGCGCTGGGAACGGGTGGCGACGGCTGTAGGGCAACAAGCACGTCCAAGGCGTGTTAAGGGCGTCGAGGGCCTGTCTTCGCGAAGTGCTTGGTCTCCCAATTCTGCAGTGTCGACCGCGGTGCCCGGCACAACTCAAAGGCTTGAATACTTGGCAAATGTAACATCTTCTCTTGGGGCTTCTTGGCTGCTTCGTTGGACCCGCTGTTTCCTCCCCTTCCACCAATCACACGTGGTTTAATGTGGCATCGTCCACCAGAACCTCACTTTGATGCTTCGTGCCTTCCACAACAGCTTCTCGCACGCGACATGGAAGGCTGATAGCGGCCGACCACTGCACTGGTCGCATCTCCAACACAGGCCAACCAGACCTCCTCTCGCACCTCGCCGTGAATCCTTTGATCGTCTCAAGGGACACTCGCGCCCCCATATGCGCCGCCGACATATCTAAGTAGGAGCCTGCACCTCTGCTTTGTTCTCCCCCGCCGCACCTGACCCTTTTCTTCTCCCAAGTTTCCGCTTGCGGCTGCCACGCCAAGTCCTTTCCTCCTTATTCGACGCCATGGCAGCACACGAAGATGGCGCAGCAGAGCTGCACGCGACCCTTGAGCAGCGCAATGGCTCCATCGGCGACAGGTCCGGTGTCGACGCGACTGGCGCCAAGCTTCCCATACTCGAGACCGAGAAAATCGACTACGAGACTGAGGAAGGCCTCGAGCCCACCGCCGAGGAGAAAAAGACACTGCGACGCATTGGCGACGCATTCCCCAAGTCCGCCTACCTGATTGCCGTCGTCGAGTTGTGCGAGCGCTTCACTGTGAGTGCTGCTTTACATTGAGACCAGAGCTGTCAATACGAGAATTATCCAACGACAACGGGCTATCTCCAGATCAGACCCTGCTCTGGGACCGTTGGAATTCTCTGTATTAGCAGAGTCGCTCGTTAAGCAGCAGAGAGACTCAAAATGCCGAGATCTGTCGTCGAAAAATTCTCATATCGACAGCTCTGAATTCGACCCCAAATAGATGGGTGACTGACTCGCTCTCTAACAGTACTATGGCTGCCAAGGTCTCTTCCAGAACTACATCAGCAACTCCCCCAGCGGTATCGATGGAGCGAGAGGTCTCGGTTTGGGCCATGCCGGAGCGACTGGTTTGAACACATTCTTCCAGTTCTGGTGCTACGTTACTCCCATCCTCGGAGCCATTATTTCCGATCAGTACCTCGGAAAATACAAGACCATCCTCATCTTCGCCGCCATCTACTGGGTCGGGCTCCTCATCCTCTGGACCACCTCTCTGCCCGCAGCCATCGACAGCGGTGCGGCATTGGGCGGATATGTCACCTCTATCATTGTCATCGGTCTTGGCACTGGTGGCATCAAGTCAAATATCGCCCCTTTGATTGCCGACCAGTACACCCGCCGCAAGATGGCCATCACCACAGACAAGAAAACCGGCGAGCGCGTCATTATCGACCCGGCTATCACCTACCAGAGAATCTACATGATGTTCTACGCCTGTATCAACATCGGATGTCTGTCTCTCCTGGCTACACCATTCATGGAGCAATACGAGGGTTTCTGGACCGCTTATCTGATGTGCTTCTGTATGTTCTGCATTGGCGTGACAGTCCTCATCCTTTGCCGTAACAAGTACATTGTTCGACCACCACAGGGCTCTGTCATCACCGACTCTTTCAAAGCCATCGGAATGATGATCGCTGCCCGCAACACCGATGCTGCTAAGCCATCGTGGCGCGCGGCCAATGGCAAGACCAAGACGGTCCCCTGGAACGACCACTTCGTCGATGAGCTGAAGCGTGCACTGCGTGCCTGCAAAGTCTTCACATTCTACCCTATCTTCTGTAAGTCAATCGTCACTTCGTCAGCAGTCCCTTATTGACTTGGCTTTCAGGGGTCTGCTACGGTCAATTTTCCTCCAACTTCGTCTCGCAGGCTGCTCAGATGAACGGCCACGGAATGCCCAACGATTTAAGTGAGTTCAGGGGTGTCTCAGATCTTCTAGTAACGATGCTAACCACGTGTTACAGTGCAAAATTTTGGTAGGGTCGATGAGCTATCCCTATGTCTGCGACCTCTGCTGACCCTCCTCCCCTCCCCTTTTAGATCCCATCAGCATCATCGTCTTCATTCCCATTTTGGACAGGCTTGTCTACCCTGCGCTGCGCAAAGCCAACATCGAACTCAAGCCCATTGCCAGAATCACCATTGGTTTCATCCTCGCTGCCCTCTGTTTGGCATACGCGGCCATTGTTCAACACCTTATTTACACCACTGGTCCCTGCTACGGCCAGCCACTCAACTGCCCTGCGGCGCAGCCAACCGGCGACGAGACTGAAGTGCAACCAAACAACATCCACATCGCCATCCAAACCCCAGCATACGTCTTCATTGGTGTCTCCGAGATCTTCATCTCCGTCACCGGTCTCGAGTACGCTTACACGAAGGCACCTCCAAGCATGAAATCTTTCGTGCAATCGCTCTACCTCTTCACCTCCGCTATTGGCTCCGCACTCAACGAGGCATTTGTCCCGGCGACTGGCGACCCGGATATCCTGTGGATGTATACCGGTATTGCTGTCGCCACGGTCATTGTTGCTGGAGTCTTCTGGGGAACTTTCCACCACTATGACGACCAGGAACAGGAGATGAACGAGCTCGATGCGGATGATTCGTTTGGGGGCAAGGCGGGTGAGATCAGTGAGGACGCTAGCCAGCACACCAACGAGCCTAGGCAGATTCAGGAGAAGGTTTGAAAGAATCGCTCTGGTCTTGTGCTTTTGTGCTTTTATGGGTCGGACAGTAGCCGTAGTTACGAAATCAGAAACGAGCACGTTCATATGATTGACATTGAATATGCACTTGTCCTTCCTCACACGCACAAACCCCGTCACTTCATCGACGCTGCCTCTGCATGCCCAATAAACTCAACATCAGGAAACAGCTTGTTCGATCCGTCCAACAACTCGGGCTTCACCCCCCTCAGCGCAAAATCAAAGAATTCCATCATATACCTCCACACAATCTCCTGCAGTCGCTGGCTATTCACCGTCCCCGTCAATTCCTTCGGAAAGAAACTCCCCCGCAACCCAAGTAAATCCGCCAACAACGGCAGATCCGTATAGCTATAATGCACCGTTCCATTCACGAGCTCCCACGTCCTCCAGCCGCGTACATGGCTTCGGTAGAACGACGGCCAGTTTGCGGAGACGGGAGGTTCTTCGGCGGATTGGAGCATGAAGAGCGGTTTGGTTACGGTGCTGTTGAGGACGGGGCCGTAGTACGGTCCATCGAGATTCGCAGCGGCTAGGACGCGTTCATCCGTGAAAGCGACATTCACGGCCGCGCTACCGCCGAAAGAGTGGCCGTACATCAGAGCGCGTTGGGCGCTTGAGGCTGATACGCCGGGTACAGTGCCATTCTGGATTGCGTCGAGAACGGAGACTGCGTCGGCTATCCGGACAGATTGCAGGAAAGTCTCCCCGGTGTGGTTCATATCGAGGGCGAGGGTTGTGTTGCTGGGGTAGGCTACGTAGCCGTCGGGGAAGACTACGGCGGCGCCTTCGTACGTCGGGTCGATGGCTACGACGGTGTAGCCGGAGGAAGCGGTGGTCTGGAGCAGGGAGGCGTAGCCGTTGTGGACGCCGCCGTAGCCGGGCTCGAAGAGAACGAGGGGACCAGAGGGGGAGGAGGGGGGAAGGGGGAGGCTGCAATTGAGGACTTTTACGGGGGCGAGGAGAGGGGCGTATATAGATGCATTTGGACCTGCGAGGCCTTCGAGGAGAGCGGCGGCGACGACTTGTGGGGCCCAGGGGATGTGTTGTTGGTGGTGGAGGGGACAGGTGAGGTGCTCGAGTAAGGGCCGGTAGATTGTTATCATAAGGCGGCGGAGTTGGGGGGTTGGAGCCAGGGGGTCTGGACGGGAGGTCTTGATTTCATGTTGGTAGATGGAGACTGGATAGGGGCCGAGTTGTGCTGGTAAGACGACATTGGAATGGTTGGCTGCCCAGGCGAGGGGAGTCAGAGCGAATATGGCGATGGAGTGAATTCTCATGGTGGGCGGGAGTTGTCGTTGAGAGGAGTGTACTCAGCCAAGAAACCGGTCTGGGCTGTATTTATCTATCAATGCATCTGGTCCTCGTTTAGCACATGTACCTGGCAGCCTAGGAGGATTGCACACTTACGTTGCCGATTACGTCTCAAATCGTAGAGTAGAATTTCAGGTTCCAATGCCCGTAACAACGCATATTAATAACGTTTTGTTTGCTCTTCAGCTTCGGGGAATTTTCAGGAATCTTGCCATTGACCTTAAGTAGCACAATCAGCAGCATTCGATGGTATAAAGTTGAGTAAACCGGCTGAGTCCTTTTTCGAGGGCGTTAGCGTTGCGAGTAGTAGGTAGTGGTCTTGTGGATGTTTGAGTTACAGCTCAGAAGTAAAGTCGAGCTTCGCCACCACTCGTCGTCAGCTAATCCTTCACGCTGCAGAGACGACATATATCCAGTGGTTGGGCGTTCCTTAGGGATGTGGATCGTATGAACTTGATTTGAATATCCTTCTCGCATTCGCCTTCCTAACTCATCAATCATAATCCCCTCATAGCATCCCCCTCCCAACCTGCTCTTTCCTCTCCTCCCACACCGTCTTCCCACTACAACTACAAACCGTCTTGTCATTATCCCAAACCCCCGCACTCCTCGCAACAACACCCACCAACGTATCCGGATCCTCCTTCTCCAGCGCCCCCTCCATCTTCTTCTGACTCACAACAATACTCCTCCCGATCATCTCCCAAATCTGCACTGGCTTCTGCAAAAACACCGTCCCGAGTCCACTCTTCCCTACCTCAATGGTTCCCAACATACCCTTACATTCTTTCTCCCTATTCTCTTTTTTTGCAGCGAGCAAATCCCAGATCCCGCCTGTACTCGCCGGACCCTGGGATATATTCCCTGTCTCGCGGACTGTGACGTTGTAGGTGCCGGGTGAGACGCCTTTGAGCGTCATGTCGAGAATCGTCATAGAGGGTGAGACTTGCACCATGCGGATTAGACCGCGGACGTAGTCTTTCACGGAGGGAGAATGTGTTTCGAGAATGCAAACGGCGGCGGATTCGGCTTTGCCGGAGCCGCGCAGGATGGCATCGCGGCCGGTGGATTGGATTGCGGCGACGATGGCGGAGGGGGCGGCGGTGCCGGTTATGGAGATTAGTTGTGCTCTGAGATCGGCGGAGATGTGGCTTATTCCTGGGAGAGAGTGTTAGGAGGGAGGGACATCAGGGTGGTCCATGATGGCGGGGGCGGGTACCGTCGAGCTTGTGCAGGGAGGATGAGACGTCTTTAATGCAGGCTTCGCAGCTGAGAGGGACCGCGAAGGTCGTTTCGAAGGGCGGGATGGTCATGGCTGCAGTCTGCCTGAAGAAGTAATCTCTAGTCGCAGTTGTGTTGACATTGCTTGTGGATGTTGAAGATGATGTCGCCCTCCTCCGCCCTCGGCTTTGATTTCCAATTGCTCTTTCCGAAGCTTCCCCGAGCTTTTACTTTCACTTCACAATCGCACTTGCCTCTTCAGGCTCTCCAGCACACGCCATTCCATCCCATTTCATCGCGCCAAGTCACATCACCCTCCCTCCTAGCTCACCACAACACCCTCACCCAGCGCGTCCCTCACAATTCAAGCGCCCAGCGCGCTCCCACAGCCGCCATGTCCCAATACATAGGCCGCACCCGCCTCGCCTACACCCGCTCCTGGCACCACGTCTCCCTAGCTACCGATCCGCGCCCCCTCGGCCGACTCGCAACAGCCATAGCGTTAACCCTCATGGGCAAACACAAACCGACCTTTGACCCCTCCACCGACTGCGGCGACTACGTAATCGCAACCTCCTGCCACGACCTGCACACCACCGGCAAAAAGCGCTTCCAAAAAAAGTATTACTCGCACACCACGCGGCCGGGCTCCCTCAAAGAAATCACGATGGATAAGATGATGGCTAAATGGGGAGGAGGAGAGATTTTGAGGAGGGCGGTGAGGGGGATGTTGCCGAAGAATAGGTTGAGGGATGGGAGGATGGCGAGACTGAAGTGTTTCGAGGGGCCGCATCATCCGTATAAGCAGAATTTAATCAGGATGGGGGAGAGTGCGGGGAGGAGTGTGAAATTTTTGCCGGAGGTTAGGGAGGCGATGCAGGTTGCTAGGGAGAAGGAGGCGGCGGCGAGGTAGGAGGGCAGCGGTATATGGAGAAGATCAGGGCTGGTATGATATACTTGACGGAGGTTGCATTCATGCCGCATTGAGCAAAGGCTTCAGATGATGGGTACCTACATCAAGCGAACGAGGAAGGCATGGACCTACGAGCACTCCACTGCACTTTCTCAAGAGCACATCCATCGGCAGAGGTTCCATTTGTGCCCTACACTGCACGACACGCGACGGAGTTCAAGGGGAGAAACCGTACAGAGCACGGAAAGGGAAAGCATCGCCAAGGCGTCAGAAATCGGCACTATATGCTATAGACTTGAGAAATCGTGTAAACTATCGAACATCTGGCCATCCAGATCACCACAAAACGCCGCCAATATGCATCGCTCAAAATCGCTCAAAGATTGCTTTACAACTTCGCAGTCGCACCCTTCCTGTGGACAGTGCACTGGATCAGGCCATTGGGGTCGCTCTGAGGCGCGTACACTTCTGCGTCGGCGCCGGTGTTCTTGAGGCCCTTGAACCAGCTCAGATCTGTTTGGTGTGTTAGTAAAGGAACTCCTATTTAGCATTAAGAATTGTGACTTACCAATCTCGAAGTAATGCTTGTTAGGCAGGCTGTACTCCACGCTCTCCACCTTAGGCGCGGCCTTCAAAATCTCCTCGCTCATGATGAACATCGTATTCTGCACACTCGGGCTGTTCTCCTTCGCAAACGTCTCCAAGGTAATCGTCCTCGCATCGTTCCAAGCCACATCAAACCTGCCCTGCTCGCTCTTGACCGCCTCCAAATCCGCAAACGTCTTCCAATTCCAGGCGGCTTCGACCTCCGTAGAAAGAATGCGGTCCCAGACTTCAGGCAAACGAGTGTACTCGTCGCGGTGAAAGCCCCAGAATTGCGAGCCGGTGGATTTGAAGACGAGGAGGCCTTTGATGGAGGATTTGATGCTGAAGCCAGCGGTACGGGAGATGGCGGCTTCGACAACGCGGGTCTCGTTGCCGTCGCGCAGGAAGGAGTGTGGGTGCGGCTTGCCTTCGACGTTCATGCGGGTCCAGCGGTGGACGATGATCTTGACGTGTGCGACGGAGATGTGAGGGTATTGGGTGAGGAAGTGGTTGCCCAGGATGGACGCGAAGAGCTCGGGAGGGTTGACGGGGTGTTTTTTGGCGAGGACGTAAATGGTTTGTTTCTGGGTGTCCGTTGCGACAATGTTAGCGTTGTCGGCGGCGGTCCAGGATGCAGCGATGTCGCCCTCGAGGAGAGTGCAGACGGTCATTTCGGTGACGGATTGCGAGCCGTCGGGATGCTTGTGGACCTTGCAGAGGCGAACATTGTCTTTGCCGTAGCGGGCGTAGGAGAGGGAGGCCATTGCTGCTGATTGAGATGGATGCTCGAGGCGTTGGTGGAGGTCCTGCTTGCGATAGGATGGACTGTATGCGGAATGCTGGTGGTGACAATGAAAGAACTGGTAGAGAAAGCGGTCAACCAACCTGATATATAGAGATATCCAAAAGCAATGGCAGAGATGGAAGCGTCTTATCAAAGAGGACGTTGGAGGCGCACCCCTCGCACGACGCCGTGAGGACGCAGCGAGGGCTGGACGTTTCGACGCGCTGCCACAGGCGGAGCCCGCCGAGACGACAAATGCCGCCGCACATCGAGGCCGAGCCATCCTGCTGCGGGTCTGTATGCTGCTCGCCGTCGGCGCCGCTGGTGACAGTCGGATCGACGGCACACGGCCCAGTACGGGGTGATAATGTCCTCAGTCTGGACGGGTTCGAACCGTGATGTTTGATCGTGGGCCCCAGGCTTCTGCGGCCATGCGGGGACCACTTTGGGCCGGTCACGTCGCGTAGACGAGATGCACTGATGATCATCGCCATTGGCTGTGCGAGTGCATGTGAAGTCGAGTCCCTCTTGTGCGCATGATTCTAGTGTGATTCAGAAGTGAATCGGAATAATGTTGGTAGTTGTTGTTGTGAAGGAGGGAGGGATTGACTCTGAAACAACGTGAAGGAAGTGGGCTTAGCACCATCCACCTCCACTGCCTTCGTCCCTCTCCTCATGACCTAACTACTCCCTCCAACATCGACATTACGAACGCCTATATCCAGCTGACGTGACGAGGACACAATCATTGCTCTCACCAATTGCCTGGACTTCCCATCACCCCCGCATTGCGACCAGGCCCCTCACAACAGACGATGCAGACGATGCTGACTGCGCGACAACATCCCGGCCCACATGCACTTCGACACGCAAGATAGAGGAGGAGCAGTCCTGATGACGGCCGCAGCGCCGGCGCATACCATTGTAAATGACGCAGCCAAACAATCGTGCCAACGGCCCTTCCGTAGGCGCCACGCCCTCCACCATCCTCGTCCCGCCCTCGCGCTCCGCCAAGGATGGAGGCTCCCTGTCCGCCGCCAGTTTGCTCAACGCAAAGCAACCCGCCCAGTCCTTTGCTAGGTCTGCTCAGCCTCCCGGAAGCTTTACCTCAGACCTCAAATCATTCAACTCGCGCATGGACTTGTCGCTCAACACATATGGTGGGGGCTTTGAAGATGGCGGGGCAGATCAAGCCATATCCGAGCAGAAACAGAAAGAGTACAGGCAGGAGATTGAGAAACAGACGCGATTGAAGGCCGGGACAGAGAATTTGCTGGAGGCACTCAACTCGAAGAATGCCAAAAAGTCGCGTGACCAGCGTGTGGCCGCCGAGAGCCAGCTCAATGCGTCGACCAGAAAGATTGCCCAGCTGAAGCAGGATCTGGAGGCCGAGATACAGCGTAGTAAGGAGACACCCATCAGTCCCAAGGGTAGATTGTCACAGCTGTTCCGGATGCCTGTAGCACAGCCCTGTCCAGACCCTGCGACATACCAAGAAGAGCTTCCCGAAGTGCAGGACCCCGAACTGGAATCGCCAACATACATTCTTGCTGAGATCCTGCAGGCCCTTGAAGTGGAAGATCAACAGCCGGATTACTATGTCACTCAAGCTAATGACTTGGTCGAGCTATTCCGGCGACATCCCACTCTCAAGTACGATCTGGCATGGTCGATATTTGGCCTGCGCATGCAGATCATGCTTCTCAGTGATAGCCGGGAAGTTGTTGCTGCCGGCTACCGCGTCATGCGATATGCCATCACGGATCGCAAATCGCTGCAGACGATACGCGCTCTTCAGACAGACTATCTGGTAATTTTGTCACTCGTCAAGGAGAGCAAAGCTCGCGTTGAGCGAGAGCAGGCGCTGAAGTTCATTCGGTCGTTTCTTGATGTCAAGGGTGGGACGAAGGAGATACATCCTGCCGTGGTCAGGATTGTCGTAGCTGTGGCAGACCATTCGGATGACCAGCTACGAAGCATTGCTGTTTTGACACTGTCTGAGATGCTGTTGAAAGACCCAATGATGGTTGTGAATGCCGGTGGAATCAGTGTAATAGCTGAGGCCATGGGAAGCGGAGTCTATCATGCGCCTGAGACTCTGCTTGGACCACTCTTACATTTGATGGATCTCCCAGGCAGGAGAGGCGTTCTAAGATCTGGCTTCGAATTCAGCTCCGCGTTTGCCACATTCACGGAGCCTCATACTACGCATGCTTTGGAAGAGAGACTGCTCGCCAGCTCTAGAGTCATCGCCGGCATGTTCAAGAGTTGGTCTGGATTGATGACTCTCTCTTTGCACAACTTCTTACCCGCGCGATCTGTGGTATCATCGCTATACATCGCAGACATTCGGGTGCGCAGTGCAACACTAGACCTCTTGATCGATATCCTGCGACTGGAGAAGCGATCATGGTCTACACCTTTCATTGGCGGTCGCCGTCTCACGACCTATGCTCGAGTGGCCAATCTGAATGGCGAGCAGGATCAAGCTCGAAAAGCCAGCCAAGACAGCGCCACGGATCCACAGAAGAGGAACCTCGTCCAGCACTTTACAGCTGTGGCCCTTGCGGTATTACTACGCCAAGGACTCATGGAAGGGCTCATCAATGCCGAGCGTGATGCTCCAACTGATGCGCTCAAACGGAGAACTAGCTTGATCATGGCAGAGGTCTTGAAGAAGGCAAGTGAACTCCTCCCTTCCTCATGGAGCGCAAATTTACAAACCCTGCCCGGATTGTTCGACCATGCTCTACGATTTAAGGATGAGGAGCGCTACCGGGCACTGGCGACAGTATATCAAGTGGATAAGGTGAACTTGAAGCTGTGGCGATCAGATCCCAGCACGACCACTCAGACAAAAACTCGCGATGAGATGGACGGGTCAAGAGCACGATCCGGATCCAAGACGCAAGCCACTGCAGAAATGGACGAAGTGCAATTCAGGGCCAAGATGCTCGAGACTGGCGTCCTCAACAGCGTAAACTACATCAAGTGGGACTGGAGCCTCATACTGGAACTCATCGATGGTCCGCTTACGAATCCCAAGTTGCTGTTTGAGGCGATGGAGAAGTCCAAGTTTGTTCATCGCCTACTCAAGTTTCTCCGCCCATTCCAGATGCGCTTTTCGGAAGCATCGAATACAAAGGCGAACCAGAGGTACGTCAAAATGGCATGCTCTCTGGCCAAGTTGTTGCTGCAGACCTCCGAGGGCGCCAATTACTTGGTCAACAACAAGACTATAAGACAGCTTGCAGAGTGCCTGGCGCAACTGGACACATCCAGTGGCATCACCTCGACGAACCCTATTTTCTCCCCTGAACGCCTGTCGGAGACGCTTGTCGGAGGCTATTTTGCTATGCTTGGAATCATGTGCAGCGACCTGAAAGGCCTGCTGATCCTCGAACGCTGGCATATCATCAACATGTTCTACCATATCGTGGAGCTGAAGAATCGGGACGATCTCATAAGGTGTCTCTTGACGAATCTCGACTATAGCCTGGACAGCCACCCCAGGATCATCCTCTCCAAGGCCATGGTTGCGGGATCGAAGCAGATGCGTATTATGGCCACCAAGATTCTTTGCAAATATGCAATTGAGCCAATTCAGCCCGCGGTCTTGGGTGGCTGCGCTGCAAAGTTTTCCATCAGGTTACTTGTCGGTCAGCTGTACGATCCTGAAATCGAGGTTTGCGAAGTGGCAATAAAGATATTGGAAGAAGCTTGCAACGACATCAACTCGCTCGAGTATGTCGTCAAGTGTCGGCCGGCGCTCGACCACCTGGGCGAGATTGGCGCGCCTCTTCTCCTCCGATTCTTGTCCACTTCCGTTGGCTATCACTACCTGGATGGACTCGACTATATCACGAGAGAAATGGATGACTGGTTCCTCGGACGCAATGACAGCTACGTCACCGTAGTTGAAGCATCGCTCGCTCGCGCACTGTCAGACGTACCTGAGAAGCCTTCCTCAGCACTCGACGACACAATGGGCCCTCGGGATTTCGGTTATGTCCCACCTCACTTCTACCGCGAGCTCACGCGTACAGCTGAAGGATGTGAACTCCTCCAAGCGAAGAGCCATTTCGAAGAGTTCACTGCCACCATCCAAGACTTTGCCGATGAGGAAGAAGACGCAGAGACGATCTTGAAGGTCAAAGGCTGTCTCTGGGCCGTAGGTAACGTCGGCTCGATGGAGCTCGGAGCCCCTTTCCTCGAACGATCAGATGTGGTGCGGCATATCGTGCACATCGCGGAAGAGTCACAGGTCATGACGCTACGAGGGACCGCTTTCTTCGTCCTAGGCCTCATCTCGCGAAGCCTCCACGGCCAGGAAATCCTCGCCGAATACGGCTGGGACGGGACAGTGAACGTAATGGGCGAAAGCCTAGGCTACGTCCTCCCCCTCGACTTCAACAAACTCTTCTCCATCCAACCCTTCTCCTCCCACCCACGCCCCAACAGCGCCCTCATCCGCCACCGACCAAAACAAATCCCAGAAATCGACCCCGCCAACCAGCCCATCCTCGACTCCATCACGAAGCTAGGCAACACGGTCCTGATGAACAAAGCCATCGGCGAGCTCAATTCGTTCAAGCATAAGAAAGCGCCAGGCTTTCAGAAGCCGGCGTTGTTTAGGAAGGTTATGATGTTGTTGGCGACCCATGCGTATGGGATTCCGCAGTATCGGTTTGTTATTGACTTGTTTGATAAGCGGGTTTTGAGGAGGATTGTGTTGGAGGAGGAGAGTGATGAGGATGAGGAGGAGGAGGAAGGGGAGAGCGGGAGTAGTGATTGAGGGTGTGTGGTATTTTATGGGAGTTCTTTGGGGCTGGGGTGGGTGTTTGATGAGGAGGTTACGTTACGCATGGTTGAGGGCAGGTACATGGCGTTCAAAAAGCAGTAGAGCTTGGGTGGACGAGGTCTGTTTGTTTTCCGTTTCTCGCCATTCTGAGCGAGGGTATTGAGATATGTCTTTCTCATCTTGGATCTCAAACAACAACGCCCTCACTAGTCGGAACTCTTCGCATACTCACTGTGTCTCGAGTCGTCACTGGAGCTGTCACGTCATAAAGTTTAAGCTGTCAAAGAATTGGAGCTTCTAGATCTTCGCATGTGTGCGGAGACAGTTCTCTAGGCGACGCAATTCGTACTGAGAGGTACTAACTCGGACAGACGGCTCTGTGGCGCTGTGTTCGCTCATGGTCGTAGTTGTATGTAAATAAGTTGCCACCCCTGTCCTAATCCTTTCTGATTTCAGTATCCGTATTGCTTTCAAAATGGCTGCTCCTATCATCCACTTCGACTATGGTACGTTCCCATTCCCGTTCCCACCATGCTGCGCTCTTACTAATGCGATGCCGCAGACTTCTCCCCCTACGGCCAGAAAACCAAAACCCTACTCTCCGCCGCTGGCGTCCCTTTCGTCAAATGCGACCAGCCCTCCCTCACACCTCGACCCGACCTGCAAGCCTTGGGAATAGCCTACCGCCGCATCCCACTGCTCGCCGTCGGCAAGGATGTCTACGCCGACTCGAATCTCGTCATCGACGTAGCCCTTTCCCTCGGGAAAGGCAAACTCAAAACGTCTCCTGCGGATCAAGCCTTTAAAGAATGGGCGGATGTCGTGTTCAATAATGACATTCTCGGTTTGATCCCGATGGAAGTCCTGACGCCGGAGTTCCTGAAAGACCGCGAGGGGATTTTCCCGTTGATTCAGCGGCCTGATGTGGCGACGTTGAGGCCGAGTGCTCTTGCGCAGTTTAAGTCGCGGATGAGACAGGTTGAGAATGGGTTCCTCTCGGGTGGGGGACCTTTTCTTTATGGAACGGAGTCTTCTGTTGCGGATGTCCATATGGCTTGGCCTATCAAGTGGGTGTTGGAGACGCTGGAACTTTCCAAGGAACCGGGTTTTGGGAAGGAGAGTTTTCCAAAAACGTACAAGTTGATCGAAGGGCTGCCTTCGTACTCGCCGGAGGTGTTGAGTGCGGCAGACACGCAGAAGGCGATTCGAGAGGGGCAGTTTACGGCTCAGGGGCCATTGGGGGTGATGGAGGGTGAGCCTTTGGGTTTGACGAAGGGCGTGAAGGTGACAGTGGAGAGTTTCGAGTAAGTGGCCTTTCCTTCCTTGTCCTCGAAGTCCTGACTGACGGTATATTTTTAGTTCGACGCCCGGATCTTCGCCTCAAGTTGGCTCATTGTTCGGTACGAACGAGGACGAGTTTGTGATTGAGATCAAGGATGGTGTGAGGTTGCATTTCCCCAGGATCGGATATATTGTGAGAGCTGCGTAGATGTCCGAGGACTGCGAGGATGTACAGGTCGTAATGAAGTGCGAGTTTTACTCGTTGTTCCCTTGACTGAGGTTGTCTCTGCTGTATCAGTTCTGTCCAAAATGAGCTTGCATGTGATCAGAATCGTCCAGGATGAGAACGGTATGCACGCTGCAGAACGAACGGAACAGGTAAAAAGAGCCGCTACACGCCGAAGTTGCAATCGGCGTTTAGCATCCTGCAGATATATATCCGACTCCAAGTCGGTGCTCTACCGAAAAGGGTATGCATTCTGCTGTCCTCAGGGAGTGCTTTCTGCTACCCTCATTTAGCTTCGCAGTGCAATATCCGACGATGTTGAGTGCGTCTTCAACTGGGAAGTGGGACGCCTTGCATCGTCATGATGTTGGCAGTGGTCAAAAATCGTATATATAAGTTGAGACCTGTCGCCTCGGAGATGTTCTCAACAGACTCAGTACACTCCCACACAAAAGTTTGGTACCGCACTAACAATCAATTCATCAGACCCACAAAATGGCTATCAGTAACGGATCGACTCTGCCTGAAGTTTGGGAGAGCTACCCAGAAATTGCTCCGGAATTGTATGCTGGCAAGCTAAAGGGCAAAGTTGTACGTCTGCTCCAAGGTTGTTGCTTTTGGATAGCTTTGCTAATTGAGACACAGGCTCTCATCACCGGCACTTCCGTAGGACTGGGCCGGACGATCGCTAAAGCGTTTGCAGCTGCAGGAGCTTCCGTCGCAGCGGTGGCCCGCCGGGAGGCAGATCTGGCTTCGCTCGTCCAGGAGATCAAGGCGGCCAACGGCATTGCTATCCCAATCGTCGCCGATGTTGCTGCAAGAGGAGTCGCGAAGAATATTGTGAGCCAGGTTGAGAAAGAGCTGGGGCCGGTGGATATTCTAGTCAACAACGCCGGTATCTCTCGAATCAGTCCCTTAGAAGTGGAGGATGAGGATCTCGACATCTGGTGGAGGGTACATGAAGTCAATGTTCGCGCACCAGTCGCTCTGATTCGTGCAGTGCTTCCATCCATGGTTGAACGTAAAACTGGGCACCTGATCACCACCAGTTCGAGCGTCGTCGTTTTGCCACTTCCGGTCATGACAGCTTATACCTCTTCAAAAGCGGCCATCAGCAAGTTCCACGAGACGCTTTCCAAGGAACTAGACGGTACCGGGGTGACCACATTTGCCGTGCATCCAGGCCAAGTCCGAACCCAGTTGGGAGCGGCCGAGAACGCCATCAACAAGCAGCATAGCGAGCATCCAGGGATGAAGGCCTTCATGGCGACCATTAGCGGCGGGAACTACAAGCCTCAGGAGCCTGAAGTCTGCGCCGATACCATGGTCGCTCTAGCTGCTGATCCGGCGTATAAGATCCTGACGGGCCACCACATCAATGCCACGCAACCTCTCCCACCAGTGCTGAAGGAAGCGCAGAAGGAGGGGAGAGGACGGCTGGGAGCTGAGCGCCTGTATCTGGTCAATGTGGCGACTTTGTAGGAGTCCGTCAATAGCTGACGGAGTTCATGGAGTGCAAGTTGAGATGGAATGGAACGCAAGTGGATGAAAGATGGAAGGACTGGAGATAACAGGAAGGAAAGAGGGATCGCGACTTTTTCGCACAGACCATCTAGCGGCCAGTCGCTGTGGATCCCTCCCACGTGCGACCCAATATCAAATCCCTCCAACGTCCTTTCCCCTTTCGTTCATCAACATCAACCTCCTCCTCAATCATCATGCGCAAACCCCACCTCCTTATGCCTACTCCCCAAATCCACCAACCTCCGCCTCATCCCCTCCGCCCTCTCCCTATTCCCAACACTCCCCAAATCAATCCTCTCAATCCATTCCCTCCCATGCTGCAACACATTCCTCGCCCTCATCTCCCCGCCCTTAACGTGCCCCATACTGCCATGCAGCGTCATCCTCTCCACATCGTGTTTATACACCCCGCGATGCAGAATATTATTGTTATAAAAAACCATTTCTCCGGCTTTCAGTTTGACGACTAGTTGGTCGGGGAGGTTTGTTTCGTACGGGTCGGCGTCTCGCTCCGTGGGGGTACGCGCTCGAGTGTGAGAGCCTGGGACGACGATGAGGGAGGCGTCATCGTACAGGCAGAAGTTCCATTGGGCGTGGAAGGAGGGTTTGTTTAGGCGGGTGAGTTCTTCTTCTGGGGTTGCTGTTGCTGATATCTACACGAAAATTCGCCATCAGCAACACAACAAACCAGACCCAAACAAACTCAAATATGAAAAGAAAGAAACTCACATCGTCCCGATGCCACCTCAACTCAAAATTCTCATCCGGCTTAACCAACAAATTCCACAACTCCGCCACCAACTCCTCCTCCCTAACCTCAACCTCTCCACCAAGCACCTCCCTCACCCTCCCCACAACCTCATCTCCAAAATAAGTCTCCGTAAAAATTTCATGTCCCGGTAGATCCGGATGCATCAAATGCTGTACGCCCCAGATTCCCTTGCCCACATCCTCGTGCTTCCAAGGCGGGAATTGGCGCGGGAGAGTACGGACATAAGGCCACTTTCCCGCGCGAGCGAGAGCGGTGGCTTGGGCGCAGGCGGTGCGGAGTGTGGTCAGGTGTGAGGGGGAGATGCTGGAGGGGATGATGACGAAGCCGTCGCGGTCGAAGGCGGTTTTGAGGGGAAAGGGGGAGGGAGAGGTGGGATGAGGCATGGTTGGTTTATCAGGCTGTCGAGTACGTAGGTCTTTGTTGTCGAAAGTGTTCTTTGCCACGAGAAGAGCTCGAGAGAGCTTCAGGTGTTGCCCGGTCCAATAAGGATAGAATCCACGGCACAGTAAGTACCCACTATGTCTCTTACGCTACCTTCTCCCACCGTTGATATGTCCGCCTCTCTTGCCCAAGGAACTCCAATCAAGCCTGAGAAAGCACATGAGATCTCGTTGCATTGTTTGTTCTTTGCTCACTTCACTTACACTCTCTAACGCTTTTTGTTGCTGACGAGCCAATCACAACACCCACGCACGGGTATAGAGGCAAGTCACGTCCCGTCCGCCGAACAACTCCACGGACGGACGCATCGGTCCATAGTAACAGCCGCAAGCTGCCGCACTTGACCGAGCCAATCCATTCCAAGGCATATAAGAAGCGACATGAACTGAATAATTCAGAATGTAGGATAATAGCACATGTTAGGTTGTTACAGAAGAATCTCGAGTGAGCTCTACCACCTCAGCATGTTACTGCTGTATCCCCCCTGCGCCAGAACACCTCGCCAAAACGCTTTTCGCTCATGCTTGAAGTTCCATCATCATCGACTTCGTACGGTCCAACATTTCGTCTTGGCCTACTCTAATCAAAACAAGAAACAAGTCAAAAATTCTCAATTCCAAGGATACCCAGAGTCCGAGCACTTCGTTTCTAGGTCCAATTGAGTTCCGAAGTAATTTGAATCAGACGTCCAAATCGTAGTGTCATTCGTCTGTTCGTCTATCAATTCGTCGTAGGCGACGTTGCTCATTTGGCGTGGTCGCGTGTATGTCGTGTTGGTTTGCCGTGGCCGACGTCACTCCCTGGTGAAGGAATTGATGCCTTGCATAACACGGGATGCGCCACCGCGGATTCTGCCTGTTATGAAGCAATGCAGGATTACGACACGCTTGCCTCGATCAGGCAAAAGTGTTGCGATAAGAGTCGTTCCTGCGGAAACCGGCATTCATCCACTTGTCGTAGAACCATTCATATACTCGCGAACGATCGGATTGCTTCCAAGGTGATGGAGGCTTCCATTCCATCCAGGCGGGTGGATTGAGAGTCGCATAGCTGTAGTCCCGTGCTCCTGTGAAAGTCCTTGCAGAAGCGCCAGTCCGGTAGTATTTGAAGATCATTCTGGCTCCGGCGAGGAAACCGATCACCAAGAAGATCTTGAAAAGCATCATCAACGTGGATGCATGCGACGTGGCGTCGGCGTAGCTGAGGATATCCGTGTATCCGAGAACCTCATGCGAGGAATCCAGCGCAGCGACGCGATAGCGGACGCTTCGTTTTTCTGCACCAGACAGCGCCGGCAAGTCAAAGATTCCTTCGAATCCGGATTTGGGCATGACATCGATGCTGTCGAAATCGCCGTCGTCAGTCTTCTCAACTCTGCGCAAATCTCCTCCAACATCCAAGGCAGTTTCATCGTGCGACATTTCCAGCATCCAGAAAGCCACTTCTGTAGCACCATTCCAGCTGACATACAACATGTCGTCCTCGATCTTGCTCTGTGGCGGATCCTTCGGCTTGGCGTGCCACCCGAAAGCTTTGATGGTGCGGTAGGATTTCATTCGCTCAAACCAGAAGAACCAGGACGCTCCAAGATGGGTTTCGCACATGAGTTCTCCTTCAGGGGAATACTCGGAGTAGGCTGCAGCTGAGCCCCAGCCAATAAAAGTACCCTCACCCTCCGGTAGGATCTGTACGGAACCCTGAGACGACGCGAGAACGCCCTGTGCGGATACGAGCGACTGCACTAGCTTTGCTGTGCGATCGGGAATGTCCAGTTGGATGAACATGGCCCGGCTTTCAGATGCGTCCACGTGTAGAGGTCCTGCTTTCTGGTTGTCAAATAGGGTTAGGATACCATCTTCTTCAGACATCCAACGAGCGTCATGTTGCCATTTGAAGTTCGTTGCATGTCCACCCGAAATATCTTGGAATTGGTTGTCGCGACCACCAAGTACCCAGAGAGTTTCACCTTCCGGGCTGACACAGACAATGTGATGAAAGTGCCGTGAAGAGATGAGGTAGTTGCCTTGCGCGTCTTTGTCAACACTGTTGATGTGGTACCAATCGAACGGTGCGCTTTCCCAGTAACCACCGAACGGGTTGGTCATGTAGGTTTCCACGGGGTCGAAGTGATCCGCAGCACTCCATTGGAAGAGCAACTCGCCTGTCTCGAGATCGATTTCCTGGAACAGATTGTCCACAATCCAGCCATCAACGCCACGGCCAAGACCCATCCCACGGAGATCGGCATTGGTAGTGTTGTATACGGTCAGTAGCGCGGTACCTTGCTCAGTGAGCTTGAACTCGTGCAAGTCTCCAAACAGGTTCTCGCCGACAGCTGACACCATGCGCACGACCTGGTAGGTGGAGTCCATCTTGAAGGATGATTAGTAACGCAAAGAGCGCTTGGAGAGGAAGTGCAATTTACCATGAAGTAGACTCCCTTGCCAGAAGTCGCAGCTTTCTCTCCAGACCAGAAGGTGAGGTAGTTCTCGCCCTGATATTGCTGCATCTTCAGATTTGCCGTAGGACCAAAATCATCGGACATCCATAGCAGTTCGCCACGAGAATCCAGGATCATCGGGCCGGGTCGCTCGATCGAGGGTCCATTTGGAGTCATGAGAATGAGGCCGTTGTCGCATTGGTCGTGCCATCGTATGTGTTGGGGTCGCGGACCTTCCAAGTGGAAAGAAGCGTAATGCTGAGTCGGGTATGTTCCGTAGACACCTAGGTCGTAAAAGGGCGTTTGAAGCGCGGGAACGATGAAAGCGACAATTGGTAGGAGCAATTGGTGGGCGAAGAACAAAGCCAGGAGGAGTCCAATAGCTGCGAGGACGCACTTAAGGGCGATGTATACGTATCGGGCCCAGCTTGGCCAATTGGCGGTATTCATGTCCGGGGAAGGGATGCGGTGTTGAGGAGGACACTGCACTTCATGGCAAGCAGTTTCGAATGGTAGCAGGGAGCATGGCAAGAGGAGTTAGTAGCTGAAAAGGGGATGCAGACAAAGCAAAGCGAGGGAGGTCGTCAACAATGCGTGGCGTTCGCGGCGGAAGTGGAGTGGGAGCAGGTGGGTGGATTCGCCGTTTCGTAGACGACGACGACGCCGCCAGAAAGATTGGCGTTTCTTGCACGCGACGACACCCCGTTATTTTAGCCAGTCACAAGGGAAGGCGCGGGCGTGCCAAGCGGGCGGCAACGGCGATTCAGAGTAGAGGGTGCCGACTTGGGCCGGGGTGAGTGATGCGCCGGTAGATGAGTTGTGAGACGTATGAGTGAGGCGCAGCAGCGTACTGCGTATAAGTCGTCGTTGTCGTCGCTGCCGTCGTATTGGTTGTCCCCCAGGTTGCATACGCCGACGCCGATGATGCCGACAGGAGGTCGAGGCTAAAAGGTGGTGATTCGCAGGCCTCGCGGCCGCGCAAACCTGCGATGATAAGTACTTCAGTCAAGTAGTTTGCCGTTTGTGCAGCCCGGCAACCTGTATACTGGGCACGTGTTATGCTTGATTCAGGAGAGCGTTGCGCTTTCGATGATCAATTCGCGAAGTAGCGCGTGGCAGCCCTCAGACGCGAGTTGTCAGGCGCCAAGACGATTTGTTGCATGTGTTTCAACGCTGTCGGGATCCAATCTCGGTTCGAGACGGGTGTGCGCCGTTGGTGATGACGACAGACCCCTTCCTAGTCCGGCCAAGATGCCGCCGCCGCCGGCCAACACGGAGCAAACAAACAACTGGGGTGCGTCGGCGCAGGAGCACTCTGCGTCGCCGACCATATCAATAAATAGGCATGAGAAATAGGAGAACCATGCCACAAGAATGCCTTGCGCAGGATGCCGTGTAAGATCTTCAGCCGTGGCGTTGCCGTCTTCACCACACCTGCCATACTTCAACAACGTTGCTGTGCCATTTCCGGTCACCGAAGCAGCAGTTGTGAGGTGCAAAGTGGCCCACAACTTCCCTGCTCGAGTCCTCACCACCACCGTGGCGGTGGCTGACTTGTGTGTCTTGTGTGTCTTGTGTGCTCTTGTCAAAGTGGGCCGGCGAGACGACGAAAAGAGGAAGGTGGGTGGTGTGGCCAGCGGACCAAACTCCTCACTCTTGGTGTTCGTATTAGCGACATGTCGGCCGAGGGTGCTGCGTGCGTCCAGGTACCATCTACCCCAATGCCAATAGCAGCAAGCGATGCGCCGCACACATCATCCTGATGATTCCTCAGCCTCCAGACTGCCAGCACTGCATCATCCATGCGTTCGTTGTGCGACGTCCAACCGGCACGAGCTGAGGGGAAGGATAACACCCCAGTTGGCCTTCATTCGGGAAGCGATGCGCTCTTGCTCATCCATTCATCCGTCCGGCAATAATCGCATCGCCTCGTTCTCCGGGCCGCTGTCGTCGCGTCTCGAACTTCGCCATGTCAGAGCTGAGTATCCAGATGCCAGCTGACGAGGCGACGAGGAAGCCAGGCCTGACATAAGACTCTGGACCACTCTTGTAGGCTAGAAGATTCCCATCTTTCCGGCCCTCGCGCGGATTCCGAGGACGAGATCCAAGTACAGGACATGCCTGACTTGCACAACGTACAGACGTCGGGAGCGGGAATAAAGAGAACATAAGATGAGGTGCCAGTCTTATGTACCTCCAAGGCCAACGCATAGTCGCAATATAAGTTGCTGAAAAAGTGGTTGCCTGACGCCTCAGCCTCATGTTCGCGAATGCAACTTGGAGTAAGGCGCCATGTGCCATTGGCCGCCGTACGACGACGAGCTCCATCGTACAGCCTTATGCGTGTCGGCATGACACTCAATGGGCATTCGCTCTGGAATAGTATCACTAGCCCTGACAGACTAACGGAAATATGGAAGGAAATCCTGCTGACTACTCATACCTCGAGTAGTCTACCGGACTCTCGACCTCAGTACTTCCCTTCAATCCAGGAACAACACAACACCACTGGGAGCTCTTCTTCTCGCTCGCAATCTGGAGACAGCACAGCCCTTCATTCACGTCCGCATGAGCCTCTCAGCTCGGGCAGCCACAGCGAAACCTATCATTGCCGTTCCGCCTTGCCCAGCCATCTTCAAAGAATACCATGCTAAGGCACTCAGGGTGATATCATGTTGGTGAATGCTCCAGTGAAGGCTCGGCGAAGTCGAGTCTTGCTCCTTCCTCCTTCCTGATACTTCTCCTATGTATGAGATCATATGAAGATCGTCCGAGAAGCTGCGCATCTTGAATACCTTTGACGATGGTCTTACCATGCGAGATAACTACTGATATTTTCAAAATAGTATGTATTTCACAAATGCTCCCTTCGATTCGATACAGAATCTCTCATCCAGCTCAAGGATCCCCAGAAAAAGCCAATGCATGGATACCGTGACATCCTGTAACTAAACTCAAAATTATCACAATCAAGCTCCTCGTGAAAACCAACACAACACATCTCCCTCGCCGAGATGCTCTCTCTTGCACTCCACCAATACCTCCACACGATGCCATGAACCGCCGGAAACCCCTAACGAGCAAGAAACATAGCCTCGAAATCAGCTGGCCAGTCGAAAACATCGCTATGCAAACCCTCCAACCGCCCGCTCGCGCTTGGACAACAGAACGCCTCTCGACTCTCTCCTCCGTCTCCGACTGGGGCAGGAATACGATCAACACGTGCATGCGGACGGCAAACCCGGATCGATTTAGTTGGTTCCGCTTGGAGGACGATAAGAGCGATGAGATTCAGCAGAATAGTAGGCGTTGGGGCATAGGGAGATGGAGTAAGAACGTGCCTACCATCATCGTGTCTGAAGAAGCCGATCCGAACGATCCGAAGAGATGGAAATCGTCGAAGAAATGGATGCACGTTGTTCTATTGAGCTGGATGTCCTTCCTCGCGCCAATGTGTTCGCTCATTCTCGCTCCCGCTGCGCCATTACTCCATATCAATTCTTCGCTGCTCTCAACACTCGTCGTGAGCATCTATACCCTCGGATACGCTCTCGGTCCTTTACTCTTCTCTCCGGTTGGCGAGCTGTGCGGTCGTCTCCTAGTCTACCACCTCTCCAATATCTGCCTCGTCGGCTTCCTCCTGGCCTGCGGATTCAGCTCCGATTTCAAGCAACTCATCGTCTTCCGTGCTCTGGCGGGAGCACTGGGAACTGCTTGTATTAGTACGGGCAGTGCTACTGTTATCGATCTCTTCGAGCCCAGGAAGATGGCTACGCCAATGGCTACTTGGGCGGTCGGTCCGCTTGTTTCTCCTTTTGTGGGAGCTGCGATCGGCGGGGGAATCGTGCAGGAGCTGGATTGGAGATGGATCTTCTATATCCTGGCTACTGCCGCGGGGTTTAATACGCTTTTCTGTTTCGTTTTGATGCGGGAGACGAACGTGCAAGTTATTGGCAGGTCGGAATCGACTCTGGACGCAAGGCGAGTTTTCCGCGCTTCAACAGTGGAGCCTCTGAGTCTGCTGCTTCTTTGCAAGAACCCAATCGTGGCAGCCAACGCCCTCTGCATCGGAATGCTGTACGGCATCCTTTACCTCGTCTCGATATCGATTCCATTCACCTTCAGCCCCCACTATGGCTTCTCGAGATACGAGGCTGGCCTCGCATACATTTCAATAGCCTTTGGAGTGCTCATCGGCCTCCCAATCGCAGGTATCCTCAGAGGCCAAAGAAGTCGCAAAGAAACTCCCGAAGGGCGAATTCCAGCTCTGAAGCTTCTCGCCGGAGCTATCGCAATGGCTGGAGGCCTGGTAATATATGGCTGGACAGCCGAAAAAAACTTCCACTGGGCCGTTTCCCTCCTCGGTCTCCTCGTCTATTCTGCCGGTTTGGTCCCAATGACTCTCCTTGTCCAGACCTACCTCGTCGACGCTTTCCGTCGAAGCGCGAAGAGTCTGATGGCCATACTAGTGATCGTGCGAGCGCTTGCGACGAGTCTACTGCCTCTCTTCAGCCACGCCATCTATGACAGGTTGGGCTTCGGTTGGGGTAATACGTTGCTGGCGGGGATTGTGTTGGCTGTGGCGGTTATACCGCTTGTGAGTAAAGTCCTGGGAGAAGAGATGCGCAGGCGTTTCAAGCTGAATCTGTAGCATCGCCTACCAAGCATGATCCATGCAGGTTTGAGGTGAGGTGTGTTTTGAGTCAAGAGTCGGTTGTTTGGAGGTTGAATTGTGGGTACGGGATGGGCTTGAGTCAAGTGGTTGTGATAGAAATGATCAAGGCGCATCGAGGCTTTTCTCCCACTCAATTCCTCATCGCTCATCGAGACCAGCGCACAGCATGGACAGCACCACAGACTCCACCCAGCGCGACTTCATCCTCCAAACAGCCCGCGGCTCCCTGATCGGCATCGAAGTCATTGACTCCCAAACCAACCGGCCCATCTACCGACGTTTCACTCGTATCCGCTACGCTCTCCCACCCCGAGGGGACAGAAGATGGCGCAAACCCGAGCATCTCCCCGCAGACTGGATCTTCTCCGATGGAAACAACAATCCACGAGATTCTCGAAATTTCGGCGCCGTATGCCCACATCTCCGGACAGACTCCAAGGAAGCCGATCATGAAATGGATGAAGACTGCCTTTTCCTGAATATCTGGGTGCCAGCAGGAGGCGAGGGGCCACGGGGAGGATGGCCAGTGCAATTCGACATTCGAGGGGGCCTTCAGAATGCCCTCCTTCACGAACCCATCGACATCTTTCGCGAGAATAAAGATCTACCACGACTAATCGTCTCTGCAAACTACCGCTCCGGCATATTCGGTTTCCTCGCCAGCGAGGAGCTCCTCCTAAACACGAAAGACGTCAGAGCAGACCCCCACGTTGCTCCGGGAAATTTTGGGCTCTGGGATATCCGCATGGCCCTCGAATGGACGTACTCTAATTGCTATCTCTTCGGCGGGAGTCCTCAGAGTATCTGTGTTGGTGGCTATGGGCGACTAGTGGCGCATCAGCTGCATTTCGACGCTTTCCAGCTTCCGGAGAAGAGGCTGATCCAGCGGGCGTACTTGCTGAGTGGGGCAGTTTGTATGCAGCCTGTGATTCCGCAGTCGACGAGATTGAGAGCGCAGTTCGCCGAACTGTGTAGGAAGTTGAATATCGATAGCTTTACGCTGCCGGCTGAAGACAGCGTGCGGCTGTTGCGCGGCGTCAGTGCCGAGAAATTGGTACAAGTCGCAGGGACTCTTCGCGACGGTTTCAAGCCGTTGACAGATGGACATAGAGGTTTCATACCGAGCTGGTTTATGGAGTCCATCTGGAGTGGCGAGCTGGGCCAGAAGTTGAAGGAGCGGAACGTGCAAGTCCTGATTGGCGATTGTACCGGAGAGCGCTCGATCTATCACGATCTCCTCTGCAAGGAGCCGAGCAACGGTAAGAAGCACAGATTCGCAGGGACGATCATAAATTCTCGACAGGACCTAGTCGAGACTCTGCAAAGCTTTTATCCCGAGGAGGTTGTATCGGTGCTGGTGCTCAAGTACGAGAAGAATGCCGCCGGCTGGACAGCAACCTATCGCGACATCATGGCAGACATCCAATGCCACATCGCAGTACGCGGCTTTGCATCCTGTCTCTTCAGAGGCGGTATGTCTCCCAAACAAGTCCTCCGCTACACCATCAACTGGCGTCCAAAAGCGATCAATGATCTGCTCCTGTCTTCGATGAATCTCACCCACGCATCCGAGTCCTTAGTTTGGTGGTACAGCGGCTGGCGAACAAATCTCACGCCTCTCGATAAACAAGCAGTCCGTACCCTTGTCCGACCTTTCGCTCGATTCTTACGAGGCGACATATGCAAATGGGGGACCCAAGCCGAGAGCCAAGTTCGGATCCTCGATTTGAACGGGAATGTCCAGATAACGCAAGACCAGACATGGAGCCGAGCATTGGATATCTGGAACGCAATCAGGGACGTCCAACTTCAGAGACATGGTTTGGGAAACCGATTGACTGGCTCTCCCTCCTGAACAAGGCCCGATTCGATACAGTATCCAGGTTTCAAGCCTGTCACAGCCTAGGGGCAACCCTTGTCGAGATGAGAAGGGAACAAGAAAGCTCGTAAAAGCCAAACTCCTGTCCGACCTTTTTTGCTTTGGGAAATTGCATCTTCAGACAGTTGTGTCTTCCTTCCCCAAATTCTCGACTTTCCGGGGCTCGCGATAATGGGGAATCGATACAGCTGCGACACCGAAAGAAGCAAGTCGACAGAGCAAGATGCGAGTCCCAGGCCATCGCAGGAGAGCTCCACGTATCGGAGGAGCGTTTCGTCCCTGACAGAGCGCCCTGCCGCTGCTGAAGACGGAAGCAGAGATGCAGCCTCGACTCATCGACAGAGACAAAGTCGTCGTAGAAGGATGCCTCCAGGTCTGTTGCGCCGAATCGCTAAGGTGGGCAATATATGGTCGGAGCGATGTCGTTCAAATTTTAATATGTCCCTAGAATTGGAGTCCAAAAGGTAGCTCCCGCCCTCTCAGGTCTTGGCTATCGATGATTCCATGGCTCCGAAGTCGTCAAGAACGGCAGGCAAAGTATGGAAGTCTTGCTTGAAGCGCGGTCGAAGCGTATTGCTGGCGATGGCTGTATGTTTTGCATACCATTGTAATGTATGCAAACCTCAGAGGTGGCCAAAGATCCAAAATTCTTGATTTCAGATCGGGAACTTTAGTCCAAGTCGTCGTTGTCGTCATCTTTTCATCTCTCATACCCAAATCACACCATATTCGCCAACCCATTAGGTCCCTCAGCCCCTCTCACAGGCCTAGTCTCTCCAGTCGGACTCGAAGGCAACGATACGTCCATCAAAGTAGGCTCCGATGCACCACTATTGACTGCATCTTGCAGATTCTCTCCCGAGGCTGGGTCAACTCTCAATCGAACATGAGCGAAAGAATGAGTGGAGCATCTCCTAAGATCGCAAGCCAAAATCTCATCGCTCTGTTTCTTCCAGCCTCCCTCCTCCCTATCTTCCTGCTTTTGCGGCCACAAAATATCTTTCTTGATCACGGCCCGGACCATAAGCACAAAGACGGCGAACCAGGCGCATAGAAGGAGACAGGTCATGACGCAGCCCAGGATGCGGATCGGTCGGTTGTCGAGGGCTTTGGCGATGGCGAAGGTGGCTGTTGTGAGGGCCGTGTTGGGGAAGATGTAGGAGTAGAATGTCATGGCGAACGTCATGTTGCCTTTTCGGATGCAGGACCAGTGAGCTCCGACGCTGACGAAGAAGAACCAGAATGCTAGGCCCCATAGCCAGAGACCGAGCCAGATGGCGCTGACCTTTGAGATTTGTCCCGCGAGTTTGCCATTGCCGGGGAGGAGAAAGTCGTCGGAGACATAGTCAGGAATGAGTAGGCCCATGGAGACGATACCGGAGATGGTGAACCCTGAAGGACCGACGGAAACGAACATGCCGGGTCTGAGATTCTCTGGAGGAAGCTTTTGCGTCATCAAGCGGTAGATATAGGCGGCGTAGATCATCAACGAAAGCAGAAAACCTATGCCCTGGAACACGAAGGCGCCGATGATGATGTCGAGGGCGTCGAGCGGTCTGGTGTACAGCCGAGCTGCTAAGTTGGCTGCGTGCGGTCCTATCACAAGCAGAGGATAACAGGGGAAGATCCAGACTGGAGTCATCTGAGCTACTGTGAACGTCTGGGTCGACCACCTGCAAGTTCATCAGCTTCGTCCGCCATTGGAGACTCTGACTTACAAGACAAGGTAGATCCCACAACTAAAGAGAACTGCCAAGCCGCAGTAGAGCCAAAATAAGACCGTCATCGTAGATAGAAGCCACGGTCCAGTCTTACCGTCCGTAAGTCCATACTCGGAGATGTTAAGCAGAATCGTCCCAATGCTGATGACGGAGGCCGGAATGAACAAGCTCTCTGTCGGATGCAAGAACGAATGCAAGAAAGTCGTCGGATGGAAGTAAAATCGCAACGAGATCATCGTCACATTGAATAAGAACAGAGCAATGTTGAAGAGGAAGAAGAGGCAGCCGATGGTATAGAGGCCCGGGAATCGGTAGGGAACTAGGGAGTACGCAAAAGTCAGTCGAGTCAGACCCGAAAACAACCAGCAACGTCAACATATAATGGAGAACGCACCTTCATGCAGCACATTCGCGACTCCACCAGTCGCCATCTGAAATTTCACATGTCAGCCTTCTCACTTCCCGCTCACCCAGGCCCTTACAAGACTCACTGTCATAGTAAACCAAGTCCAAGTAAAATGCCGGATCCTCTCCTTGAAATGGAGATGATGCACATGATGATGGTGTTGATTCATCCGCCGACTGATATTTTCCATGCTCCAATTCCGAAAAGGGCCTCCAGGTCGCCGTGATTCGGGAGGTCTCAGGTGCTGTCCTGTGGGAGTAGTGCTCTTCTCTGGATCTTCAGATGTCCTCGTCGTGCGCCAGGAGAAACTGTTGGAAGGCGCCACTGCACCAATATTCAGAATTGATTCTCACCGACAGGAAACCAGACTTACTCGTCGGCATGGCGGCGGGTGGAGTCGTCATGTCGCAAGTGCAAGAGAATTGTGGGTCCTGCGTGTTTTCTTCGCATGTCTCATCTTGCCACCGCTCAAACTCTGCTGCCGGGACATTTAATAAGAGGAAAGAAAGACTGAGCAGAGTGAAATGAAACTGGCGGTATCATGACGCCGGCTGCGGTGATTGGTGGTCGAACGGAAGTGCCGTGCCGAAACAGAAGCTATAATAGCTCGAATGCAGGGAAGGAGACGTGGCCCACGGATATCAAAGCCGAAGAGTGAACGTTCCAAGATCTTCTTGTCTCTTGATACTTGAGAGCTATGCATACACGCCGCCGTCAGTTCGTTGAGATAGTGCTGCCCATCCCTCACTTCAAAGCAACTCCGTCCCATTACACCCGCACAAAAACGACCCTCCAACACCTCGCTGAAAAACATATCCCTTGCCCATGCGTTCTCTACCAAAAACTGCACCATCCGATGTAATGCTGGCACAAATTCTCTAGGTTCGTCGCCTCGCTCAGCAACCTCTCCACCTGCTCCATCACATTCAGTTCCGTTTCTTTCTTGAAGTCCCGTCCTGTGAGCTTCTCCTTCACTCTCGACAGCACCTGCAGCGCTCTCGCATTCTGCACTTCTCTCTCCATTAGCGCATCAGGCACATTGTTGCCGTTCAAAAACTGCCCAGGAGGCGGATGCGTGATAGATGAGAGTCTATGGCGGCGGTAGGAAGAGTTGGGCCGCTCAGATGTAGGTCCCTCGCCTGTTGCGCCCATGACTGAGGGTCTACGAGCTACTGCCGCGGTTGCTGCGCCCGGATCGGCACCAGCGCCCATGATAGAAGTGCGGCGTTCAGACGGGAACGAGGGCTCGGGCGGGCTGTCTTTGTTGCCAAGACGCCAAGTGAGCAAGGGATCGTGGATGAAGGCTTCCAGCACGGCCATGAGCGATTCCTTGTTGCCTCGTAGCAGCCTCATTACATGCTCGCAAGTCGTGCGGAATGAGCCTTCGATGTTGCTCACTTCCATGGCGAAAGTCAACATACGCGTCAAGCGGAATGGCACTCGCTCGGGATACTTTTCGCGGTGCATCGCGACTTCAAAGCAGTCTCCAAAATCGATGTGGATGATCTTGCCTGTGGCACGATCCAACATCAAGTTGCTGGGATGCCGATCTCCGAGACCCAAAATGTACCCGACCATGGACATGACTCCGAGAGAACGGGTGTAGTTTGTACGCCTGTCGAGCCACGCTTCCGAGGATTTGGATTTGAGCCAAAGCACGCGATACAGATCTTGTCCGGTCGTGTTGTCTAGCGCGTATCCGAAAACTTCGACCTTCTGCATCAGGGTCAAGTTGTCATAGTCCGGAGCCATTTGCAGCATAATACGGTGCTCGATGTTCAACAGGATCTTTCGGCTCTCCCGATATTCGCGAATCAGGACGTGGAGCGTGTCAGAATTGGGCACCCATCCAATCATGCCAGCCGACGTTGACAGCGGAATACACGCGTAAGGTTGAATGTTGAGGTGGCGTTTCAGACACTCCGGGTCGCTTCCGAGCAGAGTGTTAACGAGGCCAATCAGCTGCATCACTCTCTCGTCTTGTCGAATGTCTTCGTGGCCCTTGATGAGGAAATCGTACTTGCTTCCGTCGCTGCCTCTCATGCTTAGCTTACGCGGTCGTTGTTTCGAAGAGATGACCGTTGCAACCGGATCGAAGCCGATGATGCGAATGATGGGCTTGCCACTTTGGTAGGTGCCAGGAACGGCCAACTCGAGATCGTGAGCACTCTTCAGCTCGGGCGAGACATATTGCAGCTCCAAGCTCATCAGCTGAGGCAATTGTCGTGCGATGCGCTTGAATACGCCATAGTATAAATCCCAGGCTTGGTTAAGGTCTCCGATTTCCTTGGTCGATCGGTACGCTTCACACCAGTCCCTAGCTTCATTGAGATCACGCCCGAACGACTGTATGAAGGATATCTCGCGGAGAGTCTCTGGACCTTTGCGGAGCATCTCATGCAACGGGTCCAGAGTTTCAAGCATGCCTTGGATGTTGTGGTCGCCAAAGTATAGACGACTGGCTTCCTCCAGACCCTCATGCCACTGCTCATGCCACAGGACTGCAATGCGAATGAGTTCGTGGCTGACCAGGCTAGCTTGCTCGACAAGCTTGGGCGAATGTTGTCTCATGGCGTCCATGATCTTCGCCGCAGATCTTGACCGGTTGCCAACATCGCTCTTGATGCTGACAGTCAAAGGATAGACAAGAGCTTGCGGATGTGCTCGTCCAATATCGACTAGAAGGTTGTGGATCCCTTCTCTTACCAGCTTGTTTGGCTGGTTGATGCGAGCGATCAATTGAGGAATGACCTCCAACCATGTGTCGACGCTGACGGACGACAATCCTTGCGTGACGGCATGAGTAACTTCCGGGTGGGATCCTTGCGCAAACCAGAGCGTGAGGAGGCGTAAAGTGTCTTGCAGTGAGCTGGTCGAGCTGAGCGCGATGCTTTTGAAGAATCCCTTGACGGCCGGTACGACGTGCTCCGAAACAATGTAAGGTGACACATCTGCAGACTCTCGATCACCAGGGGAAAGCGAAGTGACGACCTCGAAGTTCGCCAAAGCCCACGCATGCCAGGCCTTGTACCAGTTCTCGTTATACCGCGTAGCTGAGTAGTATGCCTGCAGCACATCTTGAACTCGCTCAGGGTGCCAGTCGCCGTCGTGCAGCTTGACTTGCCAGTCACCTTGTTTGAGATAGCAGCGGGAGAGCAGCATCTTCCATTCCTCAAGCTCCGCCTTCTCGCGTGGTGAGATTTGGCAGGAGTTGGCGGATCCGAACGGTGCGTTGCCATGGATGCCGTTGACTCCATTAGCGCCATTGAGCCCGCCAGTGAGCGTACCATGTATGCCGTTGATCGATGGGCCGGCTGCAGAAAGAGCCGCCGCGTTTCTGTCCTCAAAGTCGCTGCGAAGCCGCATGGTAAAGTCTCTGAGGGCGGCCAAGGCGGCTTCGTGGTGGTCGATGCTCCATAGGTATTTGAATGTCGCGTACTGTACAGGATACGGTGCGACTTTCACCTTGTTCCAGCTCTCGGAATCCGCAAGCAGGCTGCCGATGCTCCCAGAGCTACCGAGTAGGCTGTTCAAGCTCTTCTCTGCAAGTCCGGCTCTCTGTGCCTTGCGACATATGGATGCAAATTTGATGTACATCTCCACATTCTCCTGCGGCGTAATGACCAGAGCTCGGACTTTCAGCATCCGCTGCCAGTCTTCGACGTTTCGTTGACAACCCTTCAGTCTCTTCGCCCAGGTCACACGGATCCGCTCTTGTCTGTCAGGGTCATTGGAATGCTGTTTGTAGGTGATGATTTCCTCAAGCTCAGCGAGCATCTGTACTCGGACGATGACTGGATACGCGCGGGTGTAGCTCTCACTAAGCAGCGCACTAAGCTCCGTATCGAGGCCATTTCGGACTGTAGCAATGTGAGTATGCGCCTCTTCGAAGTTGTTTCGATGAATGGCCAGAATTGCACCGAAGAAGCTGCGATCAGGCGTGTTCTGCTTCATGGCTCCAAGGTAGTCGTCCATGATGTCCCACTGGCCCATTCCCCACGCCGCTGTGGCAGCCAGAGGAGCAATGTGCTTTTTCTGATCCATAGGAGCTGGCATCCATTTCTCCTGTGCAATCGACGAAAGAGTGTCCCACTCTCCCAAGGCATGCAAACATCTCATCTTGCCCATTACTACTTCAAAGGATGCATTTTGCGGTCCACCTTCAGCTTCCTCGCGAGCTTGGTACGCAAGAAGTGCTTCCTCCCATCGCTGAAGCTTCTCGAACCATGTCTCCTTGAGGTCGACGTCGTTGTAGCCTTGTGCCTTTCTGAGAATTCCAAAAGCTGCGTCGGTCTGCTGGAGCTGGTTGTTGATGGAGATCAGAGCCTCTACGGCGCTTGCATTCTGCTCGGCGTTGAATTCTAGCTCTTTGTAATGCAAGGCCTTGGCGAATGCGTGACATTTGCCGGCATACATTCCGAGCGTGCGGACATCAATAGGCAGCGCCTTGTCGTCATGCTCCATGAACTCGGCCAGGTTGAGCAGAATTTGCAAAATCTCGGGCGATATGTTCGGGCTTGTCAGTGCGATTTCAATGGAACGGACGAGCTCTTCCTGGTATTGGTCGTAAAGTTCCGTCCAACAGCTGACGAAAGCGCTGTTGAAGAGACTGCGAGCCAACGGCGCATAGATGCTTGCGAGGTTAGTGCAAGCTCTGAGTGCCTGCTGCGGACTCTCGCGCAACAGCTCGACAGAGAAGCGTCGCATCCATTCTTGCCAGTCCTCCTTTGTCGACTTTTGGTTGGCTTCCCACGCGTTTTTCAGATGCTGCTGATTGACCGGAAGCTTCTTAGTCGCTATCTCAAGAGGGTGCTGGTCATCGTCTTCATCGTTGTATCTCTCGTCAGGACTCAGGTCTTGAGGTAGTGCCTCGTGTTTCTTCAGCTTGTTAATGATGAGGTTGTATGCGGTATAGTTGATCCGCTGTTGCTGTAAGATTTTGTCGATTGTCGGCACGAAGTGCAAGAATTCCTGGCCCAGCTGGAAGATCAGAGCACAGAGTGTCTCCATGGCCGGTGCTTTGAGTGATGCTTCGCTTCCCTGCAGAACCCGCGCGAGAGGATGGATAATCTTTGCCGCAAACTCAGAAATATTAACCTGCTTGCTCAATCGTCCAATCGTCTCAATAGCCGCTCTTCTCACAGCAAGATGTCGATACCGACCCTCTGCAGTGTCGAACATCCGTACTATGACGGGGATGATGAGGTGCATATACTCCTCGGCGCTGGACCCAAACACCAGGAAGGCATGTAGCACCCGGGTACATGCTGCTCTCCCGGCTTCAGTACGGTTGTCTACATCGAGGACGCCGAGCATGAGCGGTAGGACGCTGGCCAAATAAACCTTGAATTCGCCCTCCAGACTCTTTGCTATGCTCTCGATGAGGCTGAGAATCGTCGCTTGCAGCTGCGTGCTCTTGTACCAATGTTCGCTGATAGCATCCAGGATGACGTGCAGATGCGGTCGAATGTGCTGTCTGACGATCTTAACGAGAAGACTTAGTTGGTTGAAGTAACCTTCCAGCCTGTTGTCCGAAGACGCATCCTTCAGTACGCTGACAATTCCGGGCACCACAGTGTTCAGAAAAGACACACACTTCATCCCCATGGTAGCGTAGATTTGCATAACAGCCTCGACCACGTTCGAATGGTATTGTTTGAGTGTATCTTCTTTTAGCATGCCCATGAGCGTGTTGATGACAACTGTCGGGTAGTAATCTTCATTGCTGGGAGTGATGCCTTTCATGATGAGTGTCACATCAGACTCGGCTTCAGCTTCAGCTCTGAGATGCGACTCGGGCGATTCCTCAATCACTTGCTGGTACTTGTACGGATCCAATGCGCCCAGGATACCCATCAAGCGTATGGTCTCACGTCGAAGGTCTCCTGGCTGCTCGTTTTTGACGATGTTGACCAGAATGGTTAGTAGCTCGGGATGATCAGTGTATGGATCAATCACGTAGCCGCTGTTGGTAGCCAATTGCCCCAAAGTGCAAAGCGCAGCTTCTCTCTTCTTCGGCGAGGCAATGTCCTGTAGACTGCGGATGACAATCTTCATGAGCTCTGGTATGTACTTGACCATTTCGTCGCCGCCCACGCTGGCAAGGTCGCCTATGGCTCGGAGGGTGGTAGCAGCGACATCGCCATTCGGGTCTTCGGCCTTTGGCAGCAGGACGGTTATCATCGGATCAACGTATGGCTTGATCAGCTTGCTACTGGCACTGACCAGATGACTGATGAGCTGTGCAGATTCGCGTTTGTTGTTCGCGTTGTTGGAGTATTCGATTTCGGTGAGTAGCTGTATCAAGACTTTGCGAAGCGATGGGAAGACGTATGCCGGATTCACCGAAGTCAGTCGACCAATGATGGTCATTGCCGCCTCGCGGATAGGAAACTTCTCGTCGTTGAGAGCCAGAAAGAGTGTTCGCACGTTCTCAGCCTTCGCCAGATGCCGGTCGAAGCGTGCATCGAGCGACACAAGCACAGTCTGCCTGATGTCGGGATGTGAGTCGGCTACACCCACTGTGAGTAACTTCTCAATCACGTCCGAGACGACCTGGATGGCGTGGTGACTGGTCTGGTGGACGATAGGGTCTTTGACGAAGAGCTGACAGCACGTCAGGGCTGCAGCTTTGCGTATGGTCGCATCGTCATCATCAACATAGCGGATGGCAACGTCTCGGACAAACTCGTTCAAAACGTGACCGCTGAAATCAAAGGAACCAAGTGTATGAAGTGCAAGGGCAATCTCTTGATCCTTGTGTTCGAGGTGTTGTGGATCTCGTTGATCTCGGTACTCTTTAGTGTAGATTGGCGGTGGACCTTTACCTTGAGTCGGATGGCCAAGTGTCTGGAAAGGTTGCCCACAGAGCGTCCGACTGAGCAGATCCAGAAGCTTTTCCTGAATGGTGGATTTCACAGGCGGAATATAGTGGGCCATGTCCACCAACGCTTGGGTGAGGGCATCCGATAAGCCGCACGCAAATATGGGGTCGAGCAGTGCCTCCATGTATTTGCTCAGAGTCTGACCAACAGCGATGGAAATCATGCTAATGCACTCAAAGATCGGCGCTTCGTCAGTGTGCTTCGTTCGATTTCGCACTGAGAGTGCATCTCGGATGTGAAGTAAAATTGTGTCGAGGTAAGGCGCAATCTGTGAGCCGACGGCATGTGCGATCTTACCAATGGCGACGAAAGCCATGTTCCGCTGCTTCGGATCTTTGAGAAGTGACTGAAGATGCTGCATGGAGCGAGCGAGATACTGGTGGCAGAACTCTTTTGGTGCGTAGGCGGCCAAGAGAGGGATAATCTCGACGACTGTCCGCCTGATGGTGGGATCTCGGTGCTCTCTATATTGTTGGAGCAGTACTCGCTCACAGGAGTCCTTGTATTTGGTGCCGTGCATAAACATGCCTCCTTGCACCAGGAGTTCCTTGTAGGTGAGAAGAGAGCCGTGGACACATTCCACTGTACCTCGTCTGAAGCCGTCCTGGGCACCCTCGAACATGCGGGTGAGACAAGTTGAACGTTGCTGTGGGTCGCGAGCACCCAATATCTTGAAGCATTGTGAAACGACTTCGGCGGCGGTCTCTCGGATGACCACCTTCTGGTCTCGCAGTCCCTCCCAGATGCTGGCCAGTATGCTCGGGGTGTACATGTACAGCAGTGTTGAGCTGTTCCGCGCGAGTTCTTTCATAATGAGGACCGCTGCAAATCGTCTGTTCTCGTTCCGCTCCGACGTGAGCCACTCCAGTGCATGCTTCACTTCAGCCTCGACCAGCTCCGCGGTCAATGCGCCACCGGGCGTCGCCAGCCTGCCCAAGCATTTGGCCGCGACAATCATAGCACTAGTATCATTGCCCTCCAACGTCCTCTTGATGTAATTGCTGAATTTCGTAACTTTTTGCGCCGCATCGTCGCCCTTGAAGTCGATTAACGCATTCAGGGCGTACAATCCTCCCGTCCGCTCGTGCGTGTCGTTCCCGCTGAGGATCATCTGCACCATGCGACTGTTAAGCTCGGTGTAGTACATCTGGAACTGGGTGGGCTGCAGCTCGCGGAAGGCCGAGTTGACCTGGTCGAGCAGGCGGCCGGCGGCATTCTGGCGGGCTTGCTCGTGGCGGGCCTTAAGGTCGTTGAAGATGGGGTCGAGCGTGTCCTTGAAGGCGTTGGCCATGCTGGGCGATGGTGGGTGAAGCTCGAGGCTTCGTGGTGGTGGTGGGGACCTGAAGAGGTTCAGGCGTTCACATCGTTCGGTGCGTCTCCCATGCTCCTCCGCCGCTGCCGCACTTCTGGGGATTGTTGTGTGTGCAGGCAGGTACCCGTGAGAGTGTGTCGTGGCGTGGCGGCAGTTGGAGGCTCTGTGGGCCGTGCCGGTCTTATGAGCTTGATGATCACCTGCACCTGCCGCTAGTGGGGCAAAACAAGCTTTCCGCCAGAGTAGACTAGTGCGATTATTCGGGTCGAGCTTCATGCTCCTCCCGTCCTCATTCTCCTGCGACGCGTACAACACATGGCCACCATGCCATCTGACCACAAGATCCTGCCCTAGACATGCCCGCCGAAGACGCCCCCAAGGAGTTCCCTGACGTCTCCTCAAAGCTCGCGGCCCCAAAGAAGCTGTCCGCGTTCGAAAAGGAGCGGCACGCAGCTGAAGAGAAGAGACGGCGCGCTGCGGCAGAAAATGCGGCCGCTTTGAGGGAATTCGAGGATTCATTCGGCGGACAAGATGACGACGACAACTTCGATGGCTTCCCGCGCTTCAATGCGCCGCCATCAGGACCACGAGGAGGCTTCGGAGGTCCGCCAGGCAGATATGGAAGCGGCCCTCCCAGAAGCGGCCCAGGCAGTCTGCGATCAGCACCGGGGCCACCACCGCCGAGTCTGAAGAGAAAGCGGGCGCTTGATGAGATGCGAGAGGCACGAGAAGCTAAGAGAGAGCATGAAGCGCTAGCAGGAGGCTACCCGAGCAACAGAAGCACGCAACGGGAAGACTCATATTCCTCTGCACATGAAGATGACAGGGAGGACGTCGCACCGCGATTTACGGTGCAGCTGTCGTGTTTGCCACCTTCTACGACTCTGGAGGATGTCAGGCTCCTGCTACGGAGTCTGCTATCAGTTCATTCTGTGCGTTTCCAACCGCCTGCGGGACCTGGTCCCATGGCCAAGAGGTCTTTGACAGCAATCGCTACTTTAACCACGGAGACGTCAACTTCCCAGATTGACACAGCAGTAAGCGCTCTCAAGGACAAGTACCTCGGCTATGGCTTCCGTCTGTCTATCTCCCGTCACTTATCGTCAACAACCCTCCTCCCCACCGTTTCGGCTGCACCCATGGCCTCGTCTACGGAGCCGTTCGGAGCGCGGAAAGTCAACCGGGACCAGCCCGGCCGTCCTAGCATGCGAAATGCACCGCCTCCTTCAGCATTTGCACCTCCTGATTCGTATGACGCTCCGTCGCGTTCGAACATTTCATCAGCAAATGCAACTGTTGCAGTCCAACCGCCACTGGACATTGGCACTATCAGATGTGTCCATACCGTCGTCGATCGCTTACTCTCTGAGCCTGACCCAGATCGAGCCTTGGAGATTGAAGCCATGCTCATGTCTCTACCAGAAGTCGCAAACGATGAGCGCTTCTCGTTCCTTTACGACTCCAAAAGCACCGCGGGAGTATACTACCGTTTCCTGCTGTGGAATGATGACGAAAGTTTTGAATCAGTTCAGGAGCTGAAACGCCTCGCAAAAGGCCCAGAGCGCGTTATCGATGATGTCCTCATTGACTGGATGCCACCCTATGAGGAAGTTCCATACGCCGATTTGTCAAAGCTGGGTGAGGTCATTGATCATATGAATTATGAATCGAGTGACGAGGAAAGCGACGATGCTGAGGAGCGAGGTTTCAATGCCAGTGTTCGAGACGGCGAGGGACCTCCACCAGCCGACAAAAAGCATCTGACGCCGCTACAAGTTGCCAAATTCACCTATTTGTTGTCTCGAATGCCGCCAATTCACTCCCGTCTTCGCAAAGGCAACGTCGCTCCCATTACATCCTTTGCAATCAACCACGCGGGCGCCGGTGCTGACGACATCGTTGATATGCTTGTGCTCAACGTGGAGAAGCCATACACAGGGTTCCAGTGCGCGAAGTTCGACAAAGAGGAGCTCGAACAGGATTCCGACGATGTCTACTCACCCGACGAAGAGCTCCCATCCATAGAAGATGCGCCGACTTCTGATCTCCCCCAACGCGAGGGGAAAGAAGCGGAGGACCCATCAGCTGCGAAGCTCGTATCGCTGTATCTCATCAACGACATACTGCATAACTCGTCGACAGCGGGAGTACGGAATGCCTGGAAGTACAGACAACTATTCGAGAACGCCTTCAAGCGACAGAAGACTTTTGAGCATCTCGGCCGCCTGGATAAGGAACTTGGGTGGGGTCGAATGAAGATGGATAAATGGCGCAGACAGATCAGCATACTATTTGAGATTTGGGAGCATGGAAGCGTCTTCGCCAGCGACGTGTTCGAAGCGCTGAAGAAGAGCTTTTTCGAGCAACAACAGGTGGAAGAGAATGAGAAAGCAGAACATACGGAAGACAAGAAACTCGATGAGAAGTTGATGGGCCGATTCAAGCGTATTGATGGAGCTGAATCGCCTGCGAACTCTGTGTCGCCTGCGCCTGGCCCTATTGTACTCCCGCCAGATGCTCAGAGCGAGCCCAATGCTGATATCGATGGAGTTCCAATGGAAGACCTCGATGGCGTGCCCATGGATGATCTGGATGGAGTGCCGATGGACGATCTGGATGGTGCACCTATGGACGATCTGGATGGCGCTCCGATGGAAGACTCTCAGTTGGCTGACGCACTCCCTCCGGCTGAAGAGCCAGTCGCGAAGCCGAAATCAGGATCTTCCAACGGAGGCAAGAACGAAAGCACGTCTGCGCGACCGCAAGCACCTCCGGCCCGGCGTAGAAAGCTGGCCGAGGACATGTTTGCGGACAGCGACGAGGAATAGAAACTTAAGTTGGAGGTCCAACAGCGAAACCTTGAGCTTAAAGTGATAAGCACCATCGAGCCGAATGCCACATGCCAAATGCGAAATGCCTAACGCCTTCGTTCACATGACAACTCTCGAAGGTCATCCAGGCTAGACCATTATGCTGATATCTGGGGCGAATTAGTACTACATTTTACTGCTCAACCCGGATTAACATTTGCAAGGGCATGTTTGCAATCAAGCCGCTGTCCTCTCCACAGACCCAAAATCTGCAATTAATTTTGATCAAGATCTAGGCCGAAACACTCAAATGCACCGTCCTGGTTCACATGCGATTTCTTCGGAGTAACTTCTCTACCTTCCTCTTTCCGCGAAGTCTCTGGTATATTGTTTGCCATGCTCATCCAATAGGTCAACCAATCGTGGCGATGTTCTAGGTAGGCTTGGAGCATTGGGCTTGGGGTATGGATGATTGATGTGTCAGCATGGGAACAGGTCTATGGCGAAGCTTGGCTAACCTACGTAGGCATTGCTGCAGCTGTGTCCTGGCTGAGAGGCAGAAGAAGAAGAAGAAGCTCGCTCTGGGACTCGCAGGTGTGGCGTATCTTCTGGTAGTCTTTCGGAGATCTGCGAATTGTGTGCTGACATGGCAGGTTGGAGAGACAAGTGTTCTGCTTGCTCTGACGGATACCCCATCTTTTCTAGGGTTCAAAATCGAGCAGTAAGTTGGCCGCTGGTCTTCCCTTGGGTTTCCATCTCGTGCGCATCAGCAAAAATGCACTCGATAATCCTCGGCAAACTTACGTTATCACTTCCGTGCACTTCTCCACCGACCGATCTCCTGGAATCTGGATTCATGCAAAAATTGAATGACCGGTGCAACTGCTGCGAGGATTGCTGCCATCTTTTAAATCCGACTTTTCGAAATTTGTTCGCAGCTACTGGAGGTGCAACTCAAATTATAAACGAAAGATTGGCAGGGCGGTCTGGGAGTGCCTTGGAGGTGCCGTCGTGCTTGAGATGGCACGACTTGTACCTTGGAGGTGCCGCCGCCATATGACGGAAATAGGCGACCTGTTCAGCCCATCCGCATGATTTGCTGTTGTCTAATGATGTTCGACGTATTGACGGAATGTGGTCGTTCGCAAGGAAGACGGACAGCCACTCCTTCATGCATGGAGGTGCTAATTCAAAGTCGAATTATGGAGACGCACGTGAAGGCCCAGATACGCTAGCACCTCCATGCTGCGGGCTTTGCCGGCAAGGCTGTAGTATCTCCCGCTCTTGATGAGGAAATCAGTCTGAGTCTGCTTCAGAGTAACTTCCGAGCACAAGGACATCGCGCTCGACTTTCGGCTCTGGAGACGAACACCTCAGCGACCGAAATGACCGACCACACAATAATTTCCGAGCTCTTCGCCATAGAACTCGAGGCTAACGCCAGTCAAGCACGTTCGAAGGACGTACATCTCTCTGATCATTTTACTGGGCAAACAACGACCGCGGCCGGCTGTTTAAATTCCACGAGTATTCGAATATCGAGCGGAAAAGACACCCTATGCGGCGCGGCAGCCATGTTCACGAGTCTCCGCCGAGCGAGTCTGTGGCGAGGGCTTGACACCCAGATCGTGCAAGTCGCGAACAACGAAGTCAGACGTGTTTATTAAAAACTTTATTAAAAAACTTCATTTGGAGAGAGGGCCAACGATATGAGACGGTTAGTTTTGTGCAGAACAACTGGAAATGGGGGTTCATTCGACGTTGTAACTTACTTGCCCAAGGCAGTTCCAAAGGGGAGTACGGTAGATAAACTCGACCAGCGAGTTCTCCTACTCGAAATCAAAGTCATGAACCTCCAGAGCATAATTTGCGTTGGCATCATACCCAATGTAGATGAATCCCACGGTCGGAACCTGGAATGGCCCCGTTGTTGGTATGCTAAAATTGCCGTTCTGCCAGCCTGCCCTCGTCGGTAATGAATTGATGAACGAGAAAGGGACACGACGGCACCTACCAATATCTTCAAGCTGCACAGACCTTGCCGAAAAATGGATATTGCATTTCCCGGCATAGTATGACTGTATCAAACCACAGCAACACCCTCGCAAAGTCCAGTGATGTTCGTAAAACTCAAGACTGTTCTGATGAATGATTGTTCCACGGGCAGCGCACACCGGGCAACGGGGCTACTTGAGAAGGCGAAGCGCGTCCAAGAGCCAATGCTCTCTCAGGAGGACACCCCCGAAGATCTCTTTGGTGAAATCGACACCAGGCTCTGCCAAGCAATGGCCGTTGTAAAGCGCTTCGTAAGTCGGGACCCGGGGCGTATACGTAGAAAGAGAGAGAGGTGGATGTGATGCAAGGAGAAGAGAATTGGCCTGAATACTTGAATAGACGGTGAGGCAGGGCCCGCGAATAGTGTCTTTGAAACCTAGATTGGTTAAAGACAGATGTTTGGGATAGAAACAGGAGATGAGGTGAGTGAGAATGAGGCGAGGCCCGGTGACCGGATTCGCCTCATCTTCGCGACTTTCCTCCTCCGTCTCTCCTTCTTTGACCAACGTCGATCCATATCTTTTACATCAATCGCGACCATCACGAGGATATTCCAGAAGGATAAAAACAGTACGAACCACTCGGAAGACGACGGCAGGCCTGCAGAGCCTACGGCCGCACGTAGGAGTTCGCCTCCACGGCCTGGTGACGCGAAGAAATACGCTGATGCGCTGGTCGCCCATCTAAGACAGAATCGAAGACAATAGATACTCGTGCTTTGTCTACCTCGTATACGGCTGCCTCCTGTGGAATGCGGCTCCCTGGTCTTTCCGCGAACAGTTGCCCCACAAAGGCGCCAGGTTGCATGCAGCCGGTAGCGAGGAATGAAGGTGTGCGTACCAGGTTGCTGGGAGAACATTGCGGCTCTTCAGCCCTGTGCTCTCTACATTTCTCGACATCCCGATCAACCTGAACCGAGTCTCTCTTACGCACGGCTGTCCTTTCACAAAAAGCCTTTGCCGGTGACGCCGCTGAGCATGTAGCCCATGAAACTCTCCACGGAGTAACAATGGCCCAAAATATGCCTATACTTTGAGTAAGATCCTCCCGACTCACCGTCTCCTTTCGTATTATGTCAAGCCACCTGAGGTGTCATTTTTTACATATTGACTTCTCGAATCTCAATCTCGCGCAGGTCAACTACTCCGAGCAAGAGACAACGTCTTGCAAATGGCAGCCGTCTTTGTCAAACAATTGGTCTGGCAGCAGCGAATGTAAGCAAAGCGAAGGCGGAAAGTCACCCAATGTCTGATACAGCTGCTGACCTTTTCCCAGTGCACTGGTCCGACACAATCTTCATGCTGCTAGTCGAAGCGGAGACTTTGGCTTCTTCAAGTCACTGCAGGCATATGGCTTGATCGAGGGAACCAACCACTTTGCCACTCTCACAGCCACTCTCGGTGACGATGCCGACTGTGTTCTCGCAGCTTTAGATAACCTCAACAGCGCATTGGCCTTCACGCATCAAGATGCGTTTCAGACAGTGTACGACAATCTGAAGAACGACATGCGAGACGACGAAAATGGCGCGGAAAGGTCGAAGCTCTACGTCGACATCAACTTCCAGAAAAACAAAACCGAGATGGCCATCGAGAAGCTTTTCAACTCCGCTATCACGCTTATCGAGCAGCAGCCTGCTCATGTCCAGGATGATGCCGCAAATATTTACATCACGGGAATTACTCTGGTAGCCGACTGCGTTCAAGTGATGATCCAGCAGATCTACACGATTGATCAAAAGATGGACGACTTTATCCGCCTAGAGGAGAGCTGGAACACGGTCAAGGCTAGCGCGCTAGCAGCGAACGCCTCCCTAAAGGGTGTATTTTATATGCTGGATGCGGCCGACCCTCAGAACGAGAAGACTCCTCGTAACATGAGCATCTCAAGCGCCGGCAGTGCCCTTTTCCGCAGGATGTCGAGCGCCTTCCAGTCCCCTCCAACGACGAACCGCAGCTCCAGCGTAGCCATAACCGGAGCCAGTGTACCGAGAACCCCTCAGAGCAGTCTCGGGCCAGTCTATCGCACTCCTAACTATGTCAGGAACAGTGTGAGCGCAGGCTGCCCGACCAGCATGCCGCCTCCGTCAAGTATCTCGCACTTCAACGCACACAGTTTCAACTTCCAGAGCCACAAGTTGAGCACGATTCCGCCAACACCTGCCGGCGGCTACTACGAAGACAAGGACCCTTTTGATACGACTGCGATTGTGCCGCAGCCGCTTTCGTTGGCACAGCGCCGTATGAGTCAAGCAGTCATGTGAAATATGGACGCGGACGTGAATGGAATCTATAAAGAGACGACCTGTAAATAATGAGTAAATAGCTGTACATAGCCACGAGCGATAAGATATACTGTACACACCCTGATTGAAACTTGCATGTGATTGCTTACTTCTCCCGCACCCCTGCAACTCACTCGGCTGCACCTTCCCCATTCCCTCGATGCAGCTGCGAATATGTATTTGAGCTTCATCTCAAATACCAGACTTCAACACTTCAACCAACTCACGATGACGCCTCGGAGCCAACCCACGATATCTAAACGAGAGTGGTTCAACTGGGAGACAGAAGCGCCACACGAGCTCACAAACACGATCGTCCTCACTTCAGCCGATAGTCGTTTCGTCGACATTCGTATTATCAAAGATCCGCCTTCTCACACACTCCCAGAAGGTACAACATAACTCCCTCGGATATGAAACGGATTTCCATCACTCACACCTCTCTAGGTATCCGCTCTTTCTCCCAACTCGACTGGGCCTTCGCAGGAACCTCCTCCTCCAAACTCGCCACCGGCCCCAACAGCCAACCGCAAACACTGTCTGTGTGGCACCACTTCGTCGACTCTCGTTACCCAGACGCAGAAACCGTGAAGGATGAAGGCGAAATGGTGCACACCATGGGCGGCAAAACCGTCGAGCGCGGCAGCATGGTGAACCCCGCCACCGGCAAAATCACGCCGTACGAGGAGTGCTGGGCTGGCATCCCCGCCATTCCGACACAGAAGAATGGGAAGGTGGAGTGCTTGGTTCTCTTGCTGCATGATGATGCAAGGGAGGAGAGAGGGGTTGTGATGAGGCTGGGGCAGTTCTGTCAGGGTGTTGTGCGGAGCGCGACAGGGTTTGCGCTGGAGAGGTGGAAGTGGATGAGTGAGGGTGGTTGGAAGCGGGAGGTCAGAATAGGCGATTTGTTCTTGCCATGTGGGCCAGCTATGGGAGAGGGGCTCGAGCATGGCGGCGAGGTGAAGTATCAAGACCAAGTGTGGAAAGTAGTCGAGTTTGCGACATACTAGGAGAAAGAAGCCTCTTCCAGGAAAGAAAGAATCCCGGTCCATCCCTATAAACCCCATATTCCTCCTCCATAAACACCCACCGGGAAAAGAACTCTTCCGATCTTTCCCTCGCCTCCTCGCCCACCTCCTCCCGTTGGTACTCTTTGTCAAGAAACCTTCACAGTCTGCCTTAGCGGCTTCGGCGTTTTCAATGGCAACCTCCACAAACAAATCGAGGTGGTTCTTGGGTAGTCTGGGGTCGTTGCTGGGGGCGACAAGGGCGTAGATGTGGCCTTGAAGGACGCGGTGGTGCTTATCGAGGCTTTCGATCCACGATGTGGCTTCGCTCACAGGCGCATTGTAGGCCGGGCCGGCGGTCTGTGAATGAAGGATTAGTGGACTGAAGGGCGGGATTGGTTCTGGAGGACTCACGGGTATAGATCTGAGCATCTGGTTGTATAGTCGGATGGTGTTTTGCTCATGATGGCCGCGGATAATGTACATATCCAAGCAGGACACAAAGGAAGCAAACGAGTCTTGTTCCAGAAGACTCGGGCGTTTGCCATCAAACGCCCGAATGTAAAGATTGAGGAAGTGACGGCGGTTACAATAAAGAAGTTCATGAACAGCTCTTCTAAGACATTACAAACACGCTAAAGCCGATCAAACATTCTTCGAAAATCACTTCGCAACTCAAAAGCTCTTGCCAAAACGGAAGCCTCCTGCTCTTGTCTCGTCTGGATCGAGCTTGAACGGGAGCGTCGCAAGTCTTTCCTTCTCCATACCAGAGAACTCTCCGTTGTATCTGTGCTCCATCGCGACGATGAGAAGCCCTAGGGGCGAAGGGTAGTCCTTCCGGTTCACCAGTGACAGGATGACCTTGGCCAAAACTACTACGCAGCCAATGATGGTCACGATAATGCCGAGCTTCGAGGTACGAGAGTCGGTGCTATATGCCCACACACTGATGCGACCCCAGCGCGACAGAAGAGGATGTGCTGGGTCGTCAGAAACGGACTTCGCGTCGACCACTGTGGTATTGAAATCGATCAGGCTCATCAGTTGGACGACCGGCATGAGTGTCGGGCCTTCGATCCAGAGCGCAACCGCGTCGAAAGGATTCGGTTGCTGGTAAGCCGCACTGAGCTGGCTGATATACTTCGACAGCTCAATTGCGACGGGCCGGTCGTTCGCCAGGATGTATTCACTGTCGACGGCGAAAGCAGCGAGGCTCCAAGCTGGGTCGACGGGGACGACAGTGAGGTTGTTGACGAAGGATCCGTCCTTGTCGAGAATGAGAGCAGTGTCGACTGATTGCATTGGATTTGTGTACGTTGACGGATCGTAGGAGTAATCGGTGAGCGCCTGCCAAATGCTGAAGTCGACAGCAACGGTCGTGATTGAGGGGCCCGCGGTAGCGTTCTGCGGCCGGCTGGTGATTTCCCATGTGGTAACCTGCTTCGAATGAGCCGCGACGTTCGTGTCGTCTCCAGTTGCAAAGAACGCAATCCAGTCGCAGTCAGTACCAGGAGATACCGAGCCGTTACGTGGCAGGCAGTCTTCCGAAAATCCAGTCGGCAGAGTACCGTTGGGCAGGAAGGCAACCTGGGCAGAGGAGAATATGTTGACGTCGAGGATGGGGCCCAAGCTACCATTGAGAGTGAAATAGCCAGCACTGTCGACCTGGTTGTATGGAGGTGTAATCGTAAAACTACTGTTCTTGTTGGAGTCGTCGTTCCATCCGGAGCCAGTCTGAATGCATCGAGTGTAGTTGCCCTGTTTCACTGAGCAGGTGTTTTCGTCGGTCCAGCAGAGAGGCACGTTGGACATGTTGTACGATTCATAGCATCTCAAGTACTGCTCTGGTCCCACCTCAGTCGACCAGTGTTTTCCGTTGTCGAAGTCCGCGAAGAGATTGACAATTGCCCCCAGCATCGGGCTCTGACGGTAAATGAAGGTCTGCACAGTTCTGGTGTATTCTGTGTATGTCCCATCCACGTCGGCTCCATCTTCGTCCCAATCGATGTTGCTGAGAATGCCCAAGTCGTTACTCAAATTTTGGACAACTTGGCGGCTTGGAACAAAGTACATGGTTTCGTTGGCGTCGCCGAAAGTGATCCATGTCTTGTTGTAGGAGATTGTGAGAGTGTCTTGCACCGAGAATATTGACGTTTCGGAATTCTGGGACGACTGATAAGACTGCACCCAGCCATCCACCATATTCGGCAAAGAGAAAGAACAGCCGTAGTTCTGTAAGCTCAAGCTTTCAGCGGAGCAATCGGGTGTAACGTTGGCAGCGAAGAAACCGGTAACACCTGGCTGTGAGCCCGAGTTGAGCCCATCGAACGTCTCATTCCCAACCCGATCGGTGTCGATCCACTGGAGGGTGGGTATCAAAAGGACAGCTGTGGCCGGTCCCATCAAGTTGCAAATGCCGCAGAGGAAAATAGTGAGGACGATGAATGCAGCCACTCTCTTTTTGGTGTGTTTCCTTGAGCCTTTAGGCATCCGAAGGACAGTCGTGTATAGTTCTCGATCGAGGAGACTGGTGACCTCGGCATACTCGCTTGGTCGGAATAGATATCCAATTGGGAGACCGTCGGGCATATGCACTAATATCATGGTGAGACGGAAGACGAATGCGGAAGCAACGAGGATGAACCAGACTTCCAAAGCTTTGGCTGCAAATTGAAGGGCTCCGAGCAAGTTGTGCGAGTCGTGATCGAATTTAGCCAGTTGCGTAAAAGTGTCCTTGGTTCCGCCATACTGATACGGGCGACAGTGACCAAACGGACACCACGCACTGGCGCCGATGATGTAGTCTGTCATGTTGAGATAGAGCAGAGCGATGATGGGAGCAATCCACAAAAACGATACGACTTGATAGAAGATCCATCGCAGTATCTTCCCAACGCCTCGTCGCTCTTTGGGCTGGCTGCTCCCATGAGTGGCTTCGATGCCAGGTATGCTATCGTCGGAGTATGAGTGAACCAGTGTCTGTGTTTGTGCCTTTTCATGCGAGTATTGAGTGTGCTCGTGGGAAGGAAACGCAGGAGCGGGTTGCGGGATATCTTGTTGGTCGTAGTTGGTCGGTACTGCGGTATACGACATGTCGATTGGTGGAAGGACTCCAGAAGAGCCCAGTCAACGTGTTCCAAAAGGGAGGGGAGAAGATGGATATACTCACAAGGGCAACCAAGTCCGATGCCCGGCGAGGCTGTCTACATATAGGAAGAGTGTCCACAGCACATGTCAAACAAGGTTTGATGGCGCTACATGCAAAGCTCCGTGGCGCTGAGGAGATCATTAGGAAGCAGTACCAATTCAGCCAAGTGAAGTCGAGCCTTGTTGGGTACCTGCCCGCAGACGACGCTACACAACAGCAGTGTGGCAGTTTCAGACAGGGCAAACATATTTTGGCCCCAGGCTGAGCAGCAAAAGCAGACCACAAGGGCTATCTTTGTCGTTGGCGCAACTGATGAGCTTTCGTGATTGGCAGCTGGGGTCGAGAACGCTGTTTAGCGCGACGAGCTGAATGCAGCACGGCTGAAGGATCCCGCGTAAGGCCGACCATTGCATGGTGCGAGTGTGCGAGCTTGTGCAGCACATGGAGATAGCACGATATCGGCAGGATCAACAATGGAGATGCTGTAGCCCATTGTAGCTAGTTTCGAGTGGTCCCAGACCGGTGAGGATTCCAGGAGAGTCTGGGCAGCAGGGTGTTGGCCACGAAGGATGCGCTGCCATGTGCTGCTGCGAGGATCTTCCGCAAGACCTAGGACCGCGTCTGTTGGAGTTGCGAGAGTGTTGCGAAATGGGATATTGGGGCAATATCAAGCTGCATCTGGGCGCAGGTGGCCTCGCGCCTGAAGGTGTGATGAGTTTGTTGCGTGGATTACACAAGCGTCCAGTGGTGGCGTTTTGGGGGCCAGCCTTGGCCACGTTTTGACCCCATTACGGGAACAATGTACATTGTTTCCGCGGGGACATCAGATCATCATACTGGAAGCCGAAAAAGAGCGAGGAGTAGCATGTGAGAGGTGAGGTCAGAAGAGAGTGAACGAAGTGGAAGACAGAACCAAGGAAGTTCCTCGTTCTGTGGACCCCTAAATTTGTTGCCTTGGTTGGTGCCTTAGAACCAGCTGTCCAACGACACCTTGACACTTTGCGATTTGGGGATGAGCAGGCAATCATCCACCACCTCTTGACCTTTTTGTCCACGCGCCATTTCCTTCTCAACCACTTCCTCAATACTAGCCCATCCCCCAATTGTAGCCGCCATCGAAACACCCTCCCTCTCCCCCAAAGATGGCCTCCTACGGCTACCAGTCACCGCCCAACCAGCAATCCTACTCCGCCCAGAACAACCTCAACTTCTACCAATCCTCCTACTCCACACAATCCGTCTCAGGACAATCCACACCCTTCCAAGCATACGGAAGCGGCTCCCAGAGCCAATCATACCCAGCGGGCAGCGCGTATGGAGGCTCGTCCGCCAGCTATGGCTTTGGTGCATTCGCAGGCCAGCAAGGAGCTACGGGACAGATGGGTACGGGGCAGGGAGGCCTGAGAACTGGTTGGCTGGCGGCTTTTGGCACGGAGGGATACGATGGCGAGCCGCCGTTGCTTGAGGAGCTGGGTGTCAATTTTCACCATATTCAGACAAAGGTATGGCTTGAGATTTGTGGGTAGCTGTGAGGCCGTGGGATACTGACGTGACCTCATTAGACGCTAACTGTCTTGAATCCTATGGCACGGATAGACCAACACATTATGGACGACGCGGACTTGGCTGGGCCATTCCTGTTCTGCGGCTTGTTCGGAACCTTCCTCTTGCTGGTAAGCTCTATCATGCCCACGTTTGATTATCCGTCCGAAACGTGCTGACATATCCCAGACCGGCAAGCTCTGGTTCGGATACGTCTGCGGCCTCGCTGCCTTAGGTGCAGCAAGTCTGCACTTCGTTTTCAGCATGATGTCGCCCCCGCTCTCCCAGGAGGAGATCAGCGCTGCCCAAAGCCCAAGCAACTCCTACCAGGGCTCCTCACATTTCTCATCCACACTCACTCTCGGCCGATCGAGCTCAGTGCTCGGATACTGCCTACTACCGCTTGTATTCGCAAGCTTGCTTGGAGTTGTCGTCCCGTTGGACACCTCCATTGGATACTGCCTGGTTAGCTTGGCGATTGCGTGGTGCACCTACTCGAGCTCGGCCATGTTCATTGTTGTCGGCCGCATGACCAACATGAGGGTTCTTGTGGCTTATCCTTTAGCGCTGTTCTACTTTGGTTTCGGTATTATGGCTGTCTTCTCCAGCAGAGGAACCGGGAGGATCGATGCGATGACGAAGACTGGAATGCCGTGAACGTCGATATGTAACCAGATTAGCCTATCAAACGCATCGGAACACCAATATCCGGACCTTTGCGTGTCACCTCCAAACTGATGACAAGGCAGAGTCTCGATCAGACACTGTTCAAAAAAACGTCATCACACGGCCACCAAAAACATTGCAAAAAAAAACGACCCCACCCCCAACCCCAAAAAGATAAACCAATAAAGGCCAACCAGCTTCAGATCGAGGGTTTCTCCGTTTGAATAGCTTCTTGGAATCACTACCTAATCGGAGTTCCGAACACCTCTTAAAGAGTATCCTACGGGATTCATGCGACGTGCTAGGTCCGTTCTCAGCGCGTACCCTTGTACCACACTGGATTGGCAGTGGTGGTTATGATCCTAATTAGCTGATTGACTGGATTGCTCGGCGGCTTTATATATTATAGAGGTGAGAAGGGGTCGGGCTAGACTTTTGGTGGTTGCCGTTTTGGCATGTGGCAACTGTAGGAGAGGGTGTCACGGCTTTAATCGAATGTCTACAAATTGAGACGTCGATACTAGATCGCATGCGTACGGCACCAGAGCAAGACGAGCAGTGGCTACATCCAATATGGAAGTATAATGCACGTGTGACACGATACTCGATGAATTACTTGGGTTTCCTCTGCCAACTCTAGATCTACTTTCCACTCTTCTTCGTCGAAGAGTTGTCTAACCTGCGCCTTCGAAACCACACACTGCTCCCTCAACACCCTCAACCTCATCTTCGTCTGTACCCTACCCGCCCGAATCTTCGTCTCATATATCCTCTCCATCTCATCAACCAACCCACTCCCCGACATTCCCTTCCTCCCCGCTTTCCGTGCCAATCTGTTCAACGCGCGGGCCAAGCACCTCCGTCCATGCTGATCACTCGGATAATCAAACAACTTCCTGCCCTTTGCCCGTAAATCTTTCTCCTCCTCCGCCCGGACGATGAGTGTTCCCATCCGCAAGAGATTCATCAAAGGGAAAGCTTTACAAGCGTCTGTCCAGCCGCCGCCTTGCAATTCGAAATGAACGGACTTGAAGAGTTGTGGGGCTTCGCATTTTTTTAATCGTACGTTTGAGCCAGCGGGAGAGTAGTTCAAGTTAATTGGTGTAGACGCGAAGCACGAAGTCGTTGCAACGGAAGTAGACTGGTAATGTTTCTCGTCGAATTGTGGCGAGACGCGGAAGAGAGGTGGTTGCGCGAAGGTCGTCATGGAGCGTTGAACTAGGTATATTGGCTCGTCTCGGGTGAGGACGTACTCGTAGATTGTGATTCGCATTTCGGCTGGGAGGGAGAGGAGATGGCATGTCGTTGTCTTGCAGGTGCCGTTGAAGATGCCCATGGGGTATAGCAGGCCGGCTCGCGTTTCGAAGGCGGAAACGAACGTGTTGTAGAACTGGACCTGGGCTTTGACGTGGGAGATGGCAAGTTTGCTTTTCTCGGTGGTTCTTCCCTTGTTCTTTCGCCGGGTTCTCTCTTGTGCTCTTCTGTCGCGGTGGTGGGAGGCCATGATAGCAGTGTCGTGTAGATGATGAAGCGAGTGGTGTTTGATTCTGCCATTGTTGGGGGTGTCGTCGAAATGTCAACACCCAATGCCAACCCGCCCACAATGCCTAGCCCCTGGATATGACCCACATCAATCCCCCCTAGGACTCCACTGCAGTCACCACCACGCCCACGCTTTCCCGAACCACCTCATTCCTCAACTCCCTCCCCTCCTCTTCTCCCACCTCACCCACCCCGGCGTGCCCCCTCCACCCTCGGGACAGCTCTCTCGTCCCATACACATCAACCTCCTACACCCGTTACACGTAGGCGGCTCCTTCACGCTCTTCCCATCGGAAACCTCGTTCCAAGAAGTAATCGAGCTCTGGTCGGCGTCGTAACTGCTTGTGAGTGAGGGCTTGCTATCTGTTCTCCTCAGAGTGGGAGCAAGAGGATCTTTTTGGAGTGTGGTTTTGGATGATAGGATTTGTTTCTGAGGATCTGGGGGTTTGTTGAGAGCGATCCATCCCCCATGGCCTGGTCTGAGGGTTCTGTCTGTTCCGGAGCTCCATATTTCTCTTTGCGCTTTCTGGACCTCTTCCTGCTCTTTTTTATCCGCCATCGTGCATCTGCCGAGACATGAAGGCATAGATGCGGTGTGGCGAACACCTCTCCCACACCGTACGGCTCTTCCTTCACACAAGTTGGAAGCTTTGCACGCTTGCGGAAGCTAGATAGATGAGAGACAGGGAACGTCTCTGGCGTGAGATGCAGTTGATTCGATGAGGAGATGTGAGGCCGTTCCCTCCCTTCGCCGCGTCCCCGTCTCGCTACCACGCTGTGTAAATGTACAGAGTCGAGTTTTGTTACAGATCCAATATTCCCAGGGTACTGTTCAATGTTCAATCGCTTCGCAAAATGCCCGACACCTTGCTTCAATGCCACCTATTATGCAATCGTTGCGCCGTGTTCTTCGTCGTGCGGTTTCATGAATTATTTCCTCTGTCTTGCAAGCTCTTCTCGTACGCTGGCGCCGCTGGCTTTCCACCAGACATCGCCTCCCCATCGCAGTATTCGTTCGCAGGCTGCTGTTGGACCGTCGACGGCTGGACGTACGTCGAGGTAGAATACCGGCTCGCCTGTGGGTTCAGGTGGTCCGCCTGTAGATAGGGATTAGCAATTGTCCGAAACATAATGAGTGTCGTGCATACTTCGGTAGTCAATACAATAGCGAACTTCCTTGGTTCGGCCTCCAGGTAATTGCCGCTCCACAAACCAGTCGTGTCTGTCGAAGGGTGGATTGTCCGAAAACGCCGTAGGATATACGCTTGCCATGAAGGAAAGCATCCGCGCCTTAGGTGTGAGATCATCCGGTCGTCCTTCAAATCTCAACAGCTTTGGCTCTGGCTCTTCCTCGCCACGTCTTCGCCTCAGAGCTTCTATCATTGAAATCTGTGCATATCCTTCTTCTCCTCTTGCGCATCTTTCCCAGCCTTTGTACAAGCCGTCTTTGAAACGACCTTCCCAGCCCCTGATCTCCTCCCATGCTCCTTCGTTGAGGAAGTTGTGGACTGCCACCATACTCTCAACATGCTCCGCAGGTGTGTCGGTGTATCCTTTTCGTAGCATCGCGTTGTACATCTGCTGAGGTGAAGGGTATTCCCAATTCCCTTGTCCGTCGCCGCGGGGTATGGTTGAAGCTTCTCGCTCGAGAGGGAGATTGATGTTCTGGTGCTCTGAGTCACGCTTGTTGGAGAGGTTCGTGGGCATGTAATTGAGAGGGTTGAGCTTCGAGACGTATGATGGTGATTCGACGGGCGGTTTCTGGTCGCGCTTTATGGGACATGCGCTGGGTCGATCTGCGGTCGCGGAAGGTGGAGAGAGGGCAGCCTTAGTCTTGTTATGCATCGGACATGATGGCTATGGTTGTCAGTCAACAAGGACATCTGTGCGATAGAGGAAATGCATACTGGAGGCTGCGCATCGGATCGGGAAGGGAGAAGGTGAGGTGCTGATGGAATTGAATCTGCCCAGAACCAGCCCATGGTTGCAGTTCTGATGTCGCCGAGGGGTGGAAATAAGGATATTTGAGGGAGGGAGGTGATGTCCTGAGGAAATCGGAGGAGAGATGGCGAGAATGTTCAGATGGCAACGATGGAGATTACGCTTGGACTCTTTGCCACGTGAAAGAGACGACGCGCCGGCTGCACATGCCCGATTTCATCCGCGACAGACATCACAATTCACTACATGTACCCTCACGGCCTCAACACATCAGCGGCATGGCTAGCAATGCGGTATACTGGAATTTCGACATGTTTGCCGTTTCGCATAGGCGACAAACAGATACGCCGACGCCGACGCCTGCACGATGTCGACCGCAGCCACTCTGTATGCAGGCGAAGGCACTGCCTGAGCTCAGCCTCGCAGCGCGTGCTCTGTGCGACAGGCACGTCTTCCACCAGAGTATGGAGGTAGATCGCTTTCCCTCTCTCCTGTCCAGCAACCAACTTCAGCACGGAATGCGGTTACCATGTCCTTTGGTTTCTCGCCCAGCGATATCATAACCCTCGTGAACCTCGCTGCGAAGACATACCGTGGCTGGAAAGCAGCATGTGGGGACTATGCCGAAATTACGAGCGCCCTCGATGGCCTGCTCATCCTCCTCGGACGTACCGAACATGAAGCCGAGCAACCACACACAGCTCTGGTCAGAAGCAGGAAGGACCGGGATGACCTCAACGATATCGTCTCAGCATGCCACAAAACCATACAGGAACTCAGTTCCATCATCACCAAGTATCGAAGTCTGGGACAGGGCAAGAGCCGCGAGAAGAACTGGGATCGCATCCGCTTTGGAAACAAAAACCTCGACAGTCTCAAGAACAAGGTGCTGCAACATCAGTCGGCCTTGTCCGCTTATTTGAACACTATCGGCCTGAGCTCTCTGACTAGGATCGAGCAAGATCTCCATGCCCTTCCAGACAAGATTCAGCGAACGGTCGACGGTTTAGCAGCTGAGATCAGAGCCGGGAGGAGGGAGGGTTCGATCATGACCACATACGAAGATGACGAGAAAGACGTATGGAAGCAATTCCGAAGAGAATTGATCGGAGACGGCATGAAGAGCTCATTTGTCCACAAGTACAAGCCACAGATCCGCAGATATTTACAGGCTCTTGCCGAGGAGGGATTGTTGGACGAGGCTTCAATGCCATCGGAGGACGAGATCAAGCCGAAACGCAGAGATACTTCAGTCGCCTTCCAGCGTGAGAACGAGCGTCGCACCGAGCAAGACGTAGTTTTGACCACGAAACCTGCGCCTGGTCCGGATCCAGGTCTACAGAAGCCCTCGTCAGTCGCGCAGGATCCTGAACGCAGTTTGGGCATTACGGAGCCTTCCGCAGATGGCAAAACACGTAAAGGTCCGCTGCGCAGTCTGTATCAGACTACCTGCGAGACAGACGACTCGGGTGACGAATCTGAGCAGGAGGAGTGTGCAGACGGCACCCTAATGATGGAGCGCGAACTCAGTCTAGAAAAAGAACCGAACAACGCTGAGCCGACGCTACCCCAACTCAAAATTCATTTGCATCGGAAAATTTCAGGAAAAGGCAAGGGCCCATCGGCACGAGTTAGCCCTCACAAGACGAAACCCCAGAGCGAACGCAATTTGAAGACGTCCGACGCTAATCCCACCTCAGCTATCAGATTGCCGGAGGTGACCAACATTGATGATACAAGACGGGCGCATCCGGATGGGCAACGACCTCCTGTTCACAAGAACAGCACTGCTCTCTACGAGGACGATGATGAAAGTGACTCCGACGAATACGTCAGGAGGTCTCGAAAGATGCGAGAAAAAGATGAGAGGGAAAAGCTGCGCAAGGCTGTAGGAGCCTGTCACGAAGAGGCATTCAAACAGAAACAAGAGGCTGATAATGGCTACTGGGACGACCGCACACGCCGGATGTTCGCTGCTACGTCTGAAACTTGGGACTACATTCGAAAGCCCAAGGCCGATGCACGGCGAGATCTGACTGGCAAGGGCCGTCCTCCTTCTATCGATGTTGCCTCTGGTAGCGATTCCGACGAGTACGCTAGGAGATCTCGAAAAGTGCGAGAAGAGGATGAGAGAGAAAAGCTGCGCAAGGCTTACAACCAAGAGGTCTACGAGCAGAAAGAAGAGGCCAATAATGAGTATTGGGACGATCGCACGCACAAGATGTTCGCTTCTACCTCTGACGCTTGGGATTACATTCAATCTTCTGGCAGCAGCCGCTGGAAGGCAGAGATTGAACGCAAACCATCACCAATACCGATCCACCAGGATTTTACGAAGGACAAGATTGATTACTTTGATGGATGTCCGCCCCGTGTTGTGAGACGGAAGCCAAGTACCGATGGCCTCGATTTCGAGCCCGAACGTGGTCGTCGCCGGTGGCCTTCTGAACGGCCTGGAACCAGGAAACGTGATCTGGAGCCAGAACGCCCACGCTCCCATATCGGGGTGCCGTCTTCTGATGTGTTACAGCCATTGTGGCCTGAGCCCGGTGACCATGAAAGGGGCCGTACCCGATGGCCATCAAAAAAGACCGAGAATAAAACCCGTGCTTTTGAGCCTGTTCGCAAGATGGAGACGCCGTTTGTTACTATCAGACTTCCACCAGCACCATTGATACCCAAGACCGAGCCCGAGATTGAAAGAGGTCGTCGCTGGTGGGGCCCCGAGAATAGGGAGCGTAATATCGCGCCAGTGGTACGTAGGAGTTGATACTAGTAAGTTCTTACTGCAGAGATGACGAGCGTGGAATCGACACTTCTCAACTTTCGAAACCGAATCAATGGTGCCGTAAGTCATTGTGAATACCATCCCAAACTTTTAATGGCATTACTCGGTACGAGTCTAGAAGTGTTTCATTACAATCAGAGAGTGACTCCCAAACACCTTGCCAAAACGCTTCCTAAGCCACGTTGTGCTTGACCAATGACTGACCAGCCTCCTCCTTGGCCTTGCCGTACTTCTTGAGTCGGATAGCCTGCACGCTGATGAAGCCGGTGGTGTCGCTGGGAGCGAAGTCTCCAATCTCGTCCATGCTGCTCTCGCTGGCATCGTAGAGCTTCTCGGTGTCGGACCATCGACCAAGCACGGTGAACATACCTTTGAATGCTCGGCATCGGACGCTGCCGTTGACGTTCTTCTGGGAGGCGTTGATACTGTCCTCGAGGAACTCGCGCTCGGGCGAGAAGTACATGCCGTTGTAGAGGAGCTTAGCGTAGTTGAAGGTGAGGAATTGGTCGCGGAGGGCACGAACTTCACGGTCCATGACGAGACCCTCGAGATCGACGTGAGCGGCGCGGAGCATGGTGAAGCCGGGAGTCTCATAGCATCCGCGAGACTTGAGGCCGATGAAGCGGTTCTCGACAATGTCGATACGGCCGACACCGTGCTTGCGGGCAATGGTGTTGGCGGTCAGGAAAAGCTCGACCGAGTCGGTGACAGTCTTGCCGCCGGCGTACTCGAGCTTGGTAGGCAGACCTTTCTCGAAGGTCAGAGTGAAGTCCTCTGGGGTATCAGGAGCCTTGGTAGGGTCCGCAGTGAGCTTCCACATGTCCTCTGGCGGGCTGGTGTTCGGATCCTCCAGAATACCAGCCTCATAACTGCAGTGTGCCAAGTTCTCGTCCATGCTCCATGGCTTGCTCTTGGTGCTCGTGACTGGGATGCCCTTAGCCTCGGCGTAATCAAGCAAGTCCTGACGGCCCTTGAATTTTTCGTAGAAAACTGGATCTCTCCATGGTGCAATGACCTTGATGGTGGGCTGAAGAGCGTAGAATGCGAGTTCAAAGCGGACTTGGTCGTTGCCCTTGCCGGTACAGCCGTGGGAGACGGCGAAGCAGCCCTCCTTCTGGGCGACGGCAACTTGGGCACGGGCGATGACGGGGCGGGCGAGGGAGGTACCGAGTAGGTAGACGTTCTCGTAGATGGCGTTGCAGGCGATGGCTGGGTAGCAGAGCTCTTCGACGAACTCGCGGCGGATGTCCTCGATGTAGCACTTGGTCGCGCCGATTTTGAGGGCCTTCTCCTTGGCGGAGGCGAAATCTTCTTCCTGACCAACATCGGCCATGAAGCAGATCACTTCATATCCCTCTTCCTGTACAGAAACTTCGTCAGTGGTTTGCTTCTTGTTTGCGGTCTCAATGGGCATTGGAGTGAGTGACTCACCAAGAGGTACTTCAGGATACAGCTGGTGTCCAGACCGCCTGAGTAGGCCAAGCACACTTTTCCTTTGCTCATTTTCGATATGTAGAGTGCGATGTGAAAGTGTAATGGGAAGTTTGCTGAGGAAGAGGGGTTTTGTAACAGAAATTTGTTGCTGGGCGGTGACGCGAAAAGCTCCCCTCGTCCCTGCTGCATAATCGCTATCGATAAAGTATGGGGCACGCTAGCGACCGGTCTGTGCGTATAGGGCGGCCATTGGTCGAATGTCTGTCGCCGCTCCAGACTCTTTCGACCTCATCCTTTGAATTTTTCTTCTCATGCTGCATACAATCCACTCACCCACCATTTCTGGCCCACACTTATCGATGCATCGCGTACAGTGGGCTTAACGATATTGCAAGTTTGGGCGTCCGCTGGACCCTGGCCCCACCATGAAAAACCTGCTCACCAGCCTGATAGAAACACGTTCGACCTCATCTCCCTCATCACTGCCCACAACAGCAATCGCTGGCTGCTTATGGAATACAGCTGTGATTCTTCGTAGATCTCCCTGAGCTTGCCAGGATAGATCCAATCACCCTACCTTGACCTTGCTCAAAATACTAGCGGCATAAGAGACGCCAATGTCATTTGGCAGGCTCCCGAGGCCTTCGCCCTCTCACGTGACCATGCCTACGAATATTCGAAGGTAGCCGATCAGACGAGAATAGAAGACACACTTGATTCGACGTGTGTTGCGATTTGAGACATCCCTGGGCTTGGTGGATCTTCATACTCGAGGAAGCTCCATTCTCGACACGTTCATTGCCGGTCACGTCATCAGAGAAAGACGACAACGTATTTCAAGCAGCTCGAGTAGAATCCTCTACGACAGGCATTAGGCTCTACTATCGTCGATGTTGCAGAGAAGTGGTCTTCTGATCAAGGCGCGTCATCCCAGTATGCACTCGCGCGACCATGGCATTAGTCGTCTGCAAATAGACACCCTGCGTCTCGATTCCGCTACCAACTCTCCATCGCTCAGATGTCAGTTAAATATCAAAAAGCAAGACTGCTTGAGCGAAGTTCAATTCTGATGTTATCTGTTTATCAGCGGCATCAAGAGTTTTGGCATGGTTATACCATATCTCGAATCTGGTGCAGCTATTCGCGGCCCCGCATGCCTTGGAAGATGTGGCTGCTACAAACAAGAATCTCACGGTAGACGTAATTAAACGGATGTTCTAAAGAACGTGTGGCCGGTTTGAAGAGTCGGCGTTAGTGTAGCTGAAAGCGGATTGTCACATGCAAGAAGGTTACTTCACTCGATGTGTTACGTCACCAGCCAAATGCTCCATGCTTAAACTTTTCAACAATCCTCGCAGGCCTTCCGACATCAGCAGACAGCACCACTTCCACGCGTCAAAGTCGCTGTCATCACGACATGGCTGACGAGCGCCCAAGCAAAAGGCAGCGGTACGCCGACACGACTTCCGTCACAATTATCGTACTGACCACGTGGACAGCCTCACCAACAGCATCGTCAAGGTCATAGTCGGCAGTGACGACGAGAAAGTCAAGTACAACATGCACGAAAGCCGTTCTGAACCAGAGCTCGCTGTTCTTCAAGACAGTTCTCGACAAAAAGTGGAAGGAAGGCCAGGAACTTAAGATCGGACTACCTGAGGACAAGCCAGAGTTGTTTGCGACTTACCTCAAGTATCTCTACCACGACAATATTGGAGAGCTGGAGCTGAGCGGCATGTTCGACGCCAAGATTGCTCTTATACGCGCGAAGCATATTTTCCTCGCCAATCTTTACGTGTTTGCCGAGAAGGTTCAAGACGATACGTTCTGTGACCCGTTCATGTCTGCCATCACCACGATGCGATCTGAGAGAGACGAAGAGAAGAACTGGTTTGGGACCTGTTCCGCTGCCATCCGTATCATCTTTGATGGTACACCTCCAGGGTCGCCAGCTCGCCAATATATCGTCGACTACTATGCCAACTTTGCCCGGAACGAGTCGTGGTATCCCGAAGAATCTGTTGCGAGACATCTGGAGCTTGCGGTAGATGTGCTGCGTAGAGTAACATCGAAAACCGACGGAGCGTTCAGAAAACAGAACGATTTCTACGCGGGTGACAGATGGTGGTACAAGCAGAGCCAGAAGCCTAGGGAGGGAGATGTATGAGATTGAAAATGATTGCACTCGGCTCTGAAGTACCAAAGGAAAACAAGGGCAAGGCATAGACAACGGAGACTACACCGCGGCAAGACATCCTCGAAGCATGGAAATGAAGGCATGCGCAGGATATAGCCATCGACTCCATAGCTTCGTCATCAACACGGAAACGGAAACACATCACCCTCAACCCTCCCATATCTTCCCTCAAAGCGGATACCTAAAAGCCATATTCCTCCGATCCGTCACATCCAAAAAAGTCGAATCAACCTCATTCCCATTCTCATCAAAAAACCTCTCCACCTTCTCATGCCCCAATGCATCCCTCCTCTTATTTTCCTTACTCAAATAAAATCTAATCCCCAACAATAAAACAGGATTGACCACATACGTAGCCAAAATAATCCCCCACGGAATATAATAACGCGGTGCATATTTCCCCTGCCACATCTGCGGACTCAGCAGATTGCCGAGGCAGTATCCGATAAGGAGCATGGCGGTTGTGGTGGTTTTCTTGGTGTGGCCCGTGTTGGTGGCGGCGCACCAGGATAGGGCGAGGACGAAAGAGGGCGTGCCCCAGCCGCCTAGGTACATTGCGAAGAGGAGACCACCTTGATTGGTCCAGGGGAGAGTGATGAGGAGGATGCCGGAGACGATGTTGGGGATGGAGTAGGCTGCTCCTACGTACGCGCGGGAGTTTGGAAATTTCTTGATTACGAGGACAGAGGTGTAGATCGTGAGGATCTCGATTGCGCCGGGGACGGTGGCGAGGAGGGTCGTTTGTTTGGTTGTGAAACCGAAGCTCTCTGGAGGGGCTTGTTAGGTTGTGAGTGCTTGTTGCTTCAGAGAGTACTCACGGATGATGAGTTGGGTCATGTTAGTTAGGGAGTTGGAGATGTTGCTGAGGGCGGCAAAGAGGGCGAACTGGATATTAATCAGCATAGATAAGAGCAAGTTTGAACATGATGATATTCACGGCCCAAGGCTTCCAATCCCTCAATGCCTCATAGAACTGCCCCTTCTTCCACACCTTGTTCTCAATACCCGTGCTCTGATTCCTCAGCCTCTCAACCGCGATGATTTTCTCCTCCTCCGTCAGGAACTTGGCTTTCATCGGATTGTCCGCAATGAAGAACCAGAAGCAGACTGACACGATCAGAGTCATAAGACCGCAAATGATCATGAACAGTCTCCAGGGAGCAATAATATCTCGATCAACGTGATACACGCCGAAGCTCACAAACCCGCTAAAGATCTGCGCAGTGCCGTTCATTAAGAACCAGTAGCCGACTCCTAAAAGCGAAAGAGAATGAATGTCAGCAAAAGTCTTAGACATGCGGAGGTAGTGGCCGCCTCGAGAAAATCATCTCAGAGAACGGCACATCGGCCTCTCCATGTTGCGAAGGCAGTCCGAGCTACTGATTCTGCCAATAGCCCTGTCTCCGAGTCAATAGTCTCAAGATGGCTACTTTGATCTTGACGCCGCCGGACACCACCTTGCTTTTACTTCACTTACTTCTTGTGCCTTCAGCATGAGTGTAGAACATACTGGTGACGATGAGAAACCCCGCAGTGATAGACCCTTCACAGATACCCAGAAGTAAGCGACAGATGAATAAACCCATGAAATTATGGCAGGCAGCGTGTGCGCAGAGAACAACAGACCAGACGAAGATATTGCCAGCCATCCATTTTCCAGGCGGGAACCTTTGCAGACCTAGAGATTGCGGCCATTCGAAAACGAGATACGACAGGTAGAAGATCGTTCCCAACCAGTTGTATTGCGACTGCGAGAGGTGGTTGTCGGTCTTGATTCCAAGGATAGACGAGGATCCAAGCGTCGTCTTGTCGGTGAATTGGACGAAGTACAGGATCATCATGAGCGGTAGCATATGGATGTCGATCTTGCGGCGTACTTGACGGCTCTGTTCTTCTGTGATTTCGCCCTGGAATCCTGCCACGAATGCGGCTGCTTCGTCCGCTTCTTCTAGTTTGATTTGGTGTATCTCGAAGTTCATAGATGCTGATCGAGTCAATTGAACGATATCTGTAGCCTGCTTTTTCTCGTTCACGGGAGACGAGATTGTGATGCCGCCAATGCATGGCTCAACAGAGCCAGTAGATGCAGACATTTCGCTTGTGAACGCTGAGTATGGATCGCAACAATGCAGAACAGCTCTTACCATAGGATCAGGAATTTGTAAACTCCATATCTTGCCAGGCGTTGAGCGCTTAGGTGTATTGCCTCCGCAATGTTGAGCTCGCTTCATGGTCGCGCAAGATTACGCCTTCAAGCGATAGACACACGCATATTGCCCTGCTGGCCTATCAGTCGGGCAAGCCTTCAGTACAGCATGTATGCAGTAGTGCGGGCTCTGCATTTCGTGCACTGTGTTGCCGTACAGCGAACGATATGCAACATACTGGCAGCGGCCAGCTGAACGGTCTAGCAATGAAGGTTGGTGCGGTTTAGCCGTGTGATGCTTATAGAATGATATGTGATTCTTGCCGCTGCAAGCTGCGTTTGAACAGAGTCATCAGCACTTCGATGTTGGGATATTCTATTGCTTCGGAAGACACCACATACCTGATCAACAAAGCGCCACATGCATTCATAAGTCACGGCGCCTCGTTCGTATCTTGGTTCTCTGTGATTTGGAGCTTTGACGCGCTGGTGCCTCGCTGCGATGCAATCTAAGATTACCCTACAGCCGAACGCATTGATCGTGAAGTTGCAGTTGCTCCGCTACCCGCTTAGGTGTGGTGGGTATTCAGACGCGTGCTTGGTAGGTCGTGGGCCCTGTCTGCTCTTCTAAAATTCATTTTCGTCCTTCGTTGACTTCCACAACTCGAACGAGTTTTGAATGCTCTCGGCACACACTCCGAGCGTTCCGGAAGACCATAGTCTCATATTTCCCGTTTCCACGGGTTATCAGATGGTATATCATTTGACACGAACAGATGCTGCGTCCCAAGTGCGCAGATACGACAGCATATTGGACACCGCCATGCCTGAACGGATGAGCTCTCTCTTCTCCTCCAAGGTCCAGCCCTCCTTGTGGGACGGCGGAGCGTCGACGCCCGCGCTGGTGTAATTTCGCAGACTCAAGTCTGCGCTTCTCGTCGTCAGAATTGTCTTATGGTGGCTTTATCGACACACAACTGCGATTCAGTTCCTTGGCGATCCAAGAAATCGGCATTTTCTGCCGGGCGCTGGACACGATGACTGGTTCCATGCAAAATATCAGCCTGTTGTCTCAATGACACGGCACGGAGCGGTTTCATATTGGGACGGGTGTACCAACATTCGTCTTCCTTGGACGTAAAGGCTTTGTATGCTATTCGGGGTGGCAAAGAGCAAGTTTCCTCTCTCAAATGCTTGATCCGCCGATTTACCTGAGTCTGGTTTACGTTGCAAGCTTTCGCAATCAACGCGATCTTCTTTCCTTTGAGCCACAATTGCGAAAGCGTGCTGTCTTCCTCAGCAGTCCATCGCTTTCTAAATACTCTGGTCTGTCCAAGTTTTCGGCGCGGCAGAGGGGCACCATTCCTACTCAGAGTTCTGGTATGCCACATCAGCTGCATGACGCTGATTTCGCAGGCTTCTGCAATAGCCTAGAAGGTCCTGCCCTCTCTGTACAAACGAAAAATTTTGTCGTCCTCTTCAACAGTTCACCACTTCCAACGTAGCTTCCGAGCCTGATCCAGCGGAGATTTAGACCGTCCTTGGTGTTGGCGAGACTGCACAGGATCCGGAGACGATATGGCAGTAGTCCTGGCAGCGACATCGCGAGTTTGAACATTTCGCAGCATTCCGAGTGGTCCCGGCGATGCCGTCCTGCTCCAGAAGTGCTATTTCCACCGAGATTTTGGTCTTGTCAGCGGGCGATTGAGGAGCGACTTCCGAGGCTGGTAAGTGCGATGTAGGAGATGAAAGACAGGACAAATGGAAAGGAGGTCGAGACCCAAACTCGTCTCGCGAAATCGACACGCTAGTCGGGCTTCCTAACGTCTTTCTTTCCCAACACGACACGACTTGAAGAATACCAGCATTATAGCTCCAGCAGCGTAGACTGCTCCGGGACTGAAGAGATCCGATATGTGAACTACTCGCTCTGTATTCTCTCTGTCGCCTGAATCTGACGTCTTTCTCAGCACGACACGACTCCGTGAATACCAGCATTATAGCTACGACAGCGTAGACTGCTTCGGGATTCAAGAGACTCGATATGTGGACTACTCACTCTCACACTATCGTCCCCTCTCCTGAGTCCGACGCTCCTCCCACATGCCACTCGCTACCACAAAATCTCATTCGTACCCGCTTGCCAGCGCTTGCGCGCCCCATCCTCCACCATACGACAGCCCGTGAACCTATCCGGATGGAAGACTACCTTGTACTTTTTCAACTCATGCTTGCTCAGCCGATCGCAGGCAGAGCGAATGTTGTGCTCGGACGCCGCGAGAGTCCGCCCGCTGTCTTTGTCGGCGGACGAGCATGACTCGTATGCCTCACACGGCCAGTGCACGGGGAGCGGGAAGGCGCGGAGGTTGGCGTGGTCGGTGAGGACCCTCTTGACCGTCTCGTGCCAGGCATCGACGGGGTCCTGTCTGCTGTGGGGGATCTTGGCTATACGTTCGAACCTCTCGTTGGGCGAGGGAAGGGCGTCTTCATCGTCGCGGGGGCGTTTGTCGTTCTTGTTCTTGAAGCTAACAGTGGAGTTGAACTCGGGGTACTGCCTCTCGAGATCTTGAATGCGGTTCGCGTAATACACCTCCTCTGTCTTGAGTGCTCGCATCTCGTCCCAGATCTTCTCGGCCAGCTTCCAGGCTTGCTTAATGGCGTGTTTGGCGTCACTGTGCTCCTCAGCAGTCCGCAGTCGGCGCGGCGGAGGTGCGGCCTCGTCCTAAATCCACTCGTGGTCCTCCTCATCGTCATCGTCATCATCTACGTATGTATTCGAATGGTAGTCAATTCTGCCTCTCTTCACCTTGAGCTCGCCGAGCTTGTTGAAATCTCCGACTTCTTTGTATTGTGAAGAGCGAGAGCAGCTTCACCCTTAGATGGTTTTTCGAGCGGCTCTTCGATCTTACCACCATGAAGGGTATTGTCACCTCTGTCGATTGGATGCTCGTTGCTGTCGTCATACTTCCAACTCACGCCCTCTTCATTCTCATCGTCGAAGATGTTGTCCCCTTTCATGAGACCGTCCGTATAGTCTTGCTCTTGCATATATTCTCGCGCGTCCCTCTTGCGTACGCACTTTTTGGCAACATGGCCCGGATTTGCAGTTCTGAAGAGCAATTCATGTTCAGCCTGGTTGGCGTCCCCTTGTTCCTCGTAAGCTTCTTGATGAGCAAGGATCTCCTGAGAGTACTCCATGGAGACTCTGGCGTGCTCCTCCTGAAGCTTGATGTAGGCTGCACGGTGATCGTAGTCGACGACCTGATGTCTGAATAGCTCTTCTTGAGTTCATATGCGCTCTGTCTTCATGATAGTCGTGGCGGGCTGATTGGAGTCATCTTCTTGCGGATTGAGCAGCGCTTCTTCGATTCGCCTGTCAATACTGCTAGGGTTGTCATCTTCTTCCGTCAAAGGGTCAAGGCCATTGAATAGCTCGTCATCGGGCTCCTTCGAGAAAGTGCCTTGATTCGAGTCATCATTTTCTTCCGTAAAAAAAGTCGCCGCCGTTGAATTGCTCATCTTCGAGCTCTTTCGAGAGAACTTGATCGGAGTGGTCATCTTCACCAGTCTTCGGCACCTCATCTAGCCGCCTCTCAAGTTCGTCGGACGGCGAAGGTACGCTGTGTTGATTGGAGTCGGTATTCTGTCCTTTGATGTTCTCTCCTGCCTGCTCTGAAATACTCGGTGGCACTGCCGGAGGTGGAGTCGGCCGGCGACTAGCGCCCTTAGTCTGCTCGTCGAGCTTCTGGTCAACTTGCTTGGACATGCTTGGTGATCATGGTGGCGGAGTCGTTGGCGAGTCGAGTTGTTTGTTAATGTGGAAGTTTCTTTGGTGTTCAAGGCCTCGCTACGTTGAGATGAGTCAATAAACTTTCGTATTGTCGTCTTCTTCCACAATCACATCTCCCATCAGCCGCACTGCATTGTCCGAAAGCGCACTTCGCTGCGCCGAATGGTTCTCTTGCGCATTGTCATGTTCTTCCACAATGCCTTCTCTTGCTACCTGCAGCACTGATTTCAATGGTGTTATACTGCCTTGTGTGTGGTTCTCGCCTCGTGGCCAATCTCTCTTGGTCCGCTGCGCTGAATGAATCTCTTGCGCATTTTCGCCCGCTTCCACAATGCCTGCTTTTTGAACCTGCGGCAGTAATTCCAAGAGCGATACACTACCCCGGGCAGCAGCCTCGCCTTGTGAATTATTCCCATCTCCCTCACCTGCATTTGACATAATCGCTTCTTCAATCTCAGGTATTGTATTGCGCTCATCGAAGCTCTCCACTCGAGCTCCCTCTTTCCCCTCCACATCCAATGTGCTCGCTTCTCCGGTCTCAACACCGGCTGCAGGGAGTGCTGCCAGCACAGCTGCTGCCAGAATGGCCGTGCCTCGGCTCTTCCTCGCCCTCTTAGGCGCAGCGACATACGCCTTCAAAACTCTGCCACTTCTGAGCTGCATCCTGTATGCAAATTTCATGACGTCTGGCGTCGAGAATAACGAGAACATCTCGCGGTCCTATGTGGTTGAAATGAGTCAGCAAATTGCGCTCTCACACCAACAAAGACGTAAACCTGGGCGGAATCCGATGCATTCGGAACCGGCATTGTCCCCAAGACAGGAGGTCTTCATGTGGTTCTTTAATGAAACGCCGCCTAATTTGATCCCGCTGCAGGTCGAACTTGGGTGTTTGTAGTGGTGGAAGCCTGCGATGTCCTAGGCATTGACCGGGTGGCCTGTAAGTCATCGCATCGATCTGGACGGAGCAACGAATAGCCTCCAGTCAGATAAAGCAAGACGATGCTGATGATCTTGAACGTGGAATCGGTGTTAAGAACAAACATCTTTCATTTCGTTTCCCGAGACCCTCATTGCTTTCTGTAAGAATACTGTACACACATCAGCAGCATACCCAAAATCAATAAGAAGGCTTTTGCTGCCAGCCGCTCCCTCCGAGTTCCGCAGCCGTCCATGTACGCCAACGTGCCGATATCTCATACACTTCTCCCTTCCGACTGGCATCAAAGTGATGTAAACTTTGCATGCGCGCTGAACGCCTCCGTCTGTCGCAACTTAGGTTGTCCTGGATGACGAGCGACTAGGACCTGTTGCGGCCAGACCGACGAGGCTCTCCAGATTCGGTGGCAGCTCGCTTGGGCTCGCGCTTCTTGACGTCCTTCTTAGGGGCAGCCTCTCCGTTAGCGGCCTTCTTTGCTGGTCTGCCTTTCTTCTTGGGCTCGCCGTTCTCCTTTGGCTTCTCGTCCTTCTTCTGCTTCTTGGAGTCGTCTCCATTCTCCTGTGCCTTTTTCTCTTCGGCAGGCTCCTCGGCAGTACGCTTGTCACCAGTCTTGGCATCGCCATTCTCTTTTTTCTCCTCAGGCTTGTCAGCCTTCTCATCCTTCTTCTCGTCCGCCTTTTCGTCCGCCTTGTCGTCGGCAGACTTCTCAATGTCAACCTCGTTGGCCTTCTTCACGACGTCGTGACCAGAGCGTTCAATATAGAGGGCGGGATTGCCGGGTTCGCCGTTCTTGGAGACGGTGTTATTGTTCTTGGTCTCCATTTCAACCTTGCCGCTTTCCTTGGCTTCGGTCACTTCGCCGCTGGGCTTGGAACCCGACCATTGCCAGGAGACTTCAGGAAAAACATCGCGTTAGCCATGCATTCTCAGTGTAAAAGCTGAAGCAGGCAGGCAGGAAGTGATGGCGATCTTCGCGGATTCGCGACAAGCAGCTTGAAACAATGACGGGGCCAGAACGCATGACTAAGCGATGCATTGCGAGGAGCTGGCGTGATGCGCCGACGGCAATGGGGAGGCAGTCTCTTGTCGCCAATGCATCACGTCGCTCAAACAGGTGTACGCGACCGCAGCAGGAAGGGAGGCATACCTTGGTCACCCTCTTTAACCTGGTTGTCAGACATGTTGTTGGGAGCCGGTGGATTGGACGGCTGTTCTTGGCGCAACTCGTCGGGAGGGTTGATTGCTGCTGGCGCGAGGTTTGTGGTGGTAACAATGGGGTCGCGTGTCGGTGATGATGGGTGTGAGATAGTGCAGGAGGCAGTGGAAGGGTGACGGATACAGGAAGTTGGTGAGAAGAAGAAGGTTGGAAGCTGTGAGGTTGATCAGGTTCAGTAGCTGTTCCTGCCACTGGGGTCGCCGTTGCGCTAGCGATCGTCACTTCCTCGTCCTCGATTCGCTCCTTCTCCGCCTTATCCATTTTCACGATGTAGGGGTTCAGGCTGTACGCGGACTCGATGTTGGCAGCGTTACAAACAAGAACATGAAGTCAGTATGGACGGCCTCCAGATGAAAAGCATCGCACACACGGTGCAACGGGACTGGAATGCGACGGCATCCACGTGACGCGTGAGCATCCCTTGCTCAATGCAAAAAGTCCGGCTGTTGCTATTATGACATACACGGGCTCGGCATGCACTTGACCGCTTGCACCGAAATCGCCATAGTCACGAGGCAAAAGGCGACAACGCATAGATGCGACTTGGTGGCTTCGTAACCCTGACTTAAGATAGCTTCACAACGGTGGAGATGATATTGAAGTTGTGCCTGAGGCATCAATTTCCATCGGCACTCGAGAGACGGGAAGAAGACTTTAAGAGCCGTCCAGTGTACTTGTCTTTATGCCTCTCCATCCAGCCCATTTGTGGCATCGTGTACGAGACCTTATGACGGCAAACTGTAGCCGCAGACAAAGCAGAAGCAAGCGAGAAGTATCTCTGACGTTTCGTTCGAGCAGACTTACATATCGCATAACACAGCCTCAGACGACATCTCTGGGTCTCTTTTGCGTGAGGAAAATAGAGCGGCTGGCAAGCTCCTTTTGTGCTTACGCAGTCTGGAGGCTGTTCGATACACTTCCCTCTGAATTCGTCAGCGAACTCCGCTGGCTGACGACTTCCCGAGAAGAACCCGGGCGACTTTGTACAGTTTGTTTGCGACCACACGGCAAGCACGGGTGTAGCGAGCCGATGCTGTTTTGCTGACGATGGAGTAGTATAATAGATGGTGTTGATCGAATTTCTAAATCACTTCGTCCACTCTCTTCAGCCCTACCTCCTAGACGACTCACACTTTAAACTTCTCAATCACCATTCCAACCCTTCCAATCCCAATCATGCTGAGCTTCTGGCAAAAGCAGCAGAAGGCCAACAGCGACTGGGTCCAGCAGCCACGTGACTCCAGCGAGCATGAAGCACTGAGCCCGCTCATGGACGAGGAAGGCACGAACGAGCAACGATACTACCGCAGCGCCGAATTCCAGCAAGCACTTTTGAAGAAGCAAATCGAAGTGAGCCTCAGTCCCGTCGAAGAGCAGTCCAAACGCCGACGGAAGTCTTTCTCGCGGTACAGACGAGGCAGTGTAGTATCCAAGTCATCTGCAAACCATCCGCTATTCGATTTCGAGGAAGAGCAAGCAAGGCAAGCTGCAAGCACAGAGGGACCACCACCAGCGTACAATACCAGCCCGCCTCCGTCGTATGAGGGCAATAGGAAGATGGCGAATACTCCAGAAATCTCTGGCACAGACAAGGACAAGAAGCACAGTCGCCCACGGATCCATTTGACCGGGATTGGTCCTCTCATAAACTTCGCTGGCAGGAAGTGAGGCCTGAAGAGAATCCTTCATTTGGTGGCTTTGTAGGGAGCTGTACGACCGCATATCAAGATTGGAGGCTGTACAGAAATAACATGTCGATCGTTGACAGCTCATCGCGTGGTCTCACCGGTCCAACAAGACAGAATTTCGACTTCCCGAGTTGTGGCCCTCAAGGACGCCCTTTCATGCACTCAGAAGCTGCACAGCACCACGGCTAGCCACATGGCAGGAGGAAGGTTTTAGGCCTGATGTTGCAAATTCCTCAGCTGGGAGTTTGCTCCTCCCAATGCCGTTGATGGATCCGCGTCAGTGCGTCAGGCCTCCAAGACTGAACGCGGTGCTGGGGGCCAGAATTGCTGCTTGAAGAACTTGGGTTAGGCCCCTGCATCGCACAGCCACTCTTCGTGAGAGGATGAAATGTCGTTGATGGAATGGTCCACGCAGTAGATACGCACAAGTGTTATGCAGGAGGGAGGAAAGCAAGCTGTCTCTGGAGTCTGCGTTGTCGCTGCTGTCTTGGCAGCGCAAGGATCTCCAGCGGCTAAACTAACTAGGCTTTATTTAGAATCAGACTTTGTCACTAGCGGGTCGCTTGTTCTTCGGACTGTGACTGCTTGAAACACGTTCACATCTCCCCCTTCTTACTCTTCTTCATCTTTTTCCTTCATCAATCCTTGCTCTTCTTCTTTGCATATAACAATTGCTTCTTCCCCAGCATTCTAGCATTCAGCGTGGAGTACAGCGATCATCTTCCTTTCCTTGTTCCTTTCTCGATCGATCTCAGCAGCGAACGATCGCTCCTCGATTTAGGCTTCCAGAACTTGAATAATTTATATCGACATCCTTGCACCCAACCACACAATACGTGACCATCACCCCATCACTTCGACTCGAAGAACTTCCACGCCCACACCAACATGGCCAGCAATACTGCAACAGTCGACATGGCTGCGAACAACAGCGAAAAGCCTCAGCCTACGGTCACTGCTGGCAGTGTACCGGCCACCTCAGTCGACTCTTCCCACGGCAATGAAGAGCCTCAAGAAGACTACATGCCACAGCCAATGCCGATGTTCCATCGCCCGACGCACCAAAGTATGGATCTGGAAGACTACTTCAAAGGACCTCGCGACGTGTATCGTCACTCCAAGGTGCCCTACTTCCTTCGACTGCACGGAAGTGTTCTTCCCAAGATGATAGTACCTCTACTTTTCATCGGTGGCTGGGCGACTGTCATCACAGTCATCGATCAACTGGTTTACTCACTCTCAGTCGACTCTGTCCTGCTCACCGTTCTTGGTTTCGTCGTCGGTAAGTCTCACACCACATGATGTATTTCAGGCTTGTTCTGATAGGCGATGTAGGTCTGGCTCTATCTTTCCGCTCAACAACAGCATATGAACGTTACTCGGAAGGCCGCAGATACTGGTCAATGCTAACTCTCAATGCTCGCAACCTGGCTCGACTTATTTGGATACACGCACAAGAACGACATGGTGAATCCGAAGAGCAAGGCAAGACAGACCTTCTTGCCAAGCTGGCTGCGCTCCAACTCCTCAACGCATTTTCTGTCGCTCTGAAGCATCGTCTCCGCTTTGAACCTTCGATCGAATATCCCGATCTTCAGCCTTTGGTCGCCAACCTGGACACACTCGCAGGCGGCGCTGACCAGAAGGAGCTCCGAGAGCGTAGAGTATCGTCGTTTAAGTCAATTGGCATGTATCTGGGCATTCCTATGGCCGAGAGCAACCCTCGCAAGCTTCTTAAGAAAACCAAACACAATCTGGGCAATACACCTTTGGAGATCCTCACATATCTCGGTGCCTACGTTGAGAGCACATTCCAGGCCAAGACTCTTGCGCTCCCTGTTCATCAGACTCAGGCGATGACATACCTCAACAACCTTGCAGATGTCCTCACTGGCTGTGAGCGGGTCGTCAACACTCCACTCCCAGTCGCCTATTCTATCTCCATCGCGCAAATCACTTGGGTATACGTTCTGGCACTGCCCTTCCAGCTGGTCTCCAAACTCAACTACATAGCGATTCCGGCGACGATGATTGCTGGCTATATAATTCTTGGCTTAGCACAAATCGGCCGCGAACTGGAGAATCCATTCGGTCAGGATGTCAACGATCTGCCTCTCGACTCGTTCTGCCAGGAGCTCGCGAACGACATCGATGCTCTCACCAGCCGCGCACCGCCTCTCGACAACAGCAAGTGGATGCGGGAAGCAGGCGCCAAAATTATGTGGCCCTTGAGCCATCACGAGTACAGATCTTGGGAGAGCCATAGTGTGGATTATATCCGACATGCCCTCAAGGTCAAGGCGAGGAGCAGAGATGTCAAGCAAGACCGCATGAACACTTTTATTGAAAGCGACGGCTTGACTCCTGAGGTGTAGACAGAGCACAACAAAAGTTATTTGGCGGTTTGCAGATCTCAAATCAAGTTTCAAGACAAGCAATGCTCTACTTATTGCAACAGAACATTCAGGCGAAGTCGGCAACAAGATTGACGTCTGGAAGGATTCCATACCTGGCACACGAGGCCAGAGAAGGAAGTTCAATGTCAGAAGCGATATCGTGTGCTACCGGAAGGACGAATGACCGATAGACTTCAACCGGTGATCCGGCAACTGCTGTTCCACCTCGCTTTGCATGTGCTCGGCCTCATATATACACAAGCACCTGCAGCCGCAGACGCAGCTACCTGATGTGGCACAGCTATCTGCACTTTCCATCTACTTGACCGATCCATTTCAGCTCCATCCAGTACACGAATCAGCTCGCACTCAACATGGCCGTACCACAAACCAGCCCCGACATTGACCTCAACAATTTTTACCTCGCTTCCGACCCCGAGATCACCCCTCAAACCCTCCACATCCTCACGCGATACAGTGGAATACCCGACGACCAGATAATTACGCACATTCGCTCAATCGTACGTCCCTCCCAAACCCTTATCCTCTACCCAATATAACTAACCCTTCCAACCAGCGCGACAAAGCCTGGACCGTCTACAAATACCCTTGCATCGGCCTCTATAACTTCCTCAACTTCAGCGTCGGCTCTTTCCCCTCCTACCCCCAAATTCTCAGCCGCCTGCAATCCGGCGACACATACCTCGATCTCGGCTGCTGTTTCGGCCAGGATATCCGCAAACTGGTCTTCGACGGCGCCCCGGCCGAAAACATAACGGGCAGCGAACTCGAAGCAGAGTTTGTAGGCCTCGGATACAATCTTTTCTGCGATAAAGAGAAATTAAAATCGAATTTCACGACGGGAGATTTTTTGGGCCCGGAGAAAGCTGGGTTGAAGGAGGGGAGCTTTGATCTTATTCATGCCGCCGCTTTTTTCCATTTGTTCTCGTGGGAGGAGCAGGTTGAAGCTGTGTCCCGCGCTCTGAGTCTGCTGAAGCCGAAGCCCGGATCGGTTTTGTTTGGACGACAAACGGGCGTCAAGGAAGCGGGAGCGATCAAGCATTCGCAGACGCGTTCGGGGGAGATTTATCGGCATAATGTGGAGAGTTGGGGGAAGTTGGTCGGGGAGGTGAAGGTTAAGACGGGGTTGGAATTTGAGGCGAAGGTGGAGTGGGCGAATAAGGTGAATAAGAAAAAGGTGGCGGAGGCTTGGACGACGATGGCTTTTGTTATCACGTTGGGAGTGAAGAGGGTTTCGTTGTCGAGTGAGCATGCGTTGAAGGCTTTGACGACTTGAGACGGATGGCGAATGAATGATTTTTTGGTCGACTCGTCCGTCTATCGTACATCCATTCCCACATAACGAAAAACAAAAATTGATCACGACCGGGTATCCCAACTCCTTCCTCCCACCTCACCCTACTCAAACCGTCTCATCCCCATGATGCCTATTCCCATCCGGATCCGCAATTCTAGGCGGCAAAGCCAACCCATGGTCTCCGCTCGGCGTACTCGTCGTATGCATTCCATCCTGCACCTCCGTACCATCCTGCTCTTGACTCGCACTCGCCCTCGTAGCATCCTGATACGATGGAGCAGGCGACTCTTGCAGTTCTTTTGCTTCTGGATGCGGGTCTTCTGGCGAGTAAGCAGGCGGAGCGGCCCAGGATGTCATTGGGTAGGGTTTGAGACCGGATTTTCTGCGGCGGCGGGCGGTGATGCATCTGTGAGGGGATTATTAGGGATTGTTGAGGTCAGGTCTTGAAGGGAGTATGTGGCTTACGCGAATGTGATGAAAGAGCCGATCATGAGTACGAACGCTCCGATTAAGATGCCCGCGAGGACCCAGCGACCCCAGCTATCCCAGGTCGAATCCGTGCAGACCCGGTCGTCATCGTCGTAGACATCGTAGTAGCAGTAAGTCATACTGAACGGTCCTTGTCCTCGAGAAGTGAGGTGGAATTGAAATTCAATACTTCAACGAAGAAAAGGCAGTCCTTACTGAACACCTCCAACAGAAGGAAAGGTCGCGTGTCTGATATCCTCTCCGCAACCCCCAGGACACCGACCACAGCCGGATCGACGTCACAATGGCTTGCTGCGGCCAGTGGCACACGTCAACCGCCAGTTGAATGGAAACACTCAAATCAGTAATACTGCAGCGCCTTTTGCTGACCGGATTCTTGAAGGATCCGCTCGGTCAGCGGAGGGCCGGCTTGTCCGACGATTCCAACAAAGAGATAAGAACAATCCTCGAAACCTTTTCATTGAGATCCGCGAGCTTGTCCGCTGAGGATTATACTCTTAAGCATTGTGTTGTCCGTCTTGATTCGATATTGGCTGCATGGAGCGAGGATTTGTGTGTTGATTGACTTTCGTTCTGCGATGCGGTAGGATCCGAAGGATTTCAGCACCGCAAGCTGTTCCCAACGCGGTAATTTTCTGGGACGGTCGGGCTGTGTAGTGATAAATGATTTGGCATGAATCGCATTCGTTTGTGACGAATTCGCTCTCGTATGGCATACCGATGTTCCAGGATCGGCTGCGATGCGATGCAATTTGAGCCAGAGTTGAAATTGCCTCAATTCTCGAGTCTCGTTCGCTGCGGCCGCTTGATGGGATTGAACGAGAGAAGGCAGGGCAGTGCCCGCGCCCAGGTGACTCGAGGCAAAGTTTTCGAGCTGCCTCCCGCGTAATGCTCCAGAAGTGTGATTGTCCACAGAGTCAACTTCTGAGACGCCTGCACCAATTCGGCCCGACCATATTGGAGATGTCGGTTTTACCAAACGCGATCAAGTCAGCAAAGGGCTTGTTACTGTCTTGATTTCCGTTCAAAATGCTTTGGAGTTCATGCAATAGCTGAAGATCATGCCTCGTACGACCTCCAGCTCTCTCGTATCATCGGGCCGAACGTGAGGCTCAAAGGACACAGATCCCGTTTCCGTTCCGGTGTTAATGCGGGTATGTCCGCCTGTGTGGAGAGATGTTTGACCCGTTTGAGTTGTATGGTATCGAGAAACAAATAAATGGATTTGCCATTGTAGGTTGTTGTTGAGTAGAAGTATCGAGTCAAGCAACTGAATTCTCACTATCGCTCCGTCACTCATGTCAGCAAAGAAGATAATCGTTGTCGTTGGGGCGACTGGCAACCAAGGCTCTTCAGTCGCGAACACATTCCTGACTTTACTTCAATGGCACGTTCGTTGTGTCACTCGCAACCCATCTTCGGAGGCAGCCAAAGAACTCGCCAGTCGCGGAGCTGAAGTCGTGAAAGCCGATCTTGACAACCCAGCATCCTTGGCAGCAGCGTTCGAAAATGCTAAAGCAATTTTCCTGAATACCGATTATTGGGCGACATGGAAGCCGGCCGTCGCATGCGGGATCCCACCAGAAGAAGCCACCAAGCAAGCCACGAAGGTCGAAACAGCGTACGGCAAGAATGCGGTGGATGAAGCTGCCAAGGTCAAGACGTTGGAGATTCTGGTGTATTCAAGTCTTCCAGCGCCTTCAAAGCTATCCGGCGGGAAATACTATCGTTCTGGCCATTGCGAGACCAAAGGCTGGACTGTGGATTATATCGAGAGAGAGCATCCCGAGCTCCACAAGAAGACGTCTCTGATAACACTCGGAGCGTTCAGAAACACCAACACGATGCTCATGCCCAAGCTCAACACGGAGAGTGGTAAGTATGTGTTTGCGATTCCGCTAAAAGAAAGCACGTTGCTGCCGATTATCGACCCGAATAACTCCACGGGACCATTTGTGCGTTGCTTGATCGAGGACGAGGCTCCACAGACAAAGCTACTGGCATATGATACCGACAGCGAACCGACTGTTCGGGAGCTCGTCGATATGTGGTCCAGGGCGAGTGGCAAGCAAGCTGTCCATCACCGACTTTCAACAGAGGAAATGCTCCGTGCAGGATTGTCATACGAGCACATCGACGCACCCGCTTTCTTGGATGAGTTTGGCTACCATCGTCTGGTGGAGGTCGAGGGCTTCATCCGGCCACACCAGCTGAAGAAGGAACCGAGGACCAAGACGTTCGAAGAGTGGTTGAAGGAGAAGGACTGGGAGCAGATCCCGAAGACATGATGTTGTCATCAGTAGCGGTATCGCATATGGTGTGCGTGATTCCCCATTGGAAGGGGTTCAGGATGAGTTGTATTTTACCGTGTCTGCAGAGAGAAGGAAAGAAAGATTCACTTGCATCTGATTTGGCGCTTGGCAGTGACTAGGCATGATGTCAGCGGCTGACTCTCACCAATGGCGCTCTCGCAGTGGCCGCACCTCGACTTCTAGCCTGTTTGAGGTGTACAGGGCCAAGATATATCCAGTGATGTAAGTGGACATTCATTTTCTCATCCTTATCGTTGCTCTTCCCTCCATCCCTCGATGCGTGCTTGGTAAGACGGCCGCCGCAATCAAATTTCCGCCGCAGTCCGCTCACTCATACGACGAGCGACAGGGAACAAATGTGAAACGCGACTTACGACTCCAGCACTTCACTACTCCTTACTTCATTATCATTTCTCTGTTACACGCACACATCCCTCTGGCTACGCCATAATGGCAGACGAAGAGCCTCGCCGAAAGTCAATCATCCCGCGGCCGACCTTCTTGCACAAGGAGCGACCAAATCAGTACACCCAGAAGAGCAACCGCCCGCGATGGGTGCTGCATGTTCAGGCCGTCTTCTGGCGGACGCTGATGCAGTTGGGCATGTTCTTCCACAAACTGGCTCCTCCCCAACCGCCCAAGCCCAACTTCCACCGCACCATCAGCAGCACCATCTCCGGCAGACCGGGCCACATTACCCTCTACTTCTACACGCCGCACGATTACGAGACTCAGAAGAGGCTGTGGGTCAATAGACGGGACGATGTGGAAGACCAAGATGGAGAGAGCCGAGATCGAAGCAAGATGAGGATGAGCATCAGCTCCATTGGCGACGGCTTGCGCAGGCGGAAAAGCATCAAGAGATGGGGCGGATACCCGGTCGTCATCAACTTCCACGGCGGAGGCTTCACTCTGGGATCTCCCCATGACGACGGGCGGTGGTGTGGCACAGTGATGCAGGAATGTAATGCCGTCGTTGTATCCGTTGACTACCGCTTGGCGCCAGAGAACCCATTCCCAACCGCAGTTGAGGATGGCGCTGATGCCGTGCTCTGGATATACAAGCACGCAGAGGAGATGGGCATTGACCGGGAGAAGATCTGCATCTCTGGATTCTCTTCAGGCGGAAACATGGCGTTCTCTGTGCCTCTTCGTCTCTACGACGAACAGTCTGGCTTCGTCAGGAACGAGTCCATCGTCGACATGTCGCAACGAGCAGACGGCGCAGCTAACAGCCTCGCCGAGCCAGGTGACCTTCACCCGCCAGGAACTTCACACTCAGCTTCGTCCAGCGCTGTGCCGCCAGACGCCAGTACAGTTCGCCTCGTTGACCACAGCGAGCCTCCTGCTGCGGAAGACAGTCACCCAAGAAAAGCCAACACTACAATTGCCGCGCGCACCGTATATATCCCGGACATCCGGATCAAGTGCATTGTTCCCTGGTATCCATCTCTGGACTATACTCGCACGAGGGAAGAGCGGCGGGCGACCTGCAAAAGAGCAGATCAAGAATTGCCTGCCCTATTTACAGATCTCTTCGACGACTCATACCTTCATCCGCCAAAGGATGTTGCCCTCGACTCGCCTTATCTTTCTCCCGGCGTGGCGCCAACATCTTTACTCCGTAACGCGCTTCCAGAGGAGATCATCATGCACACCTGCGAATGGGACATGCTTCTCGACGAAGGCGAAGAGTTCCATAAGCGTCTCATCTCGCCCGACGTCGGCAAAACCGTGCACTATACTATGGTGCCTGGTGTACCACACGGGTGGGATAAAGCGCCAAACCCTTGGAAACCCACACCTGGCGTGAGGGAGCACTATTTGCAGGCGTGCAAAGAGATGCGAAGAATTTTAGGGCAGAAAACGGATGAAGCACAGCCGCGAAAAAGCATTGTTAGGTGAGATTGGACGTACGTGGAATACAAACCGTGGAAGCTGATTATGGCATCTCCTGCCTATGAGGCAGGGGAAAGAGAAGGCCAGTAAATACGTTTTAGGTGTGAAGAATATGCATCCTGCGGTTTAGCGAGCGACTGTACTACCAATTTTTTTTATGGGTTCCAATCCACCTTCATCTGACATCAGTGTCTCGAAGAGAGTTATGGACGATTCGCAAGAGCATAGCAGCATGCTGCTTGTCGACAAAGGTTATAGTCGAGGTTCTTCACCTTTGTCGGCGTCACTTGTTCACCATGTTTAGCATCCTTTGTGTTTTCACTCAACCTACACAATGCTCAAAAACTCTATGCTTATAGCATGGCCTCGCCCTCGATCCTGACACTCGGCCTCAGACACCAAAATATAACAGGAAAAATGCCGGCCCTCTTCCACTTCTCGTGGTCCGATGGGACTATGACATTCAAAGAACTCGGAGACGCCACGCAACGTCTTCGACAAGACTACACCCACACGCAAGACCGAGTACGCACTGCAGAGCAGCGCGTCCGCGGCCTTCTCGACGCTCGACGAGACATCCGAGCCAAACTCGAGGACTGGCGCGCGACTTTGCGAATTATCGCGGAGTTGTATGGAGATCAGGGTCATGAACGTGCAGAGTTCCGGGATTCGTATTACCGGATGAAGAGACGTGTTGCGAATTTGAACGATGATCTGGGCGACATTGAAGAGGATCTTGAGCGCGCTAGGAGAGGGTTGGGCGATTTGAGGGAGGATGAGGATAAAATTGGGCATCGGGTCGCGCTTGCAAGTAGTTCTCTTGAGGAAGATGGAGAGGGATCGTCGGTATTGCGGCGATCAGAATCAGGGTTTGGAATACAGTAACGAGGAGGAGAAGTCGAGGCCTGACCCTCACCGGACGAGCTCTTCGAGATCGGTCCCGCGACCGCAGACTGGATATCACAACAGGCAGCACGATCAGTCAAGACCTGAGACTAGACGGGCAACTTCAGCCAGATTGACACATCAATCTCACACTGACAGCAAGCAATATGAGCAGTCGAAACCAGGGTCGCGACGGACAAGCTCCTCTAAATCGACGCCTCAGCCACATCATCACGACAAGCAGCACGAGCGACCCAGACAACTGAGACCAGAGCCTCAGCGCCCCATCACCTCGACATCGACATTAACATCAGCACCACTCCAAGACACAATCGAAAGCTGGCACAACACCGTCAATGCCTGTCTCACCGACTACTCCAATCTCACGCACTTCCCAGACCCACCGGCCTGGACCTGCAGCAGCCCAACCTGCTCAACCCGAACGCGAAACCTGGCAGCCTGCGCCTGCAACATCGAATCACTATTTCAAGGCCTCAACGTGAAAACAGAACGCCTTCGCTGGCACCCGGATTGCTTCACCGCGTGCCCTGCAGCAAGAAAAGCGGAATCCCAGGCCAAAGCTACCGAAGTTTCCCAGGTACTGAGTGGGTTATTTGCCGCTGAGCGAAAATGATATTATGACTGGATGTTGGACTTTGTGAAATTCCGGGAATTTTGCATGTAAGCTGCAGCAGAGGCCTGCATCGTGGCGCTGTTTTATAAGACAGGGCTGCAGTTGGCTTTCTGAGTTCTGCAGGGGAGGTGCTGATATCTCGTAGAGGGCGTCCTATAGAGCTGTATGATGACGTTGTCTGACCTCGAGATGCGCTGTACCTGTGTTCCGCTTTTGTTCCTGATCCTGTTGTTGTGTGTTGGATGAACAAAAAATCGTTCAGCCGGAGTAAGATATGGACGTTGGAGTGCGATGGAGGTAGATGTCAGGACCTAGGTCAATAGTCGTGCCGTCCTACCTGTTCCTGTTCCCCGGCAGCTGCAGGATCAACATTCTCGAACAACAAAGCAACTGCATTTACCCAGAAATCCGATGAACTGCAGTAACGGTCTGGATTTACTCGATTGAATTTTTCACAGCATCAAGCGGCGCCGAACTCGCAGTTTCCGACTCCGTTTCCATTCGAGCAGTTGCTCTTCCATCGCCTCCACACGCATCTCCACTGTGCTGTATCGAGAAAGCAGTCACCTGAGCTTCAGAGATTTTCCATCTGTGCTGTCATTCGAAAAACTAATGTCGATGTTACCTTACGGTGCGATGATGATGAGATTTCTGAGGAGAAACAGAAGCGCGAGTGAGGTCGTTCCCTCGGAAATTTGCTAGCCCCTTCTCGCCGGCCAATGTGACCCCTTGGGAGCGTACCAGATGGCCAAGGATCGCCATGATCGGCGGGGCACAAGGCGGCGAGCAAAGGGAAGTGGAGAAGTCCAGAAGTCAGTCTGCCAGGAACTGCTTCGACCTCGCCCACCACCCACGCACTAAGCACCGCCCAGCACCTCTCCTGCTGTGGCAGCCAACAGCATCCGGACACACAACACCGCCCCGCCGTCGAGTAAGAACACTGAAGCATGCTATTCCTGACCTCCTGATTCAACGACTTGGCTACCCCCGATGTCATCGAACAGGTACCAACACAGCAAACACCGCTTCTTGGAGACTTGGAGACATCTCCATGCCGCACCACGTGAGCAAGAATAGACGTAGCGAAACAGCGTCATTTCGAGCACGAGATCCCGTCCATCGGGTTCTCCTATCTGCAAAGCCGGAAACACAACGCTGTTCTCCACGTATTGGCTCCACGTGTGATGCTGTGAAGATCCGAGAACACCGAGCAAAAGAGAATATTGATGTTACCCGACTTGGTCCGCTCTCCTGCTGTATGCAGCCACTCATGTGGCCTGCACGCTTCGCAAAATGGCGTGTGCCCTGGATCCCATGTTTTATGTGTACTCGCCTCTTGCAGTGAAGGGCTGCGTTCACAGCCTCTCGGAAGTAGTTCCTGGGTTTCCGGACGACTTTTGTTGCTGCAGCAAACGCTCGGCGGAGTGCCGATCTTCCAGTTGGTGAATAGGATAATATGCCGCGCGTGGTGAAGAACAATAGGTACTGGTGAAGGGAGCCTTAAAGGTTGGTGAAACTCTTATTCTCGGCACAATGGGCTACTACAATCGTACAATAGGTATGCTACGTCGCGGCCGCGGGCCTGCCATCGTGCATCATGCTGCTTTGCTGTTCTTGTGACTATATGCTCACGCTACGTGTTGTATCCCTCTCCCGTTTCTCTTGATATAATAACCTTGAACTCCGTCTCTTTCTCTGGACAGCATTTCTTTCTCATACTTCATTCGAAACGTATTTTGGTCCGGAGCCGACATCTGCTACCCATTTTCGATATGGCTTCACTTTTCTCTCGAGTTGTCCTCTTCTTCTGCTTTACAGCTCTCGTCAGTGGCTCGCCAATCATCAAAAGAGTCCCGGCTGCAGGAGCATGTAGTGGCAACTGCTCCGGCGACGTCCACGACCCTGCTGTTGTCTATCGGGCTGATACTGATACATTTTACCGAGTGAGTTCATATATCTGTTTGCCTTTTGTGTGGCGCAATATAGCTAACACCTCTCAGTTCACTACCAACAACAAGATCTCTATTGCTACCGCACCATCAATAAGTGGACCATGGACCTTCCAAGGACCTGCTCTCCCAGGTGGATCTATTATCAATCTTCCCGGGAATGACGACCTTTGGGTATTTTAGACTCAAGACCCTCCTCAGAGCCACGAGACTAATTCTGACATCAGGCTCCCGACGTCTTCAACATGGGAGGAACCTATTACCTCTACTACTCCGTCTCAGCAATCGGCTCCCAAGACTCCGACATAGGCGTCGCCACCTCCAACACAATGGTAAGTCGTGTGTGACCAGGTCTGTTCCTGTGTCTCAGATTCTCGAGTATTGGACCTAACCACGTACAAACAGGACTCAGGCAGCTGGAAGGACCACGGCAGCATCGGAATCCCAGCCCAAAACAACTACAACAAAATCGACCCCAATCTCTTCCAACACGACGCCAACAGCGTCCCAATCCTCACCTTCGGCTCCTTCTGGCAAAATATCTTCCAAGTTCCCATGGCCGACCCACCTCTAACCATCGCCTCCGACACCCTCACACACCTCGAAACCAACACCACCGCGCGCCCGGACGGTCTCGCCACAGGTGCCACAGAAGGAAGCTACCAATTCCAATACAACAGCTTCTACTATCTCTTCTTCTCCTCCGGAAACTGCTGCAACGAACCACCCAACCTCCCACCCCCAGGCGAAGAATACAAAGTCATGGTCTGCAGATCGCCCCAGCCCTCCGGCGGTTTCGTCGACCAGCAGGGCCGAGACTGTCTGACGCAGAACGGCGGCACTGTCGTTCTCGCCTCGCACGATGATGTGTATGCGCCTGGTGGGAATGGCGTGATGGTCGATCCGCAACAGGGTGTTCCGGTTATTTATTATCACTACGTGCAGCCGAGCGTGTCGTATGCGTACGATCAGTTCTTTTTCGGGTGGAATAAACTTGATTTCTCGAGTGGGTGGCCGGTTGTTGTTGCATAGATGGCGCGGTGATGGGGTTCTGATGTTGATTTCTTGATATCCATCCTGCAGGACAGAGGCTTCGAAGCGAAGGCGTCCAGGAAGCGAGGAATATGTATATAGCGAAGGAGCATACGACGGAACGATGAAAACTACTCGATGATACGATTGCAATACTTTTCTCTCCCTTCCCTTCGTCTTTTTCATCATTCGTCTCTTATCATCTCATCACCCCGTTACAGTCGAAAAGCCGACATCCTCCGCACTCAGATTCGTCATGCGATACTTCGAAATGAAATCGTCGCGGTTGATATACCCACCACACATCCTCCTCTTTCCCGTAAAAGCCGCGCGACCATGCAGAACCCTCCAATTATCAAACAACAGAGTCTGTCCCGGCTTCAGCTGAAACCAATACTGATTCTTCGGATCATTTAAAATCCTGTCGAACTTCGCAGCAGCGTCGTACCACACATCAATCTCACTAAGATCAGTAGCCACACCGGCGCGGTCGGCATTATTCCACCGGACTTGCGTGAGGAAGCCATGCTCGGGGTCGTGGGTGAAAACGGGATGTGGGAGCGAGGGCTGAATGCTGATGCCGTCGTTCCCGCTTGCGTGGGCGTAGACGCCGATTTGGCTCAGGGTGAGGTATGCTTCGCGATCTTCGACGAAGAGCTGAACGGCGGCACCGAAACCGTCTGTGAGAGAGCTCTCGCCGCCAAAGCCGTTGGTGTGGGAAAGCATGTGGAGGGCTTGAATTCCGGCTGCTTCGGTGAAGTAGGTGTTGTCGGTGTGGGGTTCTAGGGCTTCGCTGGTGTAGGCTGTGTCTTTCATTGTGAGGTCGGAGGTGAAGTCGTAGAATCCACCTGTGGATAGTCAGGATCAGTAAGCTTTCTCCATTCCGAGGTGAGGATGACTTACCGTAATGAGTGTTCCTGATCGGACCTATTGATTCCAGTAACTGTTCTGTGGCCTCAGGGGTGGCAGGCATATCGTCGACAGTGCAGAAGCCGTATTTCCGCTGCCGAAAGTCAGGATCGTTGCATTGATAGGCGGTATAGTAGACCTACAATTTTGTGAAGTAGCGATCCCATCCCAGCCTTGTTCACCATTGACGAATATGGTACGGATGGCGGTGCCGATTTGATGTCCGACATCCAGATCGATATACTTACAAATTGTCAGTCGTAATCGATTAAGAGGGAGGACAGACTTACGGCGTGAGTCCATAACGGGTTTGTGTCATCTTGAAACCTCCTCGCTTGGTTATCGAAGAGATTGGATATGTGCTTTGATGGCCATCTCCAACTGTACAAAGTCAACTCAGTCTTAGACCTGAACGAATGGAAGCCGTTACTTACACGTGACGTTGATGTGATCGCCAGACAGGTCGCATTTGACAATATCAAAGTTCATATCGCCCTTCAATCCATCAGCATATGTTCCTTTTATCGATGTAAACATCACTGACCTCGAACACATTGATCTGTCGCTGTGCCGTATCGGTATTCCGACATTTCGAACAAGAGCAATTGTCTCTGCATCAAAATCAGCCTCATCCCAACCTCCTTTCCCATTACCCAAACCAACCTCAACCACCTCGCAGGCCTAAACCCCAAGATCAGCAGAATTCCATACCAAAACTCACACTGCCATCAGACCTACACCTTCGTCGAATGATTCTCCACCTCATCATAAACCTTCAACTCCCCATCCTCAAAAAACAAAGTCAAAACCGGTACACCCTCCCCCTCAAACCTCGGAATAGGATGCTACAACATCGTTCCCCATCAGCACTCCATCCCCCTCCAACACTCCCCTTCACAGCCAAAACTTACAGATTGCCACTTCGAATTCAACAAATGATCCGGCTGCGCTGTCGTCCTAAACGCCCTCGGCGGACTGACACTCCTTTCCAGCGGCTCATCCTGCCCCAATCGCACAGTTCTCGTCGGGATGGGCTCTGAGGCCGCGAAGCGGATTTGCTGCTGGACTTGGTACTTTGATGACCTTGCCGATGTGCGTCCGTATCGAAGGGAGTGGCAGCCGAGGTTGCTGGCGTGATGTCAGCGGTTTGGTTTTTTGGTGGGAGTTTGGGGAGCTGCGATGCTTACCGCAAGATGCCGCTTGATGCGGTCTTCAGGTGGGACATGGTTCTTTGGTTATCGCATCATACATTTGGTGGAGAATCACAGTGCTTGTTGACTCGGGTACGGTGTGAGAAAGAGCCGAGAAGTCGGACAAAGGGAGCGCCAAAGTATTGCTGGGACGCAAAAGTCTTGGTGTCAAAAAGATTGAGAGTGAAAATCAAACCAACAGTGTCTAGAGTCTTTTTATTGCCGTCATACGGACCGCTATTTCTCATGCAAGCACCTGAGTTAATTCGATGCATTTCAAGTTCCTGAGCACTCCTTTTGAACGCCAGGCTACACGCCAACACAGTTGAGTCTCTACTGTGCCCGAATAGCATTCCCAAGAGCACCACCAGTGAAACCCGAACCGCCACCTCTCCGCGGTGCACCAGCTGCACCTCTGCCTCTGCCACCTCCACGCCCGCCCCTGCCACCACGCGTACCAGCTGGACGCTCGAAGGCGTTCGAGGTGCCTTGTGTGCGCTGCTCCAGCACCCGCTCGTTTCCTTCGATGAGGTTCTGGGCCTTGTCGCTGAGGGTGAGTGCCAAGCTCTGCAGTCTGCTGAGCTCAACACCCTTGCGGAAGATGATCGCACTGTTGACTTGATCGAGGGCGGCAGCGAGATCCTCGTGATGGATCATCTTGGAGACGATAGCTGCAACCTTGCGAGCTTCAAGTTCGAACATACCCGCAAGCGTGTCGATGCTGAGAGTGTCGTAGAATGGCGCGTAGGTGAAAAGATACGTCCGGAGACCTTCCTCCTGAATCTGGATCTCGAGCATCTTCTTGATCTCGTCTGCCTTTGGTAGTAGCTCCCAGATCTTAATGGTTGTGATGAATTCCGCAGACTTCTTCCACTCACCAGCAGCAAGCGCTTTCGATGCTTGCATGACGTGGTCGCGAGTGTTCTCTGGCGGGCCAGTAAAGATTTGACGCTCGTGATATTCAAGCATGCGGCGGTAGGACTTCGAGATAACACGCTTCTTCAAATCTGGGGAGCTGCCAGACTGGGCCAGGGTTGGGATCTCGAGAAGCATGGAGCAGGTCAGGTATACGCACTCCAGCAGCTCGAGGTTGATGTGCATGTGGAAAGGCAGTTGGCGCTGGCGCTCCAAGCGCTCTTGTTCGGGGGTGATGGTGGAGTAGCGCTGCATTTGCAGACCTTGAGCCAAGAGCTCCTTCTGGCGCTGACTGCCACAGATGTCCTGGAGAGCAGTTTGGCATTCGTAGACGAGGCCGGCGCGGAAGGCACAGAGACCGACTTGAGTCAAGGTGCGGTTGAAGAGAATCTGGGTGTTGACATCGAAGCTGCCGATCGTCTCCTGAAGATGAGACATGAGCATCATATCGCGAGCCTTGTAGTACTGGTCGTGGAGAGCAAGAAAGTAGATCTGGCAAAGCATGGCCCGGCCTTTAATGATGCCATCGGAATTCTGGAAGAGGTATGTCGAGAGGGTTTGCACCAAGTTAGCGACTTCCTGGCTCTGGCTTCGTGGAGTGATGGTTGAGTCGAAGGTGTCAGGGATGTCTTTCCAGGTGTTCTCCTCAAGGATGGCGACGACTTGGGATGGCTTGAAGTAGACGTGTTCAAGGCGACGCATGATGATCCTATTGACGTTGTCCTGGTTGAAGTCCAATTTTGGTGTAGTCTTGAGGCGCTCGGCGTAGATGGTGGCGCGAACAATGTTCGTGTAAAGAGAACCCTCGTCTGTGAGACGCTCGACGTATTCAGCGGTATGTGGGTCGACTTGCTGGAGGACGCGGGTGAGCTCATCATCGAGGCGCTCGACGAAAGAGATGACGCTGCCAGGGATCTTGAGTAGCTCGCCAGGGGTGATAATAGGCAGCTTCTCGTCGTCCTCCCACTCTTCTGCGCCCTCGATCACTACAATGTTGCGGTTGCTCTCGAGGACCTTGAGGAGCTGGGCGATCTCCTGTTGGGCCTGCTTCCACTGCTCCTGAGCCATCTGTGAGCCGGTTCCTGAGGTCAGATCGAAGCGCGTGGCAATCAATGTCAGGAGCACGCGAACACGCTGGTAATCGCTGACGGAGACATCGAGAAGCTTCTCCATTACTCGGATTTGCTCCAGTCGGTCGGTATTCTTCCTTCCTCGTGATTCCACAATAGATCTCAGGTGCTTGAGAATGCTCTCTGGAGTGTAGACCATAGCCTTGCCACCAGCACCCACCATGGTGAAGCCATCGTCACCCGCGTCCACGTCGTTGTCGTTTGCGAGCAAAGCCGACTTCTTCGACTTCGTCTTGGGTGCTGGCGCGGCGTCCTCCACCAAGTCCTCCTTCATGAAGTCGCTAGGATCCTTCCTGAAAGCCTCGATGTCCGCGGCGTAGTCACGGTTGTTCTTTCGAATCTTCTGTCTCAGCGCGTTCATACCCTTCTGTGCGATGGGGTTCATCTTCTTTCCCGGAGTGACCTTCTGCTTCTCGAATGCCTCGGCGACCATGGTCTCCAACTCGGCAATGGTCTTGACGTACATCTTGGGCGCCTTGCCATCCAGGTCGCGGATGAGGGTTGGGAGTTGTCGGTTCATCTTGTCGTACTGTTCGTTCATAGCGTTCCAGTCGCTGATTTTCTCGGCATTCTCGATCAACCGTATGGTGCCCTCGAGCTCGTCAAATCGCTTGTCCTTTGCGGACTTCACGACGGTGACTTTCTCCTCGTCGCTCTCTTCTGACTCGTCTGAGACCTCGCGCAAGAAGCGGCTGGCACCGGTGCGCCCGCCCTCCTCATCACTGCTGGAGTCATCATCGTCGTCATCATCTTCCTCTTCGCTGGACTCCTCTTCGCTTGATTCTTCTTCTTGCTGTTCCTCGTCGCCGTACAACTCCTCCTCGTCCTCGGAGCTGCTCTCGCTGGAGCTGTCGCCGCGGAAGAATCGAGACATGCTGGGTGGTAATTTTGGGGTGACAGGTGGATGCGCGTGCCTCCTCGACTTATATAGTGTGGTGGAGGGGCGGAGTGGTTTGAGTCACGATGCAAGTGGTGCAGCCGTTGCGGATTTTCGAACAATATTGCCCCACTCTGGCTGCCAAGAGTCAGGCCAGGCAGAACTTCAGGCACGAATGTCCTCAACTTCGGTCTTTTTCAACCACAGATCGAGCTCCAAGGTTTCTGAGTCACATATTGCCAGATGATTGCAGCGGGAGTCGAGGTTTTGCGAGAGAACCTTGTTACTCTAGCCATCCTCCTGAAAAGCTAATGAAAGCAACACTTTTGGCTAATTTGCATGTGTTGGACGCGGAGGATCAGTGGGAGATTGGACAAGGCGATTCAAACCAGATATTCTGTTCATGCAATAGTTGTATTCGTTCCTTTTTCATATAAGTCGAAATAAATGTCGTAGTGTGCAAGAAATTGGCATGTGCAGCGGACGCATTCGGATTAGTCTAGCGCGGAGCTCGAAAGTGAACTTGGACCTCTCGAGCTTCAATCGCAGATCCTCCAACTTCTGCCATCAACATCAACATTCCTCCCAACAATGCGCATTCATTAGCCAAGACACACGCGCACACCACCACAATGTCCTCCCCCGACCGCCGACGCAGCGTCTCCCGCGGCCGTTCGCGCACACCCGTGCGACCAGCAGCAGAAGACGACACGCGATCAGCCTCTCGATCACCCAGAGACGACTCCGCCGACCGCGCAAACGGCACACGCTCGCGCTCAATCTCCCACTCGCGCTCCCACACACGCTCTCGCTCGCGCCGTAGCTACACCCGTACCCCCTCGCACTCCCGCTCGCCCTCCGCCCGCCCTCGCAGCGCCAAAATCGTAATCGAAAAACTCACCAAAAACGTCAACGTCTCGCACCTACGCGAAATATTTAGCACATACGGCAACATCACCGACCTCGAGATGCCGATGAACAAGCACTTCATGACGAACCGCGGGATTGCCTACGTGCTGTACTCGGAGCCGAAGTATGCAGAGGCTGCGATCAGTAATATGCACGAGGCGCAGGTTGATGGCGCGTTGATTAGTGTGAGCATTGTGCTGCCGAGGAGGAGGTTTAGTAGAAGTCCGCCGCCGATGAGACCGCCGCCGAATCGATTCGGGGAGCCGCATAGGCATCGGGACGGTGGGCCGCCGAATAGGCTTCCGCCGCTGGGGGGTTATGGACGGCCGCCACCGCCGATATCCGGGTATGGTGGGCGCGGTGGGAGAAGAGGAAGTCCTGGGTCGAGATATGGTGGCAGGGGTGGAGGTGGGGGGTATAGAGATCGGTATGATGAGAGAGATCGATATCGGCCGAGATCTTACTCTAGGAGCGTCAGCCCACCGAGACGGAGAGGGAGTCCAGTGAGGAGATCGCGGAGTCCGGGACATGGTACTCGCAGTCGAAGCCCACCGAGAGGTGGTGGGAGTGGTGGCGGACGGAGAAGAAGCTACAGTTACTCGAGTGGGAGCGCCAGCCGGAGTCGGAGCCCAAGCAGAAATCGAGGTCGAGGCAGACGATGAGGGAAGTGTGGATAATTCAAAAGCGACTGCGCTGTAATTCTACAGACATTGTGTGGGAAGTCAGGATGGTGCTGCTGGAAAGTTGAAGATGTGCCAACATGAAGGCTACTCAAAATCTATCAACAGAAGCACCACTTGCCCAAAGCATTACTGTGAAATGAGGAGTGTGTAGAGGTATGAATCAGCATGATGAAGAGCGGACCGAGCTGTATTTCTCGTCGCTATGCTACTACGCTGCATATGCAAACGCCTTCCATCCTTACCGCCCCATCTAGGAGCCGAGCCAGGAAGGTCTTAAAAAAGAGAGGTCAAAAAAATTTCAGCCAAACGTTTTGCTCTGTTGGCTCTTCTCATTCTCCTTTCTCTCGTAGTTCACATATGCACATGAATCTCTTTCTCGCCTCTTTGTCGCCCAATGCAGCCGTGTCGTGTCGTGTCTTGTTTGTCGTTCAGAGGGGAAGGCGGTTTAGTAGCCCACCTTGATAAGGTAGTCCGCGAGCTGCTCGACAGTGTTGGCGGCGACGCCGGGTTGGACTTGTTCGGGGTAGTGTGCGATGAGGATGGCTTGGGTTGTCTTGACGATGATGACGCCCTCTCTTCCCTGTTTGTTCATATCGTCAGCATCTCACATCCTATCGAAACGCCCCCCATCTTCTCCCAATATATCTGCTCTCCACTTATAGGGTGTCTTCACTTTTCTCGACTTACCTTCTTCCCGTAAATACTCCGATCGTCCGCCTTAAGCACAACAAACCGCTCGCCGGCAATATGCAGCCCGGTACTCTGGACCTGCTTGACGCCGTCCTTGCCGGGATCCTTGTAGGCGGCCACAACCTCTTGCATCTCCTGTGGTGAGACCTGGAAGCCAGCAGAGGTGGCCCAGACGCTGTCGCCCGCAGCGCTGAAAATGGCGGCTTTGTCGACGTTGCCGGTGGCCACGAGGCTGGGAGGGATTAGTGTGAGGAGAGAGTTGGTGGTATGAGAAGGACGAACCTCGTGTCGACGTATGCTAGGGGAGAGTGTTAGTATCTCGCTGGAGTGTATGTGGATCTGAGGCGGGGGGTCGTACCTTGCCAAGACATGGTGGATGATTTGAGGGTGTTGTTGGTTTGGGGTGGTGTGGTAGAGGAGGATTGTAGTGAAGAGGAGGATTGTCGTGAGGAGGAGGTTGTAGTAAGAGAGTGTTGTGTTCAAGAAAAGGATCCGGGTTGATGTCTCAGGCACCGGAGTTTGTTGTTCTTTCGAGCAAGCTTCTGGCGCTTCTTTCTGATTTGAGGAGGGGTCCAAGCCCCGCTACGAATCTTTAGGCCGGCAAGTCCGCTACCTTTCAAATACACTTCACGTGTCAGTATGAAATGGCATGTGACAGCATGAAGAAGTCGATTCTCGTCGTCCCGATGAAGAGTCTTGATTGGTAGGTAAAAGATGTTCCAATAGTCCATAATGAGCAGCAACATATGAGCGCCTGAAGACTCATGAAACTCAGTCAAAATTTGGCGTGCCAGCCCTTCGATATCTCGAGTCACTGAGATCCCATTTGTTCGCCCTGTCCTCTGATCTGTCGCACTGTTCCTGGTGCTCAAGCGGGCACATTTCTGTATTCACCGCCGCGAAGTGTGGCATATTGCCTGGCACACTAGTGCACGGACTTTCCAGCTTGAAGGTTGCTTCCTTCCGCGTCTCGCGACGTCTTGTCCTCTTCCAATCCTTGATCCTCCCCGACATCTCCCTCACTTCGTCTACACCTACACCCACACCACCTCACCACCCCCGCACCGCCCACGCATATCTCAGCCTGATCTTTACGACGAGCATCCGATCGCTGCCCTCCCAACAACGATGGCGTCCCTCGACCAGATGCTCAAAGCGAGTACGATGCCACCTGCCCGCCAGCTGGATTATAGCTTCCTTGTATCCGTTACTGAGCACTTGACAGGCCGCGAGAAGCGCAAGGCAGAGGATCTCGCCCAGCAGATCTTCGGCAAGCGCTCCAAAACTCCCTCTGCACCGCGACAGCGTAATTCGCTTGGAGGTAGTCTGGCCAGCCGAGTCGGCGTCGCCAAGGTAGGTCGCCAGCCATTCGAATAGGACCTCCCGTCTAAGGAGTCCACAGCGCCCAGCGTCCCTTCCTCGCACGAATACGCAAACTCCACGTACAGCACGCCAACCACCGCAAGCTCCTCGACCGCCGCTCCAGGTCCCCACTCACAATGAGAACTACCGTACCAAGTCCGCCTTGCAACAGCCCTCATCAGATTCTGTCGTCGAGATTAAGAGCAACGGCCACTCAGGATACGATGCAGCTGCTGCGAATGGCTCCGCAGGTGTGAGCATAAGAGGCGCCGCTGGTGGACCGCACATCGTTGTCGCTTCCAATTTCGCGCCAGGTACAACCGCAGCAGACATCGAGAGCGTCATGCTGGATGTTGGCGGACAGATGACTGAGTGCAAGTTGATCGCATCACAGCCCACCGTCATCGCTGAAATGGCATTCGTGGAGAAATCGGGAGCTGAGACGGTCATCAGCACATTCAACAACAAGAAGGTATGGATTTGAAGGTCACAATGTTTGGTGATGGAGAAGCTGATTACGAGGAAAGGCGGATGGTCTCACGCTCCACGTCTACTGGAAGCACTCAGGCACAGGACCACTTGGTCAAGCGGAGGCTGCAGCGGCCGCCGAGATCGTGGAACCAGTTGAGGACACCATGGAGGTCGACGACAACGAGAAGTCTCGCGAAGCAGAGGACCGCTTGCGCGAGGAACGCCGTGGAAGACCAGATCGCGCTCCGAGAGAGAACTTCCCATCAGGACCTCAAGGTGGCCGCCTATATGAAGACGATTACTATAACAGAGGTCAACGCCGTGCAGAACCCGCGTACCAAGACGGACGATACGGCTTCGGAGGTGGAAATCGCTACGGTGGACCGGGCAGATACCGGGACGATGGCCGCATGTACTCGGACAGAATGGGCCGAGGTGGTCAAAGCTGGAGGCCGTAGTCTGATTTCTTGCTGGACCGGGCCAGAATGGAAGTCAGGTATGCAGACAGATGGACTCTTAATGGACCGCTCGTCGAAAGTGTACTCTAGATCAGCTCGAGGCTCAGACGGAGATGGTCGCGCACTTAGTCTGGCGAACAGAGCGCTGGAATTTGGTGATGACAAAAGCGACGAAAATGTAGAAACAGGAAGCGCATTGGCGGCGGTATCTCCACAACACTTCGTTACTCAAGAATCGCTCTTTTTCTTTGACTTTACCTCGCCATCATCGGAAGCTAGATCATAATAGCTTGGACAATACTGCTCCGCTAGAAAGCGTTCTTGAGCTTGGCCTCTCTCCTAGTAGAGTAAGAGTCGTTCCCCGGGTATTCTCTCAACTCTCTCAGACGATTCTTCCGCGATAGCAAGCATGGCGATACCCTGGTAAGTATCGACTTAGCGGGGAAGAAGATCAAGTGATTGAAGGAGCTACGCCATGCACCTGGTTTGGAAGTGCTCGAAAAGCGCACGCAGATAATTACAACGTCGAAGAATTCTCCGAGTACCATATAATTTTGACAAGCTACGAGCGATTGGCGTTTTGAGGATGAAAAGCTGCGAAACACCGTAGGATCATGAAGAAGGATACGCCAAGGACGCGGAACAGTGCACACGACCATGCAGCCGATTTCACCCAATAGAAACCGCGCATTGAGGATTGTTGCAGCGGTAAATGACCACATTAACACAACATTTGTAATGCTTTTATATTACTACGATGCTACGCGGCGCCTCGGTTACGGACATCTTCTTTGAGATGGGAGTAAAATTGAGAACAAGGCACACGAGAAGAAACCCTAGTAGGGTGTAGTAAAGACACGAATCTCAGCGCTCTTTGAATTATTGAGATCTTCTAGGACATTTACGGGAGACTTGGAGAACTGAGCGCATGAATGAAATTAAGATGAAGTGATTGTCACATGCAACAAGCGACGCGTTTTGATGTGATAATCAAAGAAATTCCGTTTTGTTCTCCAAAACGCCGGATAGAGTCTTGGTCTGACACTTATAGGAATGGCTTGGTGGTGCTTGGTATTGTAGAGAGAGTCGTTTGGAAGGGAGCAGCACCTACACAAGAAACTTGGCAATTTTGCATGTGAAAATTGCGATAACGGCTAGTCGTATCAACGGCACGTAGCAAGATCAGCGGCCTGAGAATCATAGTAATGGCTCGGTACACTTTGATTTTACTAAAAGCCTAGTCTGGAAGTGAGCGTAACTCTCATAAATGTGGGAATTCGAGTGTGTGAAAGTTGGGAATTTAGCATGTGAAAATGAGCAAAACGGCTAGTCGTCCCTACTCTATCCTTTTAGATAGCGGTCTGGGTACCACTCATTTCCTGCGAGAGCGTTATCGACAGTAAGCAAAATTCACCCTTAAAAATGTGACAAATTGCATGTGACAATGCTGGAATTCATGCTTCATCTCGACGAAACCAGAGGGGACGATCGGTCTGAGATTGATGGTGATGGCTCAGTCGGACTCGTCTTTTTAGAGAATGCAGTCGACCACTGGGGAACAGGGGAAGTCGATTTGTGAGTCATCATTAGGAAAATAATTGAGTAAGAAAGACATCTGGGACGTCACAGTAATCAATTCGCGCAATCCCTCCTAGCAGAATTTTCATCAACTTCGCCTCTCAACACATGTCTCCATCACTTCCTCCAATCACAAGCTCAGATTGAAGCCCCTGCCGGGGCGCCGCCCATACTTCGAGCGCACCCATCGACCCTCCAGCGGCTTCTCCCACTCCTTAAGCGTGCCTTCCTTCTCGCGCATTAGCACCACGATGGCGTCGGCCTGTTCGTTCGCACGTGCAGCCGGGTCGAATAGATCTATGAACTTGTTCTCGCAACAGTAGTTGGTAGAGCGCCTCAAAGCTGTCGCGCCGTTGCGTCTCATCTCCCACGCGGCGAAGTCTTCGCCGCCGAAGTCGTCGTCTCCACGAGCCGAGTCTTCAGGTGTCTTCGCTTCTTCATCATTTTGCCTGTGACAGTGCCGTTAGTCCTGTTGATAAATTATTCGGGAAAGGGGATTAGTATTCAGCGCATTGTTTGCTGCTTTGCTCTCATCTTGCTGTCTGGAATGCTCCCCAAGGTCCAGGAGTTCAGAGGTCAGAATTAGTACGATTCCATGGGCGACGAGTATAAGGGGATAGGTGGCAATATATGGTTGTGTGACTCGTGAGTGTTGGTTTGTGTTGGGTATCTTCGAACATTTTTACCATGCTTCATCGCCACCTGCATCGTCTCCGTCATCGTCGGCACCGTCGCCATTATCGAAGTATTGCTCTGCGTTGTAATCGTTGCCCAGGTCAGAGTCGTCCTCGGAGAATGAGTCGTCTTCTGGAATCTCGACGCGATCCTCTTCGTCGACCTCGCCGTCATTGGCGGCATCGTCGTCACCGGCAACCGGGACGTCGACACCCTCGTCGAATTGTGCAAGCCTGTCGAGGCGCTTCTTCTTCAAGAACTTGAGGTCTTTCTTCGTGCTGTCTCCGTTCTCTTCCTCGCCATCGCTGACAACGTCCCAGAGCTCACGGGGGAGGAGTTCCTTGACTGCACGTAGAGGTCAGCTTCAGTGAGGTCACACCAGGCATGTGCGGCAACAACCACATACCGATCGGGACTTTCTTGAGGTTTGGAAGTGCGCCACCGCGCCTGGCCTTCTTGTTTCCGTAGGTGGCGACATCCTCGAAGGCATTGAACTCGGAGGCATCACGTTTGCCGGCCTTGGCCTCGTCCATGAAGAATGGGCCTTTGCGCATGGCGGTGCGGTGTTTGCGGTAGATGGCGACCATTCTTTTCTCTTCGTCCGTAGGAGGCGGAGCTTGGAAGACTTTCATCTCCTGGCATCTAGTCAGTCATTTCTCTCACGTGCGTGCCCAGGGAAGCGATTGAACTGGCGACGGGCAGCTTGACTCACAGGGTAAAGGGACTCGGCGCCATTCTCCTCGCGGTAGGCGGCGATCTGGTCTTCAAGAGCGGTGTCTATGTCGAACGGGAGCAGGTTGGTGCTGGCCCCGCGAGACATGGTGAGTGAGCGGTTCGATATGTCTTGGTGAGCGAGCTGATGAATTGAACCTGTGAATGAAGTGTGGTTGAAGGCCTGTCAAGGGCGCGCAGGAGCGTCAGAATGAGTGATGACGAGTGCGATGAAAGGTTGTCGTATGAAGCCGAAGTGCGTCTGAAAATAAGGTGTAGGTGCGGTCGGGGACGAAGTTGTGAGGTGTCGAAGCGTAGAATTTATGTTGTTGACCACGAAGTCGAGTCTGAGATGTCCGCTAGTAAATAAAGTTTCTTCTAGTGGCGAGCTTAAGTACTAGTGGAAGGTGCGTTGAGCTAGAAATTCGTAAGAGAACGAGGAGAAGAAAATGACGATAGCAGGATCGGCAGAAGTGAAGCTGAAACAGTTTTTCCTTTGCATATGTGACGACTATTTTCAGTAGTAAGACGGGGAAGGATGAACGTTTATGGCAGGAACGTGGTATCAACCCATACGCCATTTTCCATGCACACCCTCAAATGCAAGAATGGCATGCAGATGATCGTGGAAGCCTTCTCAGTTCGCAAAGGGCTGACTGAGCCTCTGCTCCATGAACTTCATCAGTACAGGCGGCACGGCCTCGTCTGTGGCCCGTATCGTCAAACGGTACATCTGCAAGCACAAATTAGTATTCGTCCCATCAAAGATTTGTCTGCCGAGACTCACCTTGTTCTCATGATTCGGCTCCAAGCGCAGCAAACAACCGAACTTGCCCGCCGTGGTATGCAGCACTGTCGCACCCACAAAGTTCTTCGCGTTCGGGTCGACACCATCTAGAATCCCCCACTTGAATCCCTGCAACAGTCGTCTGGTATTCTCCGTAGCGACATCATATCCGGCGAAAATCTTTTGCGACTCTCTGGGAGCGCCGCCAATCTGCTTCCATCGCTTGAAGAAATCGTCGGCAGAGAGCACAGCCCCTTCCATGTATTTGTGCAAGAGAATGGGAAGTTGGAGGGTCAGCGCTTGTAGAGCGCCAGCCATGTAAGAGATTCGGATGGTGGGAGGATCGGTGAAGATGGCTTTTGCTTCAAACATAATCATCTGTTGTGTTTGCTCGCCTGGACGGACAGTGGTCTCGGGGAGGCTTTTCACGTCAGCTTTGAGGGTTTCGCTGGATCGATTGTCCAGGGTCGTGGTAAAAGATTGTATCGGAGCGGAGGACTTGTTGCTGAAGTAGAGGATAATGCAGCCCATCTCCGCACGGTATTCAGATCGCAGGCCTATCGAAATTTGCACGTCATCGTAGAGTAGACCTTCCGCTTTCATGAGTAAGCGATTATAGCCTGGTTCCCATTCGGGTGACAGATATTGGGCGCTCGCGAAGTTGGGTGCGGCGCCGCTCAAGTCCAGGCCGGCAAGTTCATCGATGGGCGTTTTCACGGCGCCGTTGGTGTAGCCATTCGTGTGTGTGCCATTGGCACCGTTTGATTGCAGCGAATGTAGAGTAGTAGCTGCTCCGTTCGAGAAGTTGCGTTTGAGTGTCGCACTACGATCAAGAGTGGGCAGACCATCCTTTCCAGTGATTGCCCAGGTCCTTTTATCGCCCACTGCTCCTGATCTCTTGTCAAGCTTGGATAACAGAGCGGATGTTCGCTCGGGGAAAGGTGGCATCTCGTCGCAGACGGTGCGCAAAATATCGTCAGAAGGCATTGTTGCAATGGTCAGATACTCGCAAGCTCGTTGCTGAAGTTCCGAGTCGAGCGAGTGGCTGTAGGTGCGAAAGGCCTGTAGAAGCTGGGGTCTGATTTCTGGGAATAAGTTGACAAACTTGATGAATGCGGACAAAATCATCGCTCTGGTGCTGGGTGGACTGGAGCCGAATTTCGCCTGCAGTGCCAGGAACTGCTCGATAGGACTGCATCCCTTAGAATCTGCAATCAAATGGCCGAACTCGCCGAGAATGTAGCTGCCAATCTTGACCAGAGTTTCGTGGCAGTTGTCGGCTTTGCAGTATTGGAGAATGTTCATCGCGGCATAGACTTGCAGCTCATCGTTATTGGTGACGATTTGAATGATCCTCTGCCAGACTTCATCGCTGACATGATCACCAGCCATAGCAATGAGTCGCATCGAAATATCCACGTACCACTTAACATCGGTGGCGTATTTCTCTGTGAGAATTGCAATCTTGAGCACCATCTCCTCTCGTATCGCATAATCCGCGGACTGAAGATACTTAAGCAGTTCGTGCACAATCTTTTGCGAGTTTGTGGAGTCGCACATGCTGTAGAGCAGATCGAGGCCTTGCCGCCGTACTGTGATATCCCGATCTCGTAGCGACCCAATGATGATGTCCTGATGCTTTTTGATGGGATCCATAGTCTCGGCGCGGACTGCCAGATGCGTCATGGCCTCCAAACCTAGATATCTCACATTGGTCTCCCTCGACCCAATGAACTTGCCCAGCTTTGTGGAGATCTGAACCATCAAGTCTCGCTCGGTATCCAGATGGATGATCAAATTGATGGCCTCGAAAAGTACGGCGTTTTGCGCATTGTTTTGTTGAACGTTTTTAGGCGCCTCCAGTGCATTGTCCAAGATGCTTTGTAATGAGTCGCGCATCAACTGGCGGATGTGAGAGTCCTCGGAAGGTGTGAAGTACTGCAACAGGCGGATCAGCTTCACCTGAAGCCACGGACAGGGCACCTTGTAGTAGACATAGTCTCCAGAGTAATCCTGTTCGACAACGATCTTGCGTAGCCTTTGCGCTGCTTTAACATAGCTTCCCTTGTAAGAATCCGGGTCATCCTGAGCCAAGGTCATGACAAGCGAAGTGACTGACAGCGCAACTCCCATGTCAGGGTCGTCCATGATTGCAATTATGCGTTCGCTCCATTCCGGCTGAACGATTGTGGGCACCTTTCGGTATAGTCTGAGCAGAGTGAGGGCTGCCTTCTTCTTCACGAATGGCTTAGACGTCGGTGAGATCAGCAGACGATGCACATCTCCACACAGAGCCTCTCCCATCTCTTTTCCACCAACATTGGCAATCGCATGGAGGGCCAAGCAGTTGTTGAGCTCGTTGTGGTCTCCCAAGTCCTTCCGTATGCTGTTGACGACCAGATGTAGAAGCTCGTGCTGCTCATGCAGGAAGAGAGTGACAGCCAGGTAGCCGATCTGCTTCTCCGAGTACTTGGTCGCGGATATCAGATTGACAGCCTCGAGGTGTCCAAAGTCGACATTCCAACCCAGGATGTAGATGTACAGCAGCTTGCAGACGTACTTCTTCTTGTCGTAGCCCGAGAGGTTGCCTTGCTTGAACTTCTGGCGGATGTTGGCGAGCTCCTTGTTGATGCGCTTCTCTTCCAGCTCTCGCGCTCGTGCGTTGCGCAGGTCGGCTATGAAGGAGACTAGGCCGCGCATGGTGTTCTCCTTGCTGCTGTTTCCCATGCCCCTGCTGAAGATGGCGCTCGCTGCGGCGGCCATCTTTGCTGCGAGGGTGCCTCCAGGGCCACTCGCTCAATGAAAGTCGCTGCCAGTGCGGGAGTCTGGCAGTATATATCAATACGAGGGTGGAGAGTGCGCCGGGTGATCGGTCGGTGCGTGCGCTGCTGCGATGTCTCGCTATTCGCCCTGACGCCGCCGGTGAAGCTTGGGGAGACGGAGCTGCTCAGCTGCGGCTTTTAGCGGGCGGTGGGAGCAGTTGCGATGCGGAGGGCGGGGCGGGGCGGGGCGGGGCGGGAACACCGGGGGGTATGGGTGTTGTTCCAGGGAAGAACAATGCAGACGGGATGTTTCACAGCCGTTTCTCGAGATGGATTACTATTGATAATGCATGGATCATCTCTCTCCGTCATCTCATCTCCAGCCAAAGCAATCGGGGTTAGCAACGCCCTGTCTCGGATGCTCGGCTGCTGGGAGCCTATGGACCAATGCTCGTGCACTCCAGTCGCCTTTCTTCCTCCCTCTCTTTGACAACAACACACTATCTTCAGCGGACTTGGAAGGCAACAATTGTACTCTGGTCTGACTGCATACATGCATCTGGCGATGCAGCTTGTCCCGCCTCACCAGTCACAGTACGCAAGTATGCAGGCTTGCAAGGCACGGCTGTCTGCAGGAGGTGAGGCCGCCAGCGCATGCATCTCCTCCACGCGCCTCCCGCATACTGTTGCTCTCCAATGCTGGCGGCGGCGGAGTAGAACGAGTTGTGCGCCCTCCGTCGTGAAATTTGTGGTCACTTTCTTCCTCCTCAACACCACTTGTTATGAACCTCATCTTCACTGACAACAGCAGGATCTGGCGTCCCTAGTGCGGTTGAACAAAGCCTGGTGAGAGTAGCGACATGGCCGGCGATCTGGATCTCTTCGCAGAATGGCAGATACCATTATTTGAAGATCGACAGGAAGAGCGCGACTACCTCCTCGACTGGCACACCCAGGGAACCGAGAACGTATATGCCGACCCAGGACTGGAATACTGTGAGACTGCTCCATTAATGGCGGACGACACACAAGCTGTAATTCCCGCAATTCCTCGATCTGAAAGCCCATCGGCTCCCTCCCTGGTCGATGCAACCACGAAGGTACGACGCAACGGGAGTGGCAGTACTGTCCGTGGGAACACATCTACAATAAAGCGTGGACAGTCCCGACGAGTGTCTCATCCGGAGTCGCAGGGGTCTAGAATCGGACTTCGCGGCCGAAGTTCAATCACTCAAAGGACGGTACACAATGTCTTTCCAGTAGACTCAGGGCAAACTGCATCAGATGGGACAGATATCAACGTCGACAGCGATTGTTCCTGGACTGAGCTTGATGGCCAGGTAGACTGGCATTGTCACTTACGGCAACAACTCCGCCGATTTCGAGAGGCCCACGAGACCTGCGCTTTCGTTACCTCTCCGTTAAGCTCCAGCAAACGCAAACAAGTGCACTCGCTGGCTAGTCTATTGGGTCTTGGCCATATGAGCATCGAAGCCAGCCGCAAGAAGAGGATTCTGCTGTCGAAATGCGCCATCGTGACAGCCACAACCTCGGACGTGATACGTGACAGCAGATGGAACCCTCCAAGAAGGGAGTCCTGGCGGCAGGGCTTCATAGAGCCGAGAGTGATCGTGGTCAAATGGTCAACACCAAGGAAGACGAAATTCAGTGATTATTTACATCGCAATGGGTTGCCTCATCCGCAACAGTCAACAGTGGATATACGAGGACAGTCGAGCGTCTCTTACGCTGTCTTCAACGAACCTGCAGATGCCGCCACGGTAGTCCATTCGCTCAACGCGGCGCACGACATGTCTGCGCAATATCTTAACTTCCCCGAGGGCTTCAACTTGACCATGGAGCTTCTTACAACAAGATTCCAAGCGCTGTCGATCTCGATTGATGCTGTCAAATCCGGACCCCCTTCTTCTGGTTCCGGTGTACACAGATCGCACACGATACGGAGAAAGGCAGCGTTTTGCACAGATGTTGCGCCCGACACAGAATCAGGAGTACCTCCAGCCTCCGATGATGTACGCTCGCAAGACTCGCAGTCGCCAGTACTGCAACTTCCTTCGCTCAATCATTCGAGCAGGAGTCTATCAACACGATTATCAACTCCTTCAAGAGAAACCGACTATGGATCTGCGGCGAGCAGTAATCTGGACTCGGATTACAGCGTGCACACCAGCACATCTAAGAAGAGACGACGAGCACCAAGACTTCTCGCTGGATACCCGTGCAACGAATGCGACCGTGCCTTTGACCATGCTGGGGAGTTGAGGAAGCATGAAAAGCAAGCACATCTGGGCGAGCGCCCTCACGCGTGCAGTATGTGCGATGGGCGGTTCTTTTACCCCAAGGATTTACGGCGCCATCAAAAGACTGTCCATGCCAACGACACGGCGCTCACTCGGAAGCAGACAGTGTATGGTGAAGACCCCCTAACCTCAATGCTGAACAACTTTGATAACTACCACCTGAGTTCGCTTGAGTACTCATCCAATATGCAAAGCTTCGACGGACAGCTCAATGGAAGTTCGTTTCTTGGATTTCAGCCTCCTTTTGATTTTGTTTCGAGCCCGGTCCAGGCCGTCACGACTCTGGAGCCCGCAAAGAAGCTGACGAGGAGGCCATGAATGGTAAGGAGGCGGCACGGTCCTTTCGCAGATCTTGCTCCTGACAAAGTACCAGCCGGTGAATCTGTGGCAGTGTGACAGACAGTATACATGTATCAGAGGCTTGGAAATACGCTGGTGTGGCACAGGAGCACTACGGGAGGAGAATCCCACGCACCTCGGTTCAGCTGAAAGTTGCCTTGGTCTGATCGAAATCTTGACAGAGGAAAAGACGTTGAGGCGCGATCATGAATACTGACACATAAGACACTCTCACCAAACGACATTGAAGCTCCCATTCCCCCAGCTTCCAACACAATTGTGAGCTGGTTCGACGCAAGTCTTACTGCAACAAGTCAACGCATTTGGCAACCATAGCCAGTACCGAGGCGGCTTCCCTGGACCTATCCGTTCTCAACAAAGATCTCGCCGGGAATGATTACTACGTCCTTTCCACGGACTTTCATGGCACTACAAGGTAGACCTATTCCGCGCAAGATAGCAATCTCACAACAAACCCTTTCGAAAAGGTTGGCGTTGCAGTAGTACATCTGGCAGCAAGCTCTGGGATTCAACATTCATCCATCCATTCCCAAACTTGGGCCTCATGCTTCCGTAGCGGATGTTGCATGCGGCACCACGCTCTGGCTTGTCGAAGTTGGCCGACGACTTTGATCTTCTTCGGACCTTCATGCGTTCGACATCAACCTGAATCAGGCGCCACCGACGCAGTGGCTGCCTAAAACTCTCAAATCACATAGAGGAAATCTCTTCGATGATGTTCCGGAGGACTTTTCTGGCAAGCTTGACTTGGTCCTCGTTCGTCTTATCACTGTCGGTATCAAGGACAACGGTCCTGTACCGGTGATGAAGAACCTTTGCAAATTGCTCAGTAAGTACCAGCCCTCTTTCTATCTGTAAGCCTATAAACTTGCATACTAATGATGTTATCCAGAGCCTGGCGGCTACCTACAATGGGACGAGGTCGACGTCTTTCGTAGCTTTGTTGTCAGGGTATATCCCGAGCTTGAAGCACCTGCTATAGACGCATGGTGTCCGTGGATGACCAACTCTAAAGCGGAAGACAAAACAACCATGGCAAACGACTGGAAATCAAACGCTATCGAGCTACTCCAGCAAAATGGATCCGGGGACATATCACGACACGACATTACGGACAGATTCCTACAGCATATGGAATTGATACTTTACAACAACGATCAGAGACTTTATTGAACCAGGAAGAGGGAAACATATCTTTACTGACGATGACGCAACAGAGTCCTAATGTTGTCTGAGCAATACGGGAGATGAGTCTTCGCCAGTGGCCATGAGGCAGGCATCAAATTGTTGAAGATTGTCGAAGAAGTTGCGAGGGACGCGGAAAGGGGTGCTGTTATGATCATGCCTCCTTTTTGCTGGGTGGCTCAGAAGGAAATGTGAAAAGCGGCAGTGCGCAGCGGATGCGATAATCATGCGTATGCAAAGATTATGGAGCTTTCGGGCAGGGGCGGAGACTTTCGACTACTCGTCGCCCAGAAAGACTAACGGAATAGGCAGGCTACCCAGTCAGAGACTCGCTCGGTCTCTCCTGCTACAGACTACGGCATGCCTGACTCACTTCCCTCCACGAGTCCTTAGCTCCTTTCAATACTGTCAGTGATCCTCATCTTCGCCTCTGCGCCACTTCGTCCATGCTGCGAATCGTTCTACCATGACCCATCCTGCGAGCCAAACCCATCCTGTAAACGTCATGCCGCCGAGCAAAGAACCCGGATCATCCTCGAGAGCCATTGACTGGTTGTTGGCAGCTGACGGGATGTCTGCTTCAGTTGCACCGTTGGAACTCCCGTCCGCTGCACCAGGCTCAGCCTTCTTGGGCGAAGATCTCTTCCACCACAGCATATTCGGGAGTGATTTTGGATGTGAATTCTCGGTGTGTTCGGTTCAATGATTTGTTAATGGGGGGAGAGTTGTTGGATGCAATGCGGTTGATTGAGTTATGGAAAGGATTTGGAATCTATGGATGAGTTCATGCTTCACGAGGGGCAGGGTACTGAAACTGTTGCATTGACTATCGCAGCTGACGATTGTGAGACGTTCATCGTCGCCATACTTGATCGAAAAGAAGGCCGCATCAAACGGGATAGCTGGTTGCTAAAGACTGAGGAGACAACGACAAGATCGATTCGCGAACGCTCGCACGACAAACGGAATACCTATGAAGCTACACTAGATCGCTGTATTACGAACATCAACCCATCGCCACAACTGACCGATAACCAGGAATCTGAAGGCATCCTCCCTTCCGTTCACTAATACCACCACTCCTCCATCCACTCACAGAAATGACCATATCTCTCCAGAGCCCAAATGACGCCACACCAGTACGCCAATTGCCTTCCGATCTGCGACACGGGAGTGATGGCCGAAATCTTGCCTTGAGAACCTTCAAACACCATCTGGCTGCTTTTAAAGCGCTCATCGGGGGCGTGTGCCGTGGCATGAGTGTCGCCGGCTTGGAGATGCTCTTGGGCAGAGTCGGGCTCTGGGATACGGACACATCGCTTGGTAGTGTTTCGTGCTGGGGACATTTGCGGTCTCGGTGATGGTTTGAAGAGGTGGAAATTTGATTGGTTGTGTTTTGACTATTGGTGGAGGTGTAGATGAAATGTATAAAAGTTGAGGGGAGAAATTGTTGTTGATAAGCCGTGTGGGACATACAGGTGATGTGATGAAGACATATACTATTCGTTACGCAAGAGGATAGAATTTGCGGACTGCCGTGAAGGTCGACTTGCATGGAGCTCAATGAACCGAAGAAAAATTACTCAACAACGTATGCTCCGGGGCAAAAGCATTATCGACAACTTCCCCAACAAATGATCTACGGGCATCGAGACAACAGCTTGTTCGCCGCAAACAAGCGTTCAAATACGATACTGAATCGCGAAGACTACCTTGAATCACCCTTGCTCCCAAAACTTTCCTCCACGATGAAATAACAGGTCCAATCGAACTCCTAGCGCCCACCTTCACCGAAGTCCTCTTCAGGCCCCTTCTTCAGAAAATCCCGAAGCTGTGCATACTTCTGCCGACACTACATCCTTCCAATCCAGTATATGTATTCCTATCCGATCCCACGAGTTGCCTGGATATTCTCTCATAGTCCGCCCAGGCCTATGGCTCTGCTGTCAGTGAGGTCGTGATCGATGATGCCTCCATTTATATGAGCGTAGTGGGAGTTTGCAACTGCGTTCGAGCCGCCGCCTTGCAGATAGGCCTCTTGGTAGTCTGCTTCAGGGAGGCGAACGCACTGTTCGGATGCTTCGCGTGCCGGAGACATGCGATTGTCGATATTGGGTTCTCGGACCATCGGGGACGCATTTTGGTATGCGAGGCAAAGAGGATAGCAAAATGAGAAGATGATAAGGGAATGTATCTTTGGAATAGTGATGAAATTGAGATGGGGAGCAGGAGGAAGAAAAAGGTTCCGGTTCAAACACTTCTTCCCTACCGTCACATCTCATCAATCTCTGGAGGCCTGTCGACGATGTGAAAATATATGCACCAATGATCGTCATCGGCCACACGATAGTTGAATATGTTGGCCTTGCAAAGACCCATTAGCATGCGTTCTAATGGGTCGTTGGCATCGAACTCACCCGATCAACGACCCTCACGCCCATCTGTGTCTTATGTGTTCGCGGCAAATGAGCCACACCCTTCCCATTTGCTACGCTCAAGGCAGGTTTGGCTTGATAAACTCGGAAATAATATGTAAGGCCAGGTCACTGCATTATAATTAGCATTGAAAAGACTCAGAGTGGTCTCCACTTACCTCTTTAGGGAAGTCAACGACGTTCGCAGTATTAGCCACCATCGCAAGCAGTGTCTGGACGCCTGCGCTTTGAATGTTGAACCGAAAGATGTGATTGTCGTCTTGCAGACTTCCGGAGTGTGGCTCATTGGTCGTCTGTTGTAGAGCTAAAAACATGAGATCGGACCTTGGGAGTCGCGCATGTGTCAGCGGTCGAAGACCTGCGACGAAGGCACTCGCCGTTAAGAGCCCCTCAGGAACGATCAACTTACAAAACCGCAACGGCAGCATTTGCTCCGCCGCGATAACCAACCCATGTCTCTGATTCGTATAAATTGGCCCATAATTCGTAGCAGCAATAAGCACTCCATCCTCGAGATCCACAACGTTCGTGAAGGTCGCCTCGTTGCCGGATAAGCCTTCTCATCAACAATCGTCTTCCTAAATTGGCTCGTAGAGAGCTGATACTAATCGCTAGCATCCTGGCTGATAGCCAACGCATCGAACGCAATCCCGAGATTACAGACCTGCATGAATTCGTCCGTGGCAGCGCCGCGGGAGTATTTCCAGCCATCCGTCGTGAGGGCACTTGGATCAGTCTATGAGGATTGTTGGAAGAGAGGGGAGGTAGCGTCTGCGTTCAAAGCGCAGACAAGGTTCTTGCCTATGAGGACGGCTTGGCCTTTGGCATCGAGGGCGTTTTAGCCGCCATTCAAATAGGCGTCCGGGTGGCCAAGCCAGTTAGGGGTTGCATTGTTACCATCTTTAGCCCGGGTTGCGAGATGTAGCGGGTTAATTCGAGAGGCCGATGAAGACGAATCGAAGTGTGGTCGCCATAGATCAGTAGTTGTAGAAAAGCGAGGAGTAGAGCTAGGACCACGAAGGCACATCTTGCTCACATCAATTATTGTCGTCGTCGATGACGGGCGAAAGGAACTGACTCGTCCATGCGTATCTTTGTAATTTAGTATATCCCCTGTCGAGGACATGTTTTGTATATGGCTTCGTAGTATTCTTGTTCTTAGATTAAGATCAACTCTTCCTCTCTCACGAAGAGCCGCGGAGGCTCAGCTTATGACACTGCGCGTGCGTTCATGAATGAGTGTTTTGTAAGAGACTAAGTTACACTGAGAAGTGAGAGATTTAATTGCCCGAGCCATGGCAATACTCCGGCTCAGAGCACTGTTTTCAACGGGACTTTCCTGTGACGATGGGTGAAGATTCTCTTGTGCAATTTCTTTGAAGCGAGTACGAGCGATACTTGCTTATATATCGCTGTAAGGACCCTCTTGAGCCACTCAATTGTGTCCACGTCAGAGCTGCAGACTCAGCAGCTTAGACTGCTCTCGCAGCTGTAACGGCTATTGAGTACCTCCATCTCTCCAATTCAGGTCCCGGCTTATTGATGTACTTTGTTCGATATGTCATGTCGGCTCATAAAGAATTTAGGCCGATGTCACGGCGAGAGTGCTTCCACCACGAACCAGCCCTCAAGTTCCACCAAACATCTCTCTTTCAGCCTTCTTAACCGCTCTTTTTAGGGCCTTCGACTCGGCGCTCTGTATCTTCGCATCCCAAGACGGCATCTTGAAAGTCCGCGTCGCGTTAAGAACCAGTGTGTCTTTCTACAAGACGCAATTTGAAAGCTCCAATCCCACTGTACTGCGCCGCTGCTTGTCGCTCAAATCAGCATAGACCATTTCCAAGTTGAGAGCCCCAGGCCTAGTATTCAAGGTCTCTCGAGTGATGACGCGCTTCTGAAAGAATTGGAAACCCGCCCATCCGCTACTGCCAGGAGCAACCAGCTTGTCCTTCAAGCTGAACCAATTGGCACTGTAGCGCCACCAGAAATTCTCTGCGTTGGAAGCGGATCGTCATTCCCCGCTCGTAGCATCTGACGCTTGAGGGTCTCAGGATCTCCTTGGTTTCGCAAATGCGAAGCTCATTAAGGTGAAATTTGAGCCAAGAGCCATGACGGCGTTCGTACGTCGTCTGAGCCTCGTTTTGGTGTGGAAATGGCAATGTCTTGTGGTAGCGTGGGACAATGACATCCGCGCTGTTGGTGAAGATGCTCTTGTGCAGTTTCTTTGAAGTCAGGACGAGCGATTTGGCATACTTGGTGAGTTGGCGGGCCTGGACGATATCGCTGCTTGGCAGGTAGTGGAGGATGTGCTCGAGTAGCTCGACTGTGTCGAAGACTTGCGAGCCCGCCATTGCAGAGGTCTGTTGCGATGCGTACTGTGGAAAGTGCGTAGCGTGAGATGTTGAGAAATGTGAGAGTACAGAAAATTGAAGCTGGAAACTAAGTTGAGCATGATGCGCTAGAGCTTAGCGTCATATTTGAGCAAGGAGCGGTCGACTTAGCATGTGATCGGCACCTGGAAGGCGCGGTCGACAACCAAAACATCATGAACGCCTATCGCTATTAAGTTGGTGGAGATATCAGGGTACCAAAAGCCTGCTGTCCAATAACTTTCGTCAACAACTTTTTGTGGACAACCTCCTTGCAAGAAAAGCAGTGACTCTGGAAGCTCACACCACCCCATGCATCTTCTTGCCAGCCGCAACCACATTCGCCTTCAGCGCTTTCACCTCCTCACTTTCATCCCACCACCACCTCTCCCTTATTCGCAAAGCGCTGCGGCGAAAGTAGCTGAAATCTCCTCTTAGCCTCGTGCATCTTCTTATGATCGTCCGGCACCTGACCCTTCAGCTCCAAACCAGCGAGGAAACCATGAGCAGAATAGCCATATAATTCCCGAAGGAAGCCACCCATGGTCATGGCATCATGAATCCACAGATGTGTCCTCTCCCACGCGCCCTTCCACAGGTCGAAAGCTCCGCCCCTAAACACGATAAAGCAGCCGGTCCATACGCCGCTCATGACGAGCTCATTGGGCTTCCAGTCTGAACGTTGCGCGACTTTGCGGAATTCGTGCCCATCGACAAATATATGCGTGGCGGATTTGTTGTAATGATTTTCAGAAATGATCAAGTGCAAGACGGGAGGGTGTTGGATATCCGGCTTGAGGTTCGCGGCGAGGAGAGCGGGATCGATTTTGCAGAGTCTGGAGAAGTCGTGTTTCTTGCAGGCTTTGGCCCAGGAGCAGTGCTTGATCTCTCCAGACACCAGGATCTCGGTGGGGTTGGTGTAAATGCTCCGATGAAGTTTCTTGGAGTTCTGGACGAGGTTCTTTGCGTAGTGGCTGAGTTGACGTGCGAGGACAATATCGCTGCTCGGGAGGTAGTGGCTGCTTTACTTCAGTACTCGAGTTAGCAGAGCGGAGCGATAGGGCGGACTTACAGAATATGCTCGAGAAGTTCGGGGATCTGGAAGACAACGCTTGAGGGGGTGGCCTCTATGTCGGTGACAACAGGTCGCGGTTTGCGAGCGGCGCTGCGCGTGAGGGGAGCCATGATGTTAGGCGAGATTGAAAGCAGTGTGATGTAACAATCTTGGTGGTGATTGTTGGGTTAAGGAGTCGAGATTTTAGCGTCGCGCGCTAGCAAGTAAGTGGTCAGTGCACCTTACTTGTGAAAGGCAAGATTCACTCCTCCTCGGCCTTGATGAATTGGCACCCTCCACCTGCCCCTCCTTCCGGTTGCATAGGATTCAAAGCAAACACCCATGAATCTCTTCGACAGCCTTAACGACCGCCTCCATCAACTCTTTCATCTCCTCACTCTCCCGCACCATCTCTCCAGAAGGCGTCGCTCTCTTTGCAAAGTGCCGTGGATTTGGTAACCCAAAAGTCCTCGTCGCCGTCCTCACCGCCACCGTCTCTCTAGGCGCATGACTCCTCATCTCCACCCCAACGCGAAACCCCACACTCAGTATATTCTACTTCTGCCATTTCACAACTGCGTCGTAGACAAACCCAATCGTCAACGCACAAGTCCTAAATTCCACGCGCTCGGATAGTACCCAGCCCTGCTTCTTGAAGGTGATAGTGCCAGCGCTCCTGCACCCACTCACAAGGAGCTCTTTGCATCCCGGTAGGGTCTTCAAGAACTCGTGGTCGTCGAGATCCAGTCGCATGCCAAATTGGTTGTGCGAGGAGCGTGGCTTCAGGTTGGGAGCCAGGAGAGTAGGATGAATTGTACAGAGGCGATCGTGACTCTCAGGGTAGTAGGCTTTAGCACAGGAGCCCTCGTGGAATACGAAGGGCATGTAGGCATCTTTTGGGAGAGGGGGGGGAGGGGNGGGGGGGGGGGGGGGGGGGGGGGGGGGGGGGTGGTAGGCATGTAGGAAACTCTTGGACGCCTTATGATTTCTTTGGAGTTGAGGAAGATGCTCTTGTGCAGCTTCTTGAGGGTGCTGACGAGTGTTTTGGTGTAGTGGTCAAGTTGGCGAGCGCGCACAATATCGGAGCTACGGAGGTAGTGGAGAATCTGTATTGCAACGGACTCGACGTGGGCTCATATGTAAAGTTGCTCTTGCCAGATGTCCTCAGAACGGTGAAGCCTTATAGGCACGCTTGCGAAATGCACTGTGGTATTGTGAGGGGTCAGTACCAATGTCAGCCCAGCCTCCCACAAACATGATGGTGGCTGCATGTCGGTAACAGAATACTCAGGATGCTGAAATGCTGCGCTCATGTCAGAATACACACCTCACCCTAATACATGCCTAAGAATTAGAACCGTTTGAGCGCACATTCCGAGCGGCCTATGCTCCACCATCAACAGCTTCAGTGACAGTCCCGCTCTCAGCAGCCGCATTGCTAGTAGAGTTCTCCGCCTTGGCCTCTTCATCCTTCTTCTTGGCAGCCAGTTGCCATGACGGAATGGAGTTCTTTCCGTTCACCAGTCTGCTGTACGGGGTTCCGGCGGTTCCTCTGCTCGGTCCGTTGGAGCTGGAATATACAGGAGTGCCGTTCGTCTCAGTGCCATTGGTTGGGGGTTCCTGGTCGAGAGTCTTGCCAGCTACGGGGTTGATGACAGGTGGGATGCCCTGAGACGATGCCTGTGGTGTGTATGAGCTGGGTGTCGTCCGGCCAGTCGAGGGAGGAGCAGGAGCAGCTCCGGTTTGCATTCTGTTGGCGACCAGAGTCTTCAGGCTCTTCATCTCGGTATGCAGGTCCTTCAACCGGTTATCCGTGGCTTCCTTCTCCTTCGCAATGGCGCTTGGAATCTGATCTCTTATGTCGCTGACGTCTCTTGCCACCCTCTTCGCTTCCATCTCCCGCTCATCATTCGCCTGCTTCATTCTTGAAATGGCGCTTTCCACTTCCGCCAATGCAGAATCTAGCCTCTCCTTCCTTGCTGTTTCGGCATCCTTCAGCTCTTTCGTATCTGCGGCGAGCTGCTCCAACAGAGCAAAGGCCTTGTCGAAGCTCGCATCCACCGCAGCTTTGTCTTGCTCAAGCTGTGGTGGTGTGGGCGGTGCAATGAGCGGGTATATATATCGTTTCGCGGTCCAGTAGAGTCCGTAGCCGACACCACCCATCACCGTCGCGGCGATGAAGTAGTCCCTCCAATCTCGCCTGGGAGGTTCTGGTTGAATCTCTGGCCATTGCTGGCGGTGGCCATATCGCTGTTGCTGGTAGGTGCCGTACTGTGGAGTAGGTTGTTCGTATTGTGTGGGAGGCGCCTGACCGGTGGGAGCTTGGCCGACGCGAGCGAGAGCATGGTCAATCTCTTCTTGGGTGAGATTCTTGGAGCGAAGGAAGGAGATGCGCTGTTCCAGAGGCGCTGTAGCGACGGAGGGGTCCTCAAGGACTGTCTTTCGTTAGATGGAGCTGTACGGTTGTATGGACGGAAACATACAGGATACAGCGCCGTTGATCAGGTCCGGGCGGACCATCTTGGCGGGCTTTCTCCCAGGTATGAAATATTGTGCGTAGAACGACTGGTATGCTTCTAGCGATGGCAATACCGAAGATAGATGGAGTTGAATTGTAATCACGCGTGAGTTGGAGGTGTCGTGCTGCTGTCGTCGGCGACTGCCTCGGCTGCGGGATCGTCCGTCGCGCTTGCCGAATACGCGAAGATAGCAACGGCCGGACTTGCCTCCGACATTGTTTACAGTTGCAAACTCGGGGAAACATCGACCGTCGAACACCATCCCACCTTCCACTACCGCTCCAGTCTATTGCCTGTAACGGCGCATGCACCACTGATAGATTTATATCACGGGAACATACTCACTGGAATGGCTCATCACGATCAAGGTGTCTTCTCTGCGCGCCGTCCGCGCGAGGTGTGTTGTCGCATTGTTTACTCTGCCGTCTTACAGTCGCATACTGACCATCTTCATCGCAGACGCTGGGATCCGTATCGCACAATGTCTCGGCCATTCCCATGCCCGCTTCGGCCATGAAAAGATCAAATTCGACCACTCAATTCGGACAGGCCCCTCACACAACGAATCATGCGCGTTCGACTTCAGGATCGCGCATGTCGCTCGCACCAGGACGACCAGCGCAGCCCATGTTCCACCGCTCCTCTTCAGGCGACAATCTAGCAGGAATGGGTTTCTCGACTGTCCAGCGACCGAGCACGCAAAACTTCTTTGCCAGTACCGGAGGCAGAAGGAGCATGGCACCTGTCGCAAGTACACCAGCGAATCCGATACAACTGCAGGAGAGCACGGCACGAAGAAGCAGTGTTTACAGCGCGAGACCGTCAGCAGGTTTGGGGCCGGCGGGTCATCAATCTTTCTTTGCGACAGCCCCTCCCATGAATGGCATTCCAGCCGACCCTCGACGATTACGCGACCGCAATGTCCAAGCTGTGCTCGGTCAGGAACTTATGGATTTCCTGACCCAGCGCAACTTCGAGATGGAAGCAAAGCACACTCTCACCCACAAGACTTTGACCTCTCCCACGCAGAAGGATTTCGACAAAGTCTTCCAGTTCTTGTATCACCAGATAGATCCGGCATACCGATTCCAGAAGAGCAGCGACGCAGAGGTGCCTCCACTTCTTAAGCAATTGCGATACCCATTCGAGAAGAACATCTCCAAAAGTCAGTTGGCAGCTGTTGGAGGTAACAATTGGAGCACATTCCTGGGCCTGCTGCATTGGATGATGCAGCTCGCGAAGATGATGGAGCAGTACAGCACTGGAATCTGGGACGATGCTTGCGCGGAGGCTGGATTCGATGTCAGCGCCGATCGTATTACGTTCCAATTCTTGTCAGATGCATACAAAGAGTGGCTGTCTATTGAGGACGACGATGACGAGGAAGAGGAGGCAAAACGAAGGATACAGCCTCATGTTGACGCTATGGCTATCAAATTTGAGCAAGCTAATGCGGTCAACCTGGAGCAAGTGAAGCAATTGGAGGCAGAGTCCAAGGCGCTGCAAGAACAGATCGAAGAACTGGGTAAGAGCGCACCGAGGTTGGCAAAGTTGGATGAAACGATCAAGATTTTGGAAGAAGATCGCCAAAAGTTTGAGAATTACAATGCCAGCATGGATGCGAAGGTCGAAAAATACAGCTATCGAATGGATTTGCTGCAACAAGAAATTGAGAAGTGCGAGGCAGAGATGGCAGAAGCGGAGGCTGATCGAGACGAGCTGCAACGAAAAGTCGACGAACAGGGTCTCTCTGTCCAGGACATCGACCGGATGAACAACGAGCGGGAGCGTTTGCTGAAAGGCGTAGAGGGCACTCACGCCCGCCTGGAAGAGACCAAGGAACGGACAGGGAAGAAGGAGTTGGAGACCGGAACGAAGCTCGACGAGCTGGAGACCGCCGTTCAGAAGTACAACAGCCTGGGCTATCAAGTTGGCATCATCCCGTCTACTGCCCAAAACGCTCGCGGCTTCAACTACGAGCTTCGCCTCAGGGTCAACGCCGGGCCAGACTTCACGACCTCTCAACTCGGTGCTTCAAACCAACATGCCCTGTCCGCATCCGATAGATTACTTGCCGACCCCAACAATGGCTACCAACCTCAGCATCTTCTTCCTGACGCTGACCTCAAAGGATCCATGCGACGCCAATTGCTCGACCTACGAAAGGACATCAGCGAGAGGAGAAACCAATCTCTGGAAGAAGACATGGGCAAGGTCGATATGCTCGATAAGACACGCGAAGCTCTCGAAGACAAGTACTCTGAGCTCGAGACCTTGAAACACAGAGTCGGTGCCGCAGAAGAGGAATTTGTCAAGACACGAGAAATCTCGACGGCCCAGGGCATGGCTTCCGAAGCGCAGATTGAGAAGATGGAGAAGGAGCTGAATAAGATGCGTCAGGGCTTGGGAGAGAGTATACAGCTGATGGAGCAGAGGGAGATGAACGTAAACTTGGAGTGAGTACACACTTATTGAGAAATCCTTGACTTGATGCTAACACGATCTGAACAGGTATGAGCAACTCACGCTCCGCTCTGCCGAGCTACGAGAGGAACTGCACACCGAACTCGAGAGGATGTTACAATACATCATCAACTTCAAAATCCACATTCAAAGCTCGCTGGAAAACTACGAGGAGTTCGTCGCCGGTGAAGTGGAGAGGGAATGGGACGAAGCGGAAGATATGGGCGATGCGGACGCGATGGAAGAGTAAAGAAGCAGTGCTTCGTCGTTGATGAGTTTACGATCAGGTTCGGTGTTTGGGTTTTGGGGCTTTGCTTTTGGGAGAGATACCATGCTCGCGTACTGATCGAGACGATAGTGTTGGGATACAGAATTCAATTTACGACAGTCGATACTTATTATTGTCGATCCGTCCTTTGCGCTATGGTCCGCAATCTCCGCGTACGACTCAGCTCGTCCGTGACCGATTCCGAGGACGTATGGAAACACATCAGTCGCACTTGACGAGGAACGCTTGGCCATCACACAAATCACCTGGATGACCATCGACCCTTCCATCGACTTCAAAGACGAAACAAAAGAAGCCAACCAAGCATGGAACCGAGCACTCTCCCTCCTCAAAGAATCCGGAGGCTACGACTCCATTCTCATCGGCAGGGGCTACGAAGACCCTCCCAAAATCCGCTTGCATATCGTACGGGAAACACTCAAACAACACCGCGCTTTCTTCGTACAACACAACGGCGCAAACTTCCTTCAAGCACTGAACAAAGTCAGCAAAGACCTCAGAATGATGCACGTCGCCCTCTCAAACCTCACCCCCATCCACGCTTCCGCCCTCTCCGCTCCTCTCACTGGCACAGCGCTCTACACCGGCTCCACTGACATCTTCCACAACCTCGTCTAACCGCACTGGATTGAAATTGTGGAAGTGAAAGCTGGGTTCCAGGGTGTGACGAGCGGGATGATTCTGGATCATGAGAGTGGGAAAGAGGCTTGTTTGGTGTATGCGGGGTGGGAGAGTGAGGAGAAGCATTGGGAGTATTGGAGGGGAGAGGATATTGGGGAGAAGAGGGGGGTGCTGGAGGTGGGGAATGAGGGAAGAGGGGAGTTTTATCATTTGAGGTTTGAGGGAGTGGTTGGGTAGGGGGATGGTATTAGTAGGGATGGATTGTAGTGACAAGTTTCAGGGGAAATGTAGCTCTTCCTCCAGATCAATAGTGGTCGTTCGATGATTTGAAAAATCAGCACGCTCTGGCCATAGCTGTCGACCTTTCGGCATTAGATATCGGTCTTTCTTCACAAATGGGATTCCAACTCCTCCGTCTTCTCATTCTGCTCGTCGATCGTTTTCTTCGCCGTTTCCAATTGGGTTGTCAATACTTTCAGACGTGGGTTGTTCAAAATCAGGAGCCTCAGTTCCTCTTTGATTACTCTGCTGTCTCTAGCTTCCTTGAGCTTCTCAATTTCGTCTGGAAGGTCGTTGAGGCTTAGGTTGGAATGGGCTAATCTGTTCAGCGAAGGCCAATCCTTGAGCCTAGCATTGATTCCCGCAGTGAATGTCGTCCTCGGTCGCCACTTAGTTGGGTTTCTCGCTGGGTGGGGTTCAATCCAGCGATCCTGGAACTCGTTGATGATGTTAGCCAAGTTCACAAAATGCTCCCGGACTTCTTATTGGGCGAATTGGAGAGAAGTTCAATTAAATTATTGCTGTCTCTGAAGCACCGGCTATGCAAAGGACTCTAGTCGACTTCTTCCACCAGCGATTCCACCAAAGTTGACAATTCGCAATGCATGAGAAGGTTTCTGGAAGCACATTCGCGTATCGAGAACAAAGTCAACTCGGGGTCCATCCGAAGTTTGGTGGCAGCTGTCGTGATCAAATCTTTACATGGTCTGCTATTTTGTGTGTCCGTCTGAGTTTTCTCTGTGTTGAGAGTTCTCGCAATTTATCTCCACTGCTTCCTCCCAATCAAATGGTTGCGCTCGTTACCAACTTCTTCCTTAATGACACATTCACGAACAATATCCAGTCTATCCGCGAGATAATTTCCATATCTGCAAAGACCCTCAAGTCGACTCTGCCGAAAGGTTCGTGATACTTGGCCATCGTCCGTTCTCTTCTTAAGGGCTGGAATTCCATCTTCCGTAGCAAAAGCTGATGCAACATCCGTCGAGTATACCAGAGCCACATTAGCTCTCGTCCAGTTCGAGACATCTGAATTGATCACAGGGAAGCTGGGAGCTGGACCGCCACCGGAAGGTTCGGTTGCGATGCGAGGGCCTTGCTGTGTGAAATTCCTGGCATTTCTTTTACGTCGAGAGTGGTGCGTCTCATCATCGTTGAAAACAGGCTCCTCATCAAACAGACAAGTAAGTTTTTTTCCCAAACACATCATTCGACATGATGGCAAGAGTCTCGCTTTATATGTTTTTATATTTGGGCGGTGTTCTTCAAGGGCTTGTTTACCTGGCTGGAGCTTTATGTATAGCCATCAGATAGTTTGCAAACGCAATTACCAAGCTGCATGAGTATCAGCTGAACTCAGCGTTTTGAAGATGTCTTGGCAAGGCTGTCCAAGAATACCGTTCGGCCATCCTCGGGTGTAGGTGCATGTATATACATTGGCTCGCTTACAGCCATTGCCATGAGTTGATACGCCTCATTGTGTGACAGATACTTGGCATCTGGTTAGAGAGGTGGCGTGATCATGGAAACGTCGCCTCACTTTGCAGGCTTGCTCCGGTCGCAAGAAGTTTTAAAATGCCTGGTAACCATTGTGAATAGACGCTGGTGGTTCGAGTGGCTTTAAGCTCTCAACAGGTCTCCTGGAGGCTGAACGAGAGAAGTCAAGGGTCCTCTGGAGGCGACCTGCACATAGCAAGATGTCATCTTCGATCTCCTGAGAATTAGACGAAGTACTTCGATCGAGACTCCAGCGAATCATGTACGGAGGTGCCCGTGGCAGTGTTTTGCAAGTGCGTCGATCCAATGCTGAATCGACACCTCTTCAGGCAGCTTGGACGGATATCGGGTGAAAGTTGTATGGCCGGACTTGGGTGCAACCTTTCAGGTAGCCAGTGCGTCATCGTAGCCGCACGAGCCTAGCTGTGTCAGCCTTGAATCTGCTTGACGGCAATGGGGTATCACTTCGCGTCGAGACGAAAAAATGTCTTGGTAGTCGAAGAGGTTGATGAAAATGTCTAGCAAGAAAGGAGAACCCCAAGGATGAGGCCTCTGAAATAGAGTTCTGCCTCGACCCACCCATCGAGCAGGGATGCCACGTGACCCTCTGCTCGAACTGAGTTCGCTCTTTCCTTCAACATTACAACTTTCTCAAGATCAATCAGAAAAACACAGACTCGTCCGTTTCATCCGAATCTCCCACAGCATTCGAATCGAAGCAGAAGGCGGTTCGTCCGGTCGTCCGAAGTAGGGCACACCAAAACAAGGAGCTCAGCTTCCTTCGTGCCTCGAGCTTGCATACTGCAGCTAAGTCATAAAGACTCATGCTCGTACAACGGATTTGGATCGTCAAGATATATATCTACCCCAAAGAGTCCCGGTCGATGTCAAGTTTTTGAACTATCCTGCAATTATGTCGACTTCTTCGCGAAAGCACACTCTCTTCCTCTGTCACCTGGTAAACTTCCCGCGGCGATTGACATATTATCTCATCCTCAAAGGACTGGTCTCCAAGCCGAAAGATATTTTGACAGGAAAGACCAACATCCCGAATTTGACTGTCAATATCGTGACTCTGAACCCGGAGACGGACAATTGGGATACTTCCGATCCGAATGATCCTTTCCCGGACGGCAACAGACACCCTCTCCTTCGAATCGAAGACTCTGAAACCAAGCAGACGACATGGATCCATGAATCTCGAAGTATCCTCAAATACTTCGAAGCCATCTGTCCCGGTCCGAAGTTAGATGGTGGCGATACACTTCTTCAAGCCATCAATTCAGACTCCATCGGCATGATCGACGAAGCAATTTCCCACATCGCCTACTACGCCAAACACGCCTCGAAGACAGCATGGGCATACTTTGGCCTCCCCAAAGAACATCGCTCTAAAACCAGCGCTCTCGACGCCAAGTCTCTCCTCTACAAGTCCTTGCTCCGGCTGCAAACATGGGCTCAGGAGAACGGCAGCCTCACAGAGACACATCCGTGGGTGGCGGTGAAGGGAAGTTCGGAAGTAGGACCAGGTCTGCCGGATCTTTGCTTGGTGGCGTGGTGGAGGTATATGGATGTTGGGTTTGATACGGATGTTCTGGGGACGGAGGAATTGGGTCCTTTGAGAAGGGCGAGGGACAAGTTTGTTGAGCTGGAGTGGTGGGATGAAGCGGAGAATGTGGATGATGGGTTTGCGAAGACGCCGTCGTTTATGAGGTATGGGAAGGACGATTTGGAATTTTGAGGTGAGGATTCGGTCGGTTCAAGTCCGACAAACACCAACTAGAGGTCTATGTTTTGATAAGTACTTTCGCTTTCAACAATCATTTGATGGTGGAGTTGAACAGAAGTGAGACAACATCATTGGAAGAGAGTACGACGCGGATTGATTCAGTCGGTTCGTGAATTGCGCTAACTGTGCTATCGCTGATTATTTTGGCCAAATCGTTCGAGTTCGATTCCTGTTCGGGTCGTCTTTTATTTCGAGGTATCAAACAGCCTCGATCGGATTTACTCTTTCACCTTCTTCCTTGCAGACGGCTTGAATTTCCTCTTCAAATCCTCGTTTCCAGTCTTCTTCGCCTCGTTTTGGCTTCCAACCCAACCTCGTGGCCATACTGGCTTTGGTGAGCGCGTGGCCAGAAAGGTTCAGCTCTGCCCCACGCTTATTGCCTCCCGCCAAAAGGTTTGCCCCTTCTTCGAGAGACAAATGTTTCACTTCATTGCTCGTAATCTTGCCAGCCTCGTAGGCAGCGTCAGCAATACCTTCTGCTAGCTCGCACCAGGAGAAACGGCCCTGTAGTTGTCAATCAGCTCAATGTTCAAGGATTGCAAGGGAAACGTACCGTTCCAGCAAACATTATCCCTCTTTTCCCAAATCTCAAGCATTTCCCTTCATTCGCGATCACGTCAAGCAGAACCAGCTCATACAAATCAGCAAGATCCTCAATATGCACGTTGTCCCCCTTTCCCTTCCCCTCTCCAATAACAACCGCATGTCCAGCTTGCAGTGCAGCACGAACATAAATCGGGACTTGCACACTATGCCGATTGAAAGCTCCAGAGCCAACACCATAAACAGCCGGCGGCATCATGACGAGAGTTTTGACCTCGAGCTCAAGACCAGCATCAATAACACCCAATTCCGCATCGCGCTGATCATACGGATGCAACGCATTCCGCATCTTCTCGTAAGCGTAGATATCATCCGCTTCATCATCAAATACCATCGTAGGATCAGGCTCGACGTACTCGTGCGTAAGAGGCATCTCCGCGAGGTTTGAGGTGCCGGAGAGGTGGATCATGAAGACGCTCCGTCCTGTTTCTTGCTTTCTTTTGGCAAGGCCTTGGACAAGAGCTTTGCCACTTGTGGTGTGGATACCGAGAGTGGTGTTGATGACTATGTCGTGCGAAGAGGCTGCTTCGATTGTGCGGTCGAGGTCGTCGAGGCCGTTGTAGACAATGGGATTCACTCTGGTGCCGTAAAAGGCTTTGAGGTGAGGGAGGCGGTCGGGGCCACGGAGGAGGCAGCTGATGGTGACATTCTGAAGGGATGGGTGTTGAGATTTCAGGATGTGAGTGAGGATGCTTCCGCCTAGTAGGCGTTTGGTCAGCCGAGGCGATGACTTGTCTTGAAGGTATGTCGACTCACCTATGAAACCGGTAGCTCCGGTCAACAAGATTTCTGGCTGGTAGGACATCTTCGTTGTATGCTTGCTATGTTGCGGTTTTTCAGAAAGGAGAAAAGTCGCGCTTGAATCATAAAGTAAGTGAGTGGTCAGTCAAATCATAAGCTGTCGAAATCCGGGGATGTTGCTATGGCCGAACTACCAAGGCTAAGTCCGTACACTCGCAGAACTGCAGCGATCAGCACAAGAACAGAGTTCAGTGTTTGATCATTGGGTGGGGATAAAGGTCTCCCTGATTTACAGTGTCCTTCTCAGTCATCGAGAGGGATTGATCATAGCTTTGCTAGAAAGGTGGCTGATAAGCGAGTTAAGGATTGAAGAAGACCGGAATCGTCTATGTCGTGTTTATCATCTCAGGGTATCATCACTTCCGTGTTCCACGTGTACGCACCCAATTATACGTGCCAGAAGGTTCCGTAATCCCAGATCTGACGTGCTTTTACCAGCTCTCCCATTTCTGACCACCCATCGCCACGAGACGATTGAACAGCTCATCGCGCAAAACCATTGCTGTGATGACCCAATGATTGCCTTGCTTATCCACGATTTCCAATCCGTCGGCAACTTCACGGTCTAAAGCCCAGCCGACAACCAGCTTCGCCTTCCATCCCAGTCCGCCGATCTTCTTGAGTTCCTTGATATCAGCCACCGCCACCGTCCAGACGGGGTGTATTTCCTCCTTGAGGTTTCCATCTTGGCCCGAGATGGATTTGTCCAGGCTGAATCCAACGCAGGGAATGGTGGCTTTGCTAGTAATATAAGCATGGCCCTTCTTGCCATGGTAGCGGCATCTGAAATCCACGGGCCCGCTGAGCTTGTTGTCCTTGGAAGAGGGAATAACACCAAGACGCTGCTTGGAAGGCTCGCTACCGGCTTTGGCTTTGAGATGATCGGCTCCAAGTATTGTGTCGACAGTTCCCCTGACACTACCTTTGAGGACGGATATTATTTTGGCTCCACTTTTGCCGTGCGAGTGCTCCTTGGAAGCGTCGATATCTGCGCCGTCGGTGCCTTGTGTCACTGTAGGGTCTGGCTGAACAGCGGCTTGGATCTCAGCATCCGTAGCGTTGAGTGGATTGTCCGCACCGGAAGCTGCGAGATGCTCTTCCGTCAATTCCACGGCTTCGTCGTCTGGAGGCGTCATTCCAGGATGTGGGGGAGGCGGTAGTGGCGATTTGTTTGCTTCGCCGAGCCGGAGAATTGTGACAGTGAGTTGTGCATTCGTTGGCACGCCTTTGAGAAGAGTGTTGCGCAGCTCGAGGAGTTTTTGCCAGTTCGGAAATTCCTTGTTAAGTAGTTCGAGCCCTTTCATGATGATTGGATCGCCAAAGAAGCCAAAGCCTACTCCAAACCCAAGCCCCTTCACGACCATGTAAGAGCTGATAAAGAAGGAAGCCGCAAGAAGTGGTACAATTACGCCGGCTAGGCGAAGACGGTAGACATCGCGAGGGAACGGTGGCGTTGGAGCGAAAGCGTTCCCGAACCGCTCCCAAGTATCTGCCACGTCGGCGAGACCGTGCATGATGGGACGCATCTTGTTCCAAATAGCATCTTCCATTGGGACCTTGGTCTTGTCGTGTTTCGCGTTGCCGGAAGCCTTCGTGCGTGCTTGGCTCGCGTTTATGGCCATTGCTGTCGGATCTGGGACGGAGTTCCCGGGAGCACTGCTGCCGCTCTCTGCTTCCGGTGGTTCGCTTTGAGGGTGCTTACCAGCTACACTGGACAGAGCAACAGTAGCGATGCTGTTGACAAGGTTCTGCGCTTCGGCCTCGACGGCTTCACCCTTGTGATTCTCCGGGGCGCCAGTCACAGAGTCGGTCGATCCCAGTACTCCAGCTTTGGGCTTTTGCACACCGCCGGTCTTAGCTGATACGAGTGCAAGGGGCGCAGGCGGGAATAGTATTTTTCTACTTGGAGGATAGACCATGAGTGCGATTATCATCAGCAAGAATGTAGGAACGAGAAGATCGAATATCCAGGCAATGAAGTAGGCAACGGCGAAAGCTGACGTTCTCCGGGATTCCCGCCACGATCGAAGTCGCATAACATGTTTCACGAATCCTATGAGGCCAACGCCAACCGTCATATACAGACGCTCGATGTTGGCTCGCAGTTTGTCGGGAGAAAATTCCTCTTCGTCGGCGATATTCAGGTCCAGCTTTCCAGGTAGCGGATACGGGTATTCCTTAACATGGTACATTTGCTGAATTCAATGGTTAGCATCTGCTTGTCTGCTGGATTGGTTGTACTGACCTTGTTAAAGCGGCGAACCAGGACCCACAGTTCGTCGTTGGGCATACCTCCCACGAGAGGATTCGGGATGTGATCGGCTCTCTCAGTCCAGCCAAGGTCATTCACTTCCTCGCCGTGGTCTTGCTGGGCGGCGCCTTTTTCATCGTGATCCGCCATGGCAAGAGCATGTGAGTCCGTTGGCTTCTCTGTGAGAGAGTTTGCGCTCTCTTGTTTGTCTGGATTGGTGACCGGGTCCATATTGTCTGGGATCGGAAGCAAGTCCTTGATCGACGTCACGCCGGTGGAGTCCATCGTAGGGAGCGACCAGGTATATATCGCGAAGAGATTAACAGGGTTGTCAAGGTGAATCTTTCATCATCGATGCAAGCTCCACAAAAAAATCGACAAAGGCAAGACGACGTGACGATGTTGAGGATGATGACGTTAAGCCTGCGTACGTCTACTGATATGGTTTAGGGTAATTTCTCCCGGAAGCCAAGACGCACGTGTCAGGACCCCTAAACGATCTCGTTCAAAGTCCTTTCTTACCCAACGAGACATCATCGACAACGGAGCTACACCACCGTCTTCCATCACTATACCGTTCAAGCCGTACCGGAGAGCCATGGTACGAGCACGAGGGTACGGCACGAGCGCAGGATTGCATACTTCATACGCGGCAACGTGGAACTCCCGGAACTTTGGCATCAACGAATGACCATGAATACAAAATCGACATATCGCATCGCCAACAGCTACACAGCTCGCGGTCCCACCACGTCTCACCCCATTCTTCATGCCTCCACGAGCTTGATATTCTCCTCCCCAATGCGGATCACATACACCACCAAAAATTTCAGCCATTCCGTCTCGCTTCCATTCCTGGCCTGAAGATGCAGTGTTTCGCCGAGATCAATGAAACTCTGGCCGGCCTTATATTCCTCGGCTTTTTCGCCTGTAAATTGCGAGATGACGGAACCAGAAAGAACGTAGCCGTTCCCCTTGACAGGGTGATTGTGTAGTGGCGCGACGGCGCCCGGTGGGTATTCGACGAGCACCATGCGGGACTCGTAGCCGGGGAGCTCGGGGATGGGGAAAGATTGGAGGATGGTTCGTTTGGTTGACATGGTTGTGAAGGTATTCTTGCTGTGCTCGTGGGGTGATTTGGCTGGTGAAGGTAGTTCTAGCAGTCATCGAGATGCTTGTATGGCTCCTTATATCTTCACCACGTTCGAAGGTCGCGCATGCTTTTACTGACATTGACAGATATGATTTCAAAGAGATACAGATCGTGCGCCTTTCGATTGCCGCCTTAGGCAGGAATAACAAGCTTACGCAGCCCGCTCGACAAGCGAGACATGACAAACCCTCAGCTACTGAGCGCACCAAATCCGATCCTTGCTCTGAAATGCGTTGGTAATCGCAGAGCTTATTCGGCGCTACATGGAGTAGAAACTTGCTCAAGCCAACCTTTCAATGGCTTGGCTGAGCAGAATCGACTTCTGTATAATGTGCTGAGCTAAAAGAAACTTGGGGTTGAGACCTTGCGATTGGCAGTCGGGGCCAGATGTGCACGGCACGCCGTCAAGTACTAAACGTTTTAGCATATAGGGTACGACAGCATACCTCAGCTGCGCCAACTTCCGTGTCATTCAGCCCGGAAATATTGTACAGTATGCTTGCTCATACTCCTCAATCTACAGCTTGTGAGGACGGACGACATGACGACTGCGCCAAAGGAATTTTGTTCCTGGAGTATCTAGGACTCAAGCGGCGTCGCGCAGCGGCCAAACACAGCATAATTCAAAGCCAGTCATCTGCCAGATCTCCCGCAGCCTGCGATGTTGCCCGGCAGACCGCAAAGCAGCACGCTACTTCGTGACCTTTGCAGCCCTCGACCTGACCGGCCACATTCCCGTTCATTTCTGGAGTCGATTTGTGCCTCAACTCGCTTACTCGGAGCCAAAAGTCCTTCAAGCGGTCGTGGCGGTGTCCACTGCAGATTACGACCACGCTAATTCGGCTACACAAGTCTCGCCCATTTCGGCTGCTTCCCATCATGCGGCAGTGAACAAGCTACGAAAGTGTTTGAAAAGCGCAAGTCAGCCTTCATATGTGTTTGTACTTATCTGCTGTGTACTTCTTCTCACACTATGTCGATTAAATGGCGAGCTAGAAGCCGCCGCTTGACATATGAAGAGCGCCTTTTCGATTCTCAAGAGTTTACAAATCGAAGGGAGGTTACCGATGGGACCCCAGCACAGATAACGACAACACTGGCCCTCGCGACCTCACTGATGCTCTACTACAAATGGACATAGAATACTCTGTTTCGATACCTGATAGAGCCCCGTTGCTGCGCATGGAAGACCTCACCAGAGGTGTTCACTGGGGAGATACCGCCATCGATGACATTCTGGACGCCTCACGAATTCAATGAGCCGTGGATGCATATCAGTCATACTGTATGGAGTTTTCTTGCGAGAAACTCGAGGTACCGACATGTACCAATCGCAGAGGTTCCGACCATCGTCATAAAGGAGCGGGAACAATTACTGCTCTAGTTAGAAGCCTGGCAAAATGCTGTCAAAGAGTGGTTTATCAGAAATCCATTACCTTCCGAGAACGAAACCAGAGTAGTCGACACAGATGGACCTCTCAGCCGTCGAATGCTCGACATCATCAACGCCCTCACCCACGGGATCCACTATTTCTCCGTCGCGAGCCTCCTCATCGAATCCCTCGACGACCACCACGTACCACAGTTCGACTACTTCGCCGAGAAACTCCTCTGGCGAGTCGAGAAAGTTTCGTCTCTCTGCCAAACATACCGAAAGATGTAGGATCCTCCCGTGAAGACAGTTTCTGCACTCTCTCTCTCTCCACCTCTTAATTCTCTCCAGGTGATGGTGGCAGTAGTGGAGGAAGTCGCTGTCTCCACGTATTGATCATTCTCTCCCAGACTGCGGAAAACAATCGGAAAGAGCGTCTGATCGGGGAGACGGTAGTAATCCTAGTACTCAACGAGGCTAGTCAGCGGTGTCCGTCTGGGGACGCGAGGACATCTGACAACAGCAATATCTTATATGATAGCCTCGTCGACTGCTGCAATTTTCCTACAAACCCAAGTCTGGATTCATACATACCCTGCAATCTCGAAAATGCCCTCCAGTTACGTCATCAAGAGCAACAAGGCCTCCAAAAATGCGGCAGCAGTCGTAGCAGTAGCCAGAACATTCCCTCCCGCCCATGGGGCCAAGACAAACAGAAGCCTCTCTTATGAGAGATGACGACCCGGTTATTAACGAGAGTGGCGATTCTTTTTTCTTGTGGAACGAGAATGGGGTGAATGGCTTCCTCTGCTAGTGGTATCGGTGCACATTTGCGGATTTGGAGCTTGGAGGACTCGTCTTCAACTGCGCTGAGCAGTACATGATGTACAGAAAAGCCATGGAAAGTCCACATCAGATCATGACCACGATGACAGCGCTGAGAGGACTTCAGCCCTTCAACGACACAGCCATCGCGGCCCAAATCATGGCATCCAACTCTCCTCGAAAGCAGAGAGGCTTAGCTAGTAACGTCCAAAGAATCGACGAAGCCAAATGGAATGAAGCACGGAGCGAAATTTTCCAGAGGGGAATGTGTTGAAGTTCTCTCAGGCGACGAACGCTGCGAGCGTGAAGATAGGCGATGTCGGTGACCCTGTGCCTCTCAGGGGGATGCTGCTGGCAACCGCAGACCGACAATTGATAGAAGCGAGTAAGTTCATCCGTGACTAGGAGTATTGCTAGTGTCTCAGATCTTCGAGTAGCGATGCTAACCACGTACAAAGGTCTTTTTGACACTGCATGGGGCATTGGGTCCAACGCGAAGGCGCTGGTAGTTTCGCCCGCGCGCTGGGGCCAGAATTTGCTGGGCAAGGCACTGATGGCAGCGAAGAATCACCTGCGGGCAGACGTCGCCTTTCGTGGCAAAGGAGGGTTCATAGCGGAGTCACCCTTGATGGTTTAACGAGGGACGATGGTCGTGAGAAATGCGAAGGCGGCTAGTTGATGCCTCAGGCCAGTGCTCACTGTACTTCATGTTGAAGCAGCGCAGGCCGCACCGACCACCTATTAGTTCAGCCACTACCAACCACTGAATACGGTGAGATATAGACTACAGACAGCCTCACAACGAACACCTCATGGATCTCCATTTTTTACCTCAATACTTCACTCCATTCTTTCGCGTCCCCCAGTCCTTCATTTTTCATTCACTTCACCTCCACCTCGTTCATCTCGCCAGACCTTCCCGTCGGCCATGTCGTACATGTCGACAAACGCGGCTCTCGCACATCATGTGCGCAGCTGTCCGCCGATGAAATCATCTTCTCCGCATACGACTGGGAGCTGTACCCGAGGTCGAACCGAACATTGCGCGACTGACAAGACATGCGATTCGCTTCCTTGCTTCCTTCCGCTTTATAATAACCGAACACACTGGAACAGCGGCAGGGCAGAAGTCTTCTGTTTGTGTTTGATTCGCTGAACATCGATTCGAGATAGGCAAAATTGAAAGGCAGTGACACCGCGTCACACGGCATTGAATGATCGGGTCCTTCACGATATAACACGGCAGCCCGGACCGCTGCTTCTTACATCCAGGAGATATCGCGATCAGTCTCTCATAGATTTGAGCTGCTTTTCTCTTCGATTCGACCGATCCGGCCCTCCACTTCTAGTGCAGCAGCATAGCAGAGCCATAGATCTCTCATCCCTTCGACCGGTCGAGTACATCAAAATGCAGCGCAGCTTCGAAAGAAACGATCAAGTCAATGGCATTCACGATCGGGCAAATGACCATGCAACGTCCAATGGCGAGCCTGTCAATCTCGAAGTCGATGCCTTGATTATTGGAGCGGGATTCGCCGGCGTATATCTCCTCCATCGGCTGCGCCAAGAAGGATACAATGCCAAACTGGCCTGAGGCTGGATCTGGGCTGGGAGGTATCTGGCATTGGAACAATTGTGGGTTTTGGGAATAGCGGCAGTCAGGATGAGCGAAGCTAATCTGTGGGTTTAGATCCAGGAGCGAGGGTGGTGAGGGTGTCGACGTCGTATACCATCATGCTGAGCTAACGAATTGCGCCAGGATAGCCAATATCCAATCTATCAACTCGCAATCCCAGAAGTTTACAACACCTTCGAATGGACAGAGCAGTACCCCGGCGCAAAAGAGCTCCAGGCCTACTTTAAACACATTGATAAGGTATTGAATATCAGCAAAGACACTTTGTACGACACGCGAGTCGCTTCCGCAACCTGGGACGAAATGGCTCACAAGTGGCATATCCAATGCGACAACGGGACCAAAATCACAACGAAATTCTTGAACTGCTGTCTTGGGTTTGCTGCTAAACGCCATTTTCCAAACTGGGAAGGCCTCGACACTTTCGAGGGATACATTTGCCACTCGAGCTTTTGGCCGGAAGACGGTGTCGACATGCACGGGAAGAAAGTCGGCGTTGTGGGACAGGGAGCAACAGGGATCCAGATTGCACAGGAAGCTGCCAAAGTAGCCAGCAAGCTTTCCGTCTTCATCCGCACCCCCAATACGGCTCTACCCATGATTCAATCGACAGTCAGCCCCGAGCAAACAAAGAAAAGTCTCGAAAGCCTTCCCAAGATCTTACACGTTGATCGATTTGCTTCAGCTGGTGGCTTCATCTACCCTACAAGCGGGAAAAGCGTACTCGACGACTCAGGGGAAGATCGAGAGAAGGCTCTCGACGCCGCGGCGGATGCGGGCGGATTCCGGCCTCTCATGTATTACAACGACCTATTGACAAATGCGGAATCGAACCGGGCAGTGTACGACTGGTGGGTGAAGAGAACTCGCGCTCGCATCTCTGACCCTGTCAAAAGGGATGTATTGGCACCTCTCGAGCCACTTCATGCATTTGCAGGCAAGAGGCCTTCACTGGAACAGAACTATTACGAATTGATGGACCAGGACCACGTCGACCTTGTGGATCTGAAAAAGACTGCCGTTTCCCACGTCGTGCCCAAAGGGATTATGACTCTAGACGGCAAACTCCACGAACTCGACATCCTCGCCATCGCTACCGGCTTTGACAGCCTCACTGGCTCCTTCAACCAAATCAAGATCTCTGGAATAAACGGCATAGATCTCGAAAAGAAGTGGGGCACGGATGTCGGCGCCTTATCATATCTTGGCATCTCCGTTTCGGACTTCCCCAATCTCTTTTATACCTATGGCCCTCACGCTCCTACTGCATATGGAAACGGCCCAAGTGTCGTGGAGCCACAATGCGATTGGATACGAGACGTTATGAACAAGATGAAAGCAGAGGGAAAGAGCAAGATCAACGCGAAGAAAGAATGTGAACTGGAATGGAAGAAGACTGTGAATGAACTCCATTCGAATACGTTGAGGCATAATGTGGACAGCTGGTATATGGGTGAGTAGATTCCCCCAGCTATGAGGTGTTGAGGGATATACTAACGACGATGGCTAGGGACGAACATTCCCGGCAAACCGAAGCAAGCGTTGAACTATGCGGGTGGTCTGCCCACGTACTTCGAAGCCCTAAGGGGATGTTTGGAGAAGGGCTTTGAGGGGTTTGAGCTTGAGTGAGAGCAGACGATAGAATGCATGGATCTCATTCCCTTCGCGGCAGGTGGCTGCAATCGTGTGAGCTCGCTTCTTCCTCATCCGAGTCGCTCAACGTATGTTCTGCAAGTCCGAGTTGAAGATGGCCGTCACTCTGGGAGTCTAGCATCGATCGAAGGGTATCGAAGAACGCTTCGGCGGTGCTGACGGTGAAAATTCCAGTGGCTCACTGCAGCGTTGGTATTCCAATTGCGTCAGGAGTGTCAAACCAGATGCAACTCTAGAGCTAAACTCTGATTTGGGCAATGCAAGACTGTTAGCAGTCGAAATTTAGAAGTCCTCCTCATCTTGGTGCTAGATGTGGCAAGTCGAGGCGGTCACATACAGTTTCGAGCCCTTTGTCGACTAGCGACGTTCCAAGGACCTACGATCGAGCAACGTTCGGGTTCCCGCATTTCGGAGCCTGTTCCGTTGAAGCACGAGTCATCAGGAAAATGCTTCGAAAAGCAACCTTTGCTTCAGCGACTCGTCTTGATTTCGAGACAAGAGAAGGACAGCACCAGGGTTTCAGGTAAGGGCTTTATTGAGACTTCACTTCATTCACTAACGCGTGCCAAGGGAGCGTCAACATCGTCGAAACCCAGCATATTTCTCTAGCTATCGCTGCTCCTATCGAACAGGCGACCGCCTGCCAACCTGATAGCTCCGCATTGGCTTCGCTCCCATTCGTGCGAGAGCCACTCATGCACCTCGCCATGTGGCATTTTATCTTGATTCAGGGTCCAGGCGCTCTTAACGAAAGCTTAATTACCTGTTTCAGTGCCGGAACAGGCCGCATAGACAAGGTTGGTGACATCCCAGCAAATAGTAGGATGTCCACGACCTTCTTCATCGCCAAACGTGGACTGTTCTTGAGCTTCAACTCGTGAATAGCAATACTGCGGGCCGCTTCAGCTGAGGCACAGCTCTGCATGTTGGAGGCACGAAGCATGCTTCGCCGCATAGCAAGGATTGATGTTCTACAGTACTGTCTGCCAGGTACCTGGCGAGTCTTGTTCTGGTTCCGACGGGACATGACAGGAACATAAAACGCGGCTTGCAATTTCCCCTTTCCGTGCTTCTTGGAGCGGCAATCCTGGACCAGACTGGACCGTTATTTGCTCATAAGAGCAAAGTCTTCGTCGTGGATTACTGTTCAGGATTTTTGTGAGTGGACCAAATACAGGGCCAACGATATTTCAACATGGCGGTCCTTTCTATGCTGCTTGGGGCCGCGAACTTGATGGAAAATTTGGCTCAGACTGCCACGAATGGTATGCCACCTGAAAGTCTTGAGGAGAGTGTTCAATGCTAACTTAGGACGCAGGAGCTAGCAATCTAGGCACAATTAGTTTCACTCGAGGGGGATTCGGTGGAAGCGGACATTTTGGAGCTGGAGGCTATGGTGGTGGGCAGCCCGGCGGCGGGCAGGGCGGTGGCTATGGAGGAGTAAGTTACCGACCGGCTTGAACACAAAAAGCAAAACTGACAATGAACCAGCAGTATGGAGGTGGAGGAAACTCTCCAAACTCGAACTCGTCTTCGCCGATTCAACTCATCGCCAATCCGAACAATCCTCCGCAGATACCAAATACTGGCGTCACTCGCAGCTACTACTGGGACGTCTCGAGAGGTGTGCTAGCACCAGACGGTGTGGAGAAGCAAGGTCTTTACATCAATGGACAGTTTCCTGGGCCGTGCATTGAGGCGAATTGGGGAGACACGTTTCAGATTACAGTCCACAATAATATCACCGGGCCTGAAGAAGGGACGTCAATTCACTGGCATGGCTTGTTGCAAAAGGAGACTCCGTGGATGGATGGCGTGCCTTCCGTCTCGCAGGTGAGCAGAAGCGATACACTTACAGGATGCTGATTTACTGACAATCTCGCAGTGCCCAATAGCTCCGGGGAGCACTTTCACATACACCTTCAGGGCAGACTCATGCGGATCAAGCTGGTAGTAAGTAGACATGAATTGGATCCACGAGTATAAAGATATGCTGACATAAAGCAGCCATGCTCACTACTCAGCACAGTACATCGACGGAATTTTTGGCCCAATGATCATCTACTGCCCGTCTCACGTCGCGTACGATATCGACGTTGGTCCCGTGCTTATTGTCAGTCGTGCCGCTACTCTCCATAGTTTCTGCTGACCTCCAACAGTCCGACTACTACCATACATCCTACTTCCCGCTCTTGGAAGAAACGCTCGGCAGACGGTTCACGCCAAACTCCAACAACAACCTGATCAACGGCAAGATGTTCTTCGACTGCGCAAATGCGAATGGCCTCCCGTGCACACCAGGAGCCGGAGTCTCCAAGTTCAGCTTTCAATCTGGCAAAAAGCACCGGCTACGCCTCATTAACTCCGGCGCCGAAGGTCTTCAACGCTTTACTATCGACGAACACAAAATGTGGGTCATCGCCAACGACTTCGTTCCAGTGGAGCCTTTTGAGGTTGACCAGGTCACACTGGGAGTTGGCCAGAGAACAGATGTCATTGTCGAGGCCACGGGTAGTCCGAATGGCGCATACTGGATGAGGAGCACGATCAGTGCATTCTGCAGCTTCTCGAGTCAACCGGATGCCCTGGCTGCGATCTACTACGAAAACGCGGATACTTCGGCAACGCCACAGTCGACAGCTACGCCGGTTGACGATACGAGCTGCCAGAATCTGCCGCTCAATCAGACTGTGCCATTTTACCCAATGACGCCTCCAACACAGCCTGCTATAACCACAAGAATCGATATGGAGTTCGGCCCGAATGCTACTGGAGACATGGTATGGATGATGAACAACGTCTCCTTCAGAGCCGACTACAAGTAAGTTCCTTAAAAAGTCCCCAAAGGTGCCAATACTAAACGATTCGCAGCTACCCAATCCTCCTCCTAGCAAATCAAGGCAACACCTCCTACCCCGAACACCCCGAATGGAACGTCTACAACTACGGCCAAGCAACCTCCGTCCGCTTCATTCTCAGCAGCATCGTTCCTTTGTCACACCCAATGCACGTCCACGGCCACGACTTCTGGGTTCTTGCTGAGGGCGAAGGCGAATGGGACGGCACGATCGTTCGACCGGAGAATCCTCAAAGGCGAGATGTGCATTTGATGAACAAAGGAGACCCTACTCGGGGTCCTGCGGGAGCGTGGTACCTCGTCATTGAATTTTTGTTGGATAATCCTGGTGTATGGCCTTTGCATTGGTGAGTGGAGCGAGTGAGGAGCCATCTTTATGTGCGCTGACCCTTCGTTTAGTCACACGGCGTGGCATTTGAGTGGGGGGATGTACATCAACGTCTTGGTAAGTCAAGTTAGAAAGGCTTAGAGTGCTGTGAGCTGAAGAAGAACGTACAGGAGCGACCAGATCTCATCTTGAGCGACATGCAGATCCCAGACATCATGGCGCAGACATGTCGGGACTGGTACACCTACAGTGGCAGTAATGTTGTCGATCAGATCGACGCTGGTGTTTGAAAAACCCTGTGGGATCGTCTCGAAGACGATAGTCGGATCGTAAACTCTCGTATTCCCTTGTTGTGTACTAAAATTTAGTTCACGATACTCTCGTTGAGCACGAATGCAGAAAACAGAAATTAGAAGAACACTCGGCGATGGACATTTTCCAGCACTGGAAATGCTTCACGTCCCGCAGTCCCTCGAATTGTGTTTAGACTGACAGATTTGCCTGAAGCTCTCTAGAGACTATCATATCGTCAATCTCGTCGACGGATATTTGTACGTCTTCTCGTACTCTGTTCTGACGATTCCCCCCCCTCCCAGGCCTTCACCCCTTCTCATCTTCTCAACGTCCTCAACGCTGACCTCTCGCTCTTTATGCCCACAATCCTCCACCAATTGCAGCGGACCATGCACGGAACGATAGCGGTTTCCGATGCCCCTAACTCCACTCACCATACCCTTTGTTGTGGTCGAGTATTTGCCCTCGCAGCCAGCACACACGATCTATACCCAACGGTGATTGACGAGGACAACGGTGGGGAAGTTTGGGTGAATCCTTCCGTTCTTCGAGACAGGGTCGATCAGAGGCGTACGAAATGTGGAGGACGTGATCGCGGCGGCCGCGGGAATGGCTTGGGGTGCGTGGTTGAGCTGAGCGGGAGCAGCATGTGGCGCGAAGCTGAGATGGATTGGAGCAGGACGTGATGCAACCTCGATGACATGGCCGGCATCTTCTTCGGGAGGGGCGATGGCCGGTGATCCTTGGTGTTGGATTGTTGCTGGCACATACAACTATACCCATGTCAGTAGCCGTGGAATAAGTTGCTATGATATCTGACGGGTACTTACTGCTTGCTTTGACCGCACTCTCACCAGCTGCTCATCGACCTCCATTTGCTCTCTGTACAGTTCTGAGGCCTGGAGCTGGTACGTATCAAATTTCTCTGAACATTTTCTTGTGGCGCGCTTGCGGGGTTTGCTCCTCTTTCCGTAGATCTTGCGAATGTCAGCGCGAGCTTTTCCTTTATATGGTTTGATGAAGAGACTTACTGGTCACCTGCTCCTCGAATCGCTGGAATTTCTCCATGTTCAGGCGGGCACACGCGTGGCGCCTGGGTGGAGGATATTTGGGAATGTTTGATGATGTTTGCAAGGCGCAGCTTAGGTTGAGATTGAAGCGCGCTAAGGTGGGTGTCCTAGCGCATGCAGGGTCCAATTAGTCTGGCATTCACATGTCAGTGCCAAACTCGTCGCTTCAGCAGAGATCCAAATGTTTCAGCGTCAGCGAAAGAGCATCTTACCGATGTTTTCACTGCTAAGTTTTGGTAAGAATGAGCAGCTTCCATCCAGGAGAACTTCTTGCCAGGCTTCCGCAGCGCCGCCTTCAAACCGTTGTAAAACGTCTTGGGATGATCGGCGTGTCTGGCTCCTCTCCACTCTGAATCTTCACCACATCACCCAATCTGACGACCCGCTCTTTAAAGAACTCCCCCACGCAAAACTCGCCTAGCGAATCCTTCTTCCAGAGGACTCTGTTGCCGTGTGCATTCAGATGGTGCATTATCAGGCACCTAAGACCGGTCACAAACTTCGCTTTGCGACCCGCGGAATGACTCACCCCATCACCATTGCAATTTGCGCAGATGATCTCAACCCATCGACCATCCAGTTCGATAATCCGCGGGTAGTTTGCATGAATACTACCATGGCTATCGACAGATCTCCGAGGTTCTTCGGGAAGTTGAAAGCCAGCCGGTGAGGGAGCAGCGAGCACTGGCTGAGGAGCAGTGGTTCGCCTGATGTCAGTCAAAGTGTTTTACCGATTCGAGAACATCGAAGTCTCACCGAAGTTGCGCTGGTACTCGAAGACGCTTGCGGTGGGTTCAAAGTTGCATCTGCTGTGGCATCGGCGACATCAACCGGGTTCAGGAGGCGTGAGATGTCCATGTCACTTTGGTCTTTAGCTTGATGACGGATGCACCCCGGAATGTTGCTGTCACGTTGATGCTGATACACGATAGTGCTGGACGGTAGTGAGGCTGGATGCCGAGAAGAGGTTGGTGAATAACAGAAGCACCTCCTCTTAGGAAGTATACATCGCGACTTCACAAAAACCACTCGCAGCCGGTGGGAAATTTGAGACTAACATGGAAAGAGCCAGCCTCTTTAAGTCAAACAAACGTTGAATCTGAGAGGAAGTGAGCCAACTCACATATGCAGCGAGTGGTATCAGCAACGTAGAGACAATTCAAACCTCCCTTGGCCCTCCGTCCACCCCATCCACGCCAAACACCACGCTCAACACAACAACCAACTACCATCGAAACCCCCTACTTCGTCCCCGTAAAATCCGTCTCCAACTCACTCGCAGCCGCACTCTCCATGCCCCCACACGTACACGAATCGCTCGACCGCTTGCCACAAGCACACTTAGCCCCCTCGACCTTTGAGTTCTCCGTGCCCTTGCGTGAGCAGGTGCACTCGCCAGCGGGACGTTGATCTAAAACCCCAACCCCTCAGCAAAAGAATGACAAAAGAGGAGGTAAGGGGAAGGACATACTGCAAGAACACCTCGCCCCAACAATCTTATTTTCCGTGGCAGACTTCTCGCAATTGCAGTTCATGGCGGACATCTTGCCGCATGAGCAAGTGGCTTCTTTGGCGCAGACGCAGCCGCCTTCGCGGCCGCAGCAGGTGGCAGGGACGGTAGAAGGCATTTTAGACGTGGTAGTCGTTAACTTGGATGTGTTCGGTGGTGGATGCTGGTATGTCTCTGCGAAGTCTGAATGTTTGATGCTTGTGTTGAAGAGAAAGTGAGAGCGAGCCAGCTCTTTATGAGTAATTCACTTGTTCGTCATGGTGCGTAATCGCAAACGCTCTGATTGGCTGAAAAGTTGACTCGTGCTTTCTTTTACGGGCCTAGCCCTTGCGTTGAAGCCTCACCTCACACCACATATTTTGCCATTGGTCGCGCGTCTTCGTAGAGGTTCCGACGTAAATATTATAGAGGAATTGGACGTCAGGAGGATCGAATGCGTTTGTAGGCTCACGTGGCATTTGACGGTCTGTCAAAAGAAGACGCTGACAGAGTAGACGAATTTTCTTTGTATCCATGCATTGACTGCTATGCAATCACTGTTTGGCATTATTATCTATATGCAACATGTACGCTTTACAACTCCTAGCACACGCCAATACCCATGTATCAATCCCGTCCCAATCTGTGCTTGCATGCCAGTCAATCTGTACCACCCAACTCCACCCAAACGTGAATCAATTGTACACCAATTTCCTCACCGGACTTCCTTTACCCTCAATCTGTCCATATCCACCACTAGTTTGCGGTTCCAGGCCCTTCGGAATTTGGCTCCAAGGCGTGCCAGGGTAGTATTGCTGCTGCTCCTGGCTGAAGCTTCGCTGCGGCGTCGGAGGCGGGAAGTAGTGTGGTTGAGGTTGGTACTGATTTGTCTTATCGCGTAGCAGGCCAAATGCTACATTGGAGACACCAAAGCAGCCGCAGACGAGGATCATGGTGAATATCATCGCCTTCCACGATATTGGCTCCACGAAAGAGTTGAAGATCTCCGCGAATGTGTGCGCAGAGACCCTGGCTCTTCCGACTTTGGCAGGATCTCGATTCATACACTTGCTCCAGTTGCTGCAGACTGCCTCCAAAGCCGGTGGGCGATTCGGGTCTCCGCATCGATTGCTTGTGTATTCGTGTGCACAAGCTGCCATCTCCGCCATGATATCCGCCATAGCCTCATGGCTCTTCTTGTCCACGTCTCCTTGCACTGCCGACCAGAAGCAGTAAATCAAATACGCGCACCCGGCCAGCAGGAATACGTTGAAAAGAAGCTGTGCATAGAAAGACAGAATATGCGGGACCGTCGGGTGTTGCGCGATGAATGTGAAGAGGCTGGATAGCCAGTGCGGTTTGGCCTCTGTGTCACCATCGCCTTGTCCACTCGCTTTACGTGGGCTGCGTCGAGGATGCTCGCTGTCTTCTCCAGAATCCGACATGCTATGCCGTCTCCGTCGCGCAACATGCTCCTGTAGTCCCCGATTCCGCTTCTTCTTGACTCTTTTCTCCACGGCGTAACTGTGATCGGCTCTTGGAATCTCTCCTCGTCCTGGGCTTGAAAATGTTTTCTTGATTCTCATCACCCAGCTGTCTCGCCTCGCGCTTGCAAACGGCTGTCTGTCTTTCTCCTTGGTTGGACTTATGCGCTCTGCGCCACCCTGTGAATTCAAACTCGTGCTCTCCATTCTGGCAAGCGCGTTGCTTATTTGGCTTCGTCCCATGGTGTCTGGTGTTGTCTGATCGGGACTCTTAGGTGTCTCGCCGGCACTCGAATCGTCAAAATCGTTGCTCATGGTACGTGGAGTGTTGTAGAGGCTGTTGAAAGCGGCTGGTGGATTTGGTGGTAGAGGTTTGGAGGGGGAGGATTGTAGGCGGCTGGGTGTGTGTGGCCTCTGTGACGATTCGAAGGCTCCTGGTAGCACATCCCTGTCAGCGACCAGCCACGAAATACATTTGCGCCATACTGCACTCACTCTTTCTGTTTTGAGGTGTGCCCATGGCAGGAAATCGCTGCGCATTCTGGCTGACTTGTGCAAACGGGGAGCGCGAATCCATAGCACCGGTGCCGTTGCTGTACTCGAACTCCATGGGGCCTTCATACCCACGTTGAGTCATTGTGTCGGTGCCAAATCTCGAAAGCGCGGCGGACAGTGTAGAGAGCGAACGGACGTGAGGGAAAGGGAAGCACTGCTCTTGAAATGCAGATGCAACACAAGTGATTGCTCGTTGCGTCGTTGCGAGACATGCGTAGAGAAACAGGGTTCACGTCGAAGTCGGCAGGCACAAAAGACGCTAGTCTGTTTTAGCCAGTATCTACACACTCGCCGTTGCCTCAGCAACTCACCTTCCCCTTTCACAAGACTTTGCATCATGAAGTGAACGATTGATTTCACCAACAACGACCTCCAAGTCTGCGTTATATTCCCACCAATCATCGTGAGGGAGTCTCCCAGACCACAAGAATGAGCAACCGTACTCGGCTTTCGCTGCTCAACAATGCTTTCACGTCCCTCATGATGATCCTCAAACCGGTCACGAAGGATGGCTTTGCCGTTCAGCATTCTTCGTCTTCCATTTCGCTCTCGCGGTGAGAAAATCGGCCGATTTGCCTACGCAGATTTCGGCTTCTTTGGCTAAGCGGACCAACCTGCCGTTCGTACTCCATTTTGCATTTGGCTTTGTAGTACGCGTGCTTCGGCAGGAAGACCGTCCGCTGATGATGTTTCCAAGAGTCGAGTCGCTTCGCTTTGGCTTCTGTCTGGAGATGTACTTCTTGTGCCAATGGGTCGTAGGGTGCGTCTAAGAGAGGGGTAGAATCTGGGCGAGTGAATTGGATGCGGGTGAGGCCGAGACCTAGCAGGAATAAGAGGAAGATGGTACACCACATCGCAGACTCGGCGGCATCGGCTCCGCTGACACGATGCAGAATTCGTGTTCTCAAATGCCTTGGACGGCTTTTGATCGTCTTGACTCTCCCCCAGTGTGCGCAAGGAGTTCCAGGTCCGTAGATGTAGTGATGTCGCCGGTGCAGTGTCGAATATGAGGTGAAACTCTCTATCCTAATGAACCTTCCACAAGTCTGGTGGTATACATGATGGGTTACGGCGAGAATATCGAGGGGGAGTATGTGTGAGACGATGGTCACCTGGCGATTCTCTTACACTGCCGCCCGCGAAAGCTATCCTGGACGAAGCTGGACCTGGCAACATACAGCTCATCGACCTACATGATCTCGTCAATTCAATGGAGGCTCTAGTCGCCTTCGTGGATGCACTCCAGAGTGCCGCGCTCGAAATCATCCACAAAGCAGGGCAGTTCGACCAACTCGTGCAAGACCGCACCTCCGACTTCAAAACTACCATTCACCTTGCATGACAAACTTCAAACGTCCCGTCGCTATCCTTGGCCCTACTCTCGACGCGGAACCTCCTCATCAACCTAACCCACCTCTTCTTCTCCCGATAGACCCGCCACCTCTCCCCCCTCTCCTCCACAGCCCCCGAAGTAGCCACCTGTGCCGCCTACAAATCCCTCTCCTAAAACGTCCACCTCCCCCATTGGCGCAACGTAGACTTCGGCGATTGCATCTTCCACAACCTCAGAGAGCAATATCACAGATTCCGGGTCGATACCGACGATGCAATGGAGCTTGCGAAAGAGAGGTGTGGCCAGAAGTGGAATCAGCTGGATTGCTACCATAACGTTTAGCAGACTTTTGAGTGATAAGGGATGGTTTGTTTAGGCGGAGGGCGTTGCTTGTTGCTCATGTGTAGCATATGTTAGAGAGTAATCATGTGGGCTTTGCGGATCAGGTGCATCGTTTAAGGGCTGAGGCGGAGGAGATGAGGAAGGAGTTCAATCTTTCGTGGTGGAGACAGGAGAGTGTTGCGCAGAAGACTTTTGTGAGGGATTTTCAGGAGAGGGTAAAGTTGGCGGCGGCAAAGGTGACCGAAGGCGAGGAGTAGTTTGCAAATTCAATCTGTCGTTACTCACCGCTAGCTTGATGTGTTCACATGTTTAAAGGTCTTGTTTAACTTCACAAGGTGGTCTCCTCTGAGACTGTGGCTCAGAAAAACGGGAACAATATTTAGGTGGTATGGAAATTGGTTTGCACATCCACAGCAGACACAAGGACGGAATGAGGGTTTCACGGCAACACACATCTGTCTTTCCTTTTTAGCCTGATATATTAACATGTTCAAAGGTCTGGTTTACCTTCACGGTGTGGTCTCTGCTGGGCCTGTAGCATGAGAAACGGAGAACGGAACAAGGTAGTAGGGAGACTTATCCGCATATGCACAGCTGAGACGAGGACGGAGGGAGGGTATCATAGCTACATACTTAGACAACAACACTCAATGTTCCATAAAACACAATGCCAAGTCGATCATGCACACAACGAAACAATGCAGCATCAACAAGAACCCTTTCAGCCCTCATCGACATCCATATCATCCCTCCTCCCACCCTTGCCCTTCGCTCTCCCACCTCCAATCCCTCCACCCTTCCCCTTCCTCCCACCCTTCTTGTCCGCCTCAGCTTTGAGCTCATTGATAGCAACCCTCTGCGCCACCGCAACTCTGGGTGCGAAGACCATCACTTCGTCTCGCTCTGTCGCATACTCCTCCAGTTTCTTCCCCAGTGCATGTTCGATCCGCTGGTAGATCTCGATGTCGTACTGCGTGACAATTGAAATTGCAACGCCTGACTTTCCCGCTCGGGCTGTACGACCGACGCGGTGGACGTAGGTTTTGCTGTCGGGAGGGAGGTCGAAGTTCAGGACGAGATCGACGGAGGGGATATCGAGACCTCGCGCGGCGACGTCCGTGGCGACGAGGATTTCTCTGCTTCCGCCGCGAAATTTGTGTAGAGCGCCTAGTCGCGCTGACTGAGTGAGCTGCCCGTGCAGCGGGATCGCCGACCTGCCCAATGCTCTCAGCATGAAGGCTATCCGTTGCGTTTCGTGGATTGTGCGGGTGAAGACGATGCAGGTCTTGCCGGCGAACTCGTTGAGGAGGTATATTAGGTAGATGTCCTTGAATTTGTGCGGGATGAAGACGTATCGTTGCATGAGGTTCTTCACGGTTTGGTAGCTGCTAGAGCTGATACTCACGCGGACGGGCTGTTGTAGAGCGGCGCGAGTCAGGTTGTTGAGTTTGGTGCTCATGGTGGCGCTGAAGAGCATGGTCTTGCGTTCGCGAGGGAGGACTTGTAGAATCTTGTCGAGGATGGGTCCGAAATCCAAGTCAAGTAGTCGATCAGCTTCGTCCATGACCAAGTATCGCAGCTGGCGGAGGGAGAAGCCTTTCGTGTTTTGTAGGTGGTCCAGTAGCCGTCCAGGCGTTGCCACCACTATATGCGGTCTTTTCGCGAGAGCAATGGCTTGAGGCACCATATCCATACCGCCCACCACGACCGCGCATCGCACGTTGATCAAACTGCCCAACGCTTCGAACTGCTGTGATATCTGGTATGCTAGTTCTCGAGTAGGTGCGAGGACCAAGGCGAACATGGGCTGTGGCTTGTCAAGTAGAGATTGCAGTATAGGCAGAGCAAATGCTGCTGTCTTTCCACTTCCAGTCTCTGCCAATCCAATGATGTCCTTCCCCTCCAGAGCTATCGGTATAGACTCCCGCTGAATCGCAGTCGGCTTGGTGAAGCCTAGCGACGTGCAAGCGTCGCATAACGACTCCGTCACTCCCAGGTCTGCGAATGTCTTGTCCGTCCCTTGATCCTCCACCGCCTCATCCTCCGCAATAACGTCTCCGCTAGTTGCTGTCTCCACATTCTCCGTGGATGTTTCTAGTGCATCGTCGTCGCCATCGCTGTCGGCCTCGACCTTGGTGGGCTCGTGACTTCTCTTCTCCTCGATCGGTCGCTTCGAAATGGCCTTGGCGGATCGCTTCTTGGACACGGGGGCTTCCTCAGATGTCAGGTGGGCGCTCTTGCGCTTCTTGGAGGACGACATGGCGAGTGTGTTGTCGATGTCGAGCATAAGAAGGTCGGGGTCCATGGCAGATGCGAGAAATACCAGGCGATATCTTATCTTAGCGCAACCTTAACGAAAAAAGTTCGGGGGAGGCTGGAGCTGCAGCAGACTTTAGTACACAATCGACTTCACATACTCATACCACACCACATCACATACCGTTCAATGGCGAAACGAAGAGTTAAGAAAAGAACCCATGTCGGCGCCAAGCCTGGACTCGGCGCAGCCTCCAGTCATGCGGCCCCGAAAGCAGCCAAGGCGGGCTCACGTGCGCCGCGCAGCATGGTCATCCGCGTGGGCGCCAGCGAGATTGGGCAGAGCGTGTCGCAGTTGGTGAGGGACGTGCGACAGATGATGGAGCCAGACACGGCGTCGCGGTTGAAGGAGCGGCGGAGCAACAAATTGCGCGACTACACCACCATGGCCGGGCCCTTGGGCGTCACCCACCTGATGCTCTTCAGCAGAAGTACCACCGGCAACACCAATTTGAGACTGGCATTGACGCCGCGCGGGCCGACATTCCATTTTCGGGTGGAGAAGTACTCGCTGTGCAAGGACGTCCATCACAGCATGAAGCGGCCCAAAACTGGTGGATCAGAATACCTTACAGCTCCTCTCCTGGTCATGAACAACTTCACCTCCCAGCCCAAAGGCGAGACGGACGACTCCAAGTCCAAGATACCCAAACATCTCGAGTCCCTCACGACAAGCGTCTTCCAATCCCTCTTTCCGCCCATCAACCCAACCACGATGCCCCTCAAAGGCATAAAACGCGTGCTTCTCCTAGATCGCGCGCCCCAAGATCCCTCATCCGACTCTCCCCAATACATCCTTAACCTCCGGCACTACGCAATCGAAACCCGCACCGCGAAATCCGTACCCAAGTCTCTGCGAAAGCTAGATGCGGCCGAGAAGCTCACCCACGCCGGACAAAAGCGAAAACGCAGCGCACTCCCCAACCTGGGCAAACTAAACGACGTAGCCGACTATCTCCTGGACCCTTACGCCGCAGAGACTGGCTTCACATCTGGCTCTGAGTCCGAACCAGAGACAGATGCTGAAGTTGAGATCGAAGCCTCGAATACTCGCAAAGTGCAAAAGCGAAAGACACAAACGGATGCTATAGAGAGAAGAGCGACGGTGGAGAAGAAAGCGATCAAGCTTTATGAGCTGGGGCCACGCCTACAACTACGGCTGACGAAGGTCGAAGAGGGCGTGTGTAATGGCAAGGTCATGTGGCACGAGTACATCCACAAGTCCAAAGAGGAGATCAAAGAAATGGAGAAGATTCATGAGAAGAGACGGCAGGAGAAAGAGAGACGAAAAGCAGAGCAGAAAGCCAATGTAGAGAGAAAGAAGGCGGAGAAAAAAGCGAATGGCAAAGGAGGTGATGAGGAGGAAGATGAGGACGAGGAGATGCTCGACGATATGAGCGATGACGACGACGAATGGGATGACGAAGACTTAGAAGACGTAGATCCCGGCGCAGAAGACCACAATATGCAACGTGGCGAGAGCATCGAAGACGAAGATATAGGCTAGACACACCCCAATTCACCCGCCAGGTTGAAGAAAACTTCACTTCTCCGCCCACCCCTCCCACCCCTCTGTCTCCAAAGCCAAAACCTGCGCCCCAACAACCTCCCTCCCGTCAACAGGGCTCGCAACCCCTCCACTCGTAACAACATACAACAGACTCCGATCCAACCCCCTCCCAAAAACACAACTAGTAGGTCCCGCCACAGCCGTACTATTAACACTCCCGGCGACAATCCTCACCCAACCCTTCCTCATCCCATCCTCCAAACCAATTTTCTCAATCGAATTGCCGCCCCCAGTCACGAGATAGACATCCCGTCCATCTGGGGAGAGCGCGAAATCGTCGTAGTTGAAAATCGTGCTGTTTACTGGCCCGCGGGAGATTATTTGGCTGTCTGAGGAGGCTGCGGTGCCGTTGGGGTTGAGAGGAAGGCGGGCAAAAAGGGAGAGGCCGGTGTTGGTGAAATAGAGCCATTCGTCCTTCACATGAATCCCGTTCACACCAGCGACGCCGTAGACTGCGTCGGGGACGGCTGTTGTGTAGGAGCTGGAGATCACCTCCTCATACGCATCGGTATCGACGCGATAGATTTTGCCGGTTTTGATATCCGACGTCAGAACGCTCTGCGTCCCAGGGAGAGAACACACGCCGTCCGGAAACAATATCTCCGGCGTATGAGCCCTCTGCTCCACCTGCACCTCCCCCCCGTTGAAACCAACCCTCCAAAATTCCCAACTCCCCTCCACTGGCACAAACCCCTCAAATTCGAAACTGCCCACCGCAACAATAAAAACATCGTCCTCGACCTCCGCAATCCCACTAACACTCGTCGCGTTTGGAAAAGAGTATATCGTCTGCGGAGTAGGATTGAGTTCGAAAGGGTTCAATTGGTCAAGATGGGGAGAGGTAAGGATCGTAAGGAGGAGTGAACCGTTGGGACGGACGGCGATATTTTCAATCCAGGTGTTGGGAGGGTATTGGTAGAGGAGGCGGATGGGGGAGTTATGGGCGAGGATGGAAGAGGAGAGGAGGAGGAGGAGGAGGAGGAGGAGGAGGAGGAGGGGTGTAAGTGGGGCCATTTTGGGGGGCGAAAAGGGAGAGTTGTGGTTGATATGACATCGAAGGGGACGAAGAAGGGTTTAGACGTCTCGAGATATCACACGGCCTTCGAACTCTAGTGAAACGATAAGCTGCTCGGAGACATCAGCCTCATGAACCCTAAACTCCTACCTCCTGCTCCATCAACCGGATTTAAGCCTTTCAACGGAGAAGCCCAGCTGCAATACCGTTGGAATAAAAGCACGTGTCGTGATCAAGGAGAAGTCAGTGTATACGAAGCGCGGCCGCATACTTTCAGCCCTCATCAGATTCCTGCGCCGTAAACTCCGAATCGTGAGGCCGCTCCTTCTTTTTCCCTTTTGGCCCGAAGAATCCATAGTTGTACACTGGGTAATCTGTCCACGCTAATGGGGTATCTCTAACATGCTCACCAAAATCCCGGAGCAAAGCGAATGAACTTGCACATGTCGCTACCGATTTGCGCCTCATACCAGCAAAAGCAAAAGGAAAATCCGTAAAAAGGCGAAGGAGTAATGAGAGCGACATCCTAGAAAGGACAGCCACCTCAAACGGTGCTCTCCGAGTCGAGAAAGTCGAGCCTGACACCATGGCGAGCTTTGATGTCGATGGTGTCGTCGTCGTCGTCGTCGTCATACTCTGAGTCTTCGATATGGTCGTCCATAGGATCGCGGTTCTCGGCGCCAGAGTCCGCATCGTCGTCATCATCCACGCCAAGCAGGTTGAAGCGGTTGGCGAGAGGTACATCTTCCTTCATGGGGCCTTTCGGCATGGTCCGGGTGGGCTGGGCGCGTATCGGAAGTGGAACATCGCACTCATCGGGATCTGGAAGTCAAGTGTCAGCAATATAGTAGGCGCATCATTTCTCCGACACTAACAAAACTCAATCTTGCAGCCCTTGTATGTGGTTCTGCTCAGCATGCATGTCCGGGCGAAGAGCGCATTGTGTACAGAATTGGTGGACACGTATGCGTTTCCATTTCGAAACTTGACATCAATAATGACAAGGTTGTGGATATGCTCCATATCGTCGCGAATGGTTTCTTCGGTAAGACCCTTGTCGAGCGCGGAACGGATCAGGATATTTCGTGTTGCACCATTCGAGACTTTGTGGCCGACGTGACCATTGAGCTGGAACTGACGGTCTGCCCATCTCACATCAACCTGCGAATTTGTTAGTTGTGTTCACTGTTGAAAATTTGACACGCGCACCCGTTTGTGGTGGATGTAGATGTCGTTTCGCTTAGCCCAGGTCAGAAAGTCGGCCGCACCATCCAGGAAGGTCACAGTCGCACTCTTTTCCGAACGCAAGTTGACACTCAAGACTTTTCCTCCCTTGATGACAGACAGCAAATCGCGATAGGTCGTCTGGGCAGGGAAGTTGCAGAAGTAGATCGTTCGCTTGGCTCCGTTATTGCCGTTTTGCGTAGGCATCTCGGTCTGGTCCTCGCCCAAGAAACTGTCAGCCTCATCGAAACCATCCTCTGGCGGCATCATCCCGTAGCTCAGTTGTCGATGAGAGTTGTCCATACGCTGGCCAGCCTGGCGATCTGAGGAGTGAGAGCCACCGTTTCCGTAGTCACCATTGCTAGAGTAGGGAGGAGCAGCGCCAGATTTCCAGGGCATCTCGGTGCGGGCAGTCTGTCCATTGGCATATGGCAAAGGTTGGGCGTACGATGGCGGATACTCGTTGAAGTCGTCGGCCCAGGAGTCAATTTGGTCATGGTGGGCCTCGACATTTGCAGCCTCTGTGTCGATCAAGGTGCTCAGAGCGTCTGAGGTGAGACCACCCGCAAAGAGGGCACTTCTGAGAAGCTCGTACTCTCGAGCTGTCCGAAGCTAATAGCACTGTCAGTCCTTCAATTCGGGTGGAAAAGGATTCAAGACTGGATTCGACTTACAAGGTGATCGTACTCGACTCGAGAAATGGCGACATGATTCGGATCTGTACGCCCAAGCAGCTGGGGAGTAGTATGCTTGAGGAACCTCATTTTAGCTTGCACGATCAAAGCACAATACGCAAGACAAGACGGCCGGCGTTGCTTATAAGGGGCGGACGTACAAAATCGGCCCTGCAAACGGAGAGTATTGGTCAGTGGCTAATTGCAGGCGGTAGGAGGCGATAGTGGGATGAGGTGGTTGTGTCCCCTTTATCCTGTGATGCGGCGCAGGGCGCTCAGGCTGTGGTACGTACCGTCTCAGGAGGGCGTCGAAGTATGCCTTGTCGACCGTCACCTTGCCGGCCATGATTCCGCCTCGACGCACGGTGATGGCGCGGTTGAGATGGTGTCTGGGTAGGAGGGGAGGTGTTTCGAAGCACAGGCAATGCAAGAGCATGCGACAGCCTCAGTCCAACCACGACCCTTGTCCAAAAAGTTGCAGCGAGGCAGGGACGTTCGGGGCTAGTGTCAAACTCTAATCAGGTGGGGGCCAGATCGGCAGCGACTCCGAAAGTCAGTCTCTGTCCTTCAAGTTTCTTTCCACCATCAACATCGTCCTCTCGACATCCTCCTGAATGGATCGAAATGCATCGACCGCATCACACACCGCGGTAGCAGCGACTCCCCAAGATGCACGCACAGACGCAATCAGACAGCTTACCCGGATAGGCAGCGGCGCCGATGGCAGCGTTTGGTCTCAGCTGCTGTCAAACCCTTTCTTCACAGCCGGCTTCGGTCTCGCCGGGCTGGGTGCCGCCCTTCGATATGGCTCTCTGGGACTACGCCGTGCTGCAGAACTCGTTCGGCATCGCATGCTGGTTGACCTGGAAATCACCAGACATGACAAGTCCTACCCTTGGGTCTTGAACTGGATGACCTTACATTACCAAAATCAATTGGCGCCACCGAATCGGAGGAAACAAGTCGGCATCGTGGAGGCCCTAATACAAAGATTCATTCCGGGTCTACACCACTTACAAATTTCGACACAAGTTGCGAAGACAGCGAGCGGATCGCAGCAAACGGCGTTCTCTCTGGTTCCCGGGCACGGAAGACATATCCTGCGATACAAGAATGCCTTCATCGCTGTCAATCGGGAACGGACAGGGAAAAGCTTTGCCGCCGATGGTCAGCCTTTCGAGACTGTGAAGCTCACGACCCTGTACTACCATCGCAACATCTTCGAAGATATCTTCCGAGAAGCCCATCAAATGGTCTTGCAAAGTACTGAAGGCAAGACAATTGTATACACCACTCGCAACATGGGCTGGGATAGGTCGGGAGAGCCGAAAAGACGTCGACCTTTCGATTCAGTTGTCTTGGAGCAAGGTCTTTCCGACAAGATATACAGCGACGTGCGCGAGTTCCTGGACGCTCGCACCTGGTATCTTGATCGTGGCATTCCCTACAGACGAGGATATCTTCTGTATGGTCCGCCTGGAACTGGAAAGACTTCGTTCGTGCAGGCGCTTGCTGGCAAGTTGGATTTCAATATCGCCATGCTTAGTCTCAGTCAGCGAGGACTCACGGACGACTTGCTTAATCAGCTGCTGTTGGAGGTTCCGCCCCAGACAATTGTTTTGCTCGAAGATGCAGACGCTGCTTTCTCCAACCGGCGCCAGCGAGACGAAGATGGCTACAGCGGAGCGAATGTCACGTATTCAGGCCTTCTAAACGCTCTCGACGGCGTAGCAAGCGCCGAAGAGCGAATTGTCTTCATGACAACAAATCATATCGATCGACTGGACGAGGCTTTGATACGACCTGGGCGCGTGGACATGACCATCCAGCTCGGTAACGCAACGGAATGGCAGATGGAGAAATTGTGGGACCGCTTCTATGCCGAGCAGGATCCAAAGGGCGAAGGCAGGAAACGCTTCATGCAGAGAGCGACAAGAGCAGATTTGGTCGATAATGTGAGCACCGCGGCTCTGCAAGGGCTGTTTCTATACAATAAGGGCGATGTTGAAGGCGCGATAGCAATGGTGGATCAGCTCGCTGCCGTGCGGAAGAGCCAGCTGAAGGCGTCGCAGTCACGATCTGACTGATTATCCTTAAAAAAAAATTCCATGTATAAAATGTATATTATCATAAGCAGAGCGCATTCACGGTTTCAAAGAGCATCCCATATTAAAATCGACACCATTAAGTGGTCCTTCAATATTCGACGCCGCTTTGTCATAAAGTTCAGCGAACCTTCCACCTCAACCACTCCACCGACCTCTCGACATCAACTTCACTCCAACATCAGCTTCACATCAAAAATGAGCGCCACAAACCTCCAAGCTCTTCTCCGCTTCCTATCCCAAGATGCCAAAGTCCCTTTATCAACCGCCATCTCCAAAGTCAAAGAACTACAAGCCGCAAACCTAGACTCCTCAGACAGCCTCTCCAAAGCCAAAGCGGACGACCTCACAACCATCTTCGAAGACGAGAAAATCCGCAAACAAGTCATCTCAGCAGCGAAACGCATCTCAAAGAAACGCGCCGCAGCTGATGGAAACGGGGAACCGATCACCAAGAAGAAACCAAAAAAAGAGAGTCTCTTCTCCGACGAACCTCTCGCCGCCGCGGATCTAGAGCCTAATTTGAAGCTACCCGAGTCCACCGTTCCCGTTAAGGAGTTATGTGACGTATTACTTTGGACGAACCGAGCGCCTCTAGTCCTAGCCTTCCTAGTAGTTTCCTTGAAATACACAATGCCTGAGCAGCCTCTCTCAAGCAGATTAAGCCTCGCACAAGCCTACGTCAGCATCACAAGCCGCTCGCGAGCCGTCTACCTGGGAATCGAGAGCGGTACAAGCGCAGAAGATGAGGGGTTTGGAGAGGGACAGCCTGTTGTCATGGTGGGTGGGAAGGAGATTAAAGTGCTCAAGCGGTGGGGGTATGAGTGGAAAGACGGAGATGGAGATGGAGGGAGTGAGCCAGCGCTTTGGGCGCTTGATTTGGAGGCTTTGAAGAAGAAGGGAAGTGATAAACAGCCTGGAGCGACGAGCGCGTCGGGGAGTAATCTGCCGATTTATACGCCGCAGTCTGCGAGGGCGTATCTCATGAAGTCTTTTGACAGTCCGCCCGAGGCGGACGCGGCACCGGCGAAGAAGATTACTGCTGCGGTGAAAACTGCGGAGAAGGTGGAGAATCTTGGAAAGTTGCTGCAAGCGCTCGACTTATTATATGGATCCTGGGCAGCAAGCTTGACCGCTGAGGAGCTCGACAAACGCACCTGGGGTTGGTATGTCAAAGTCAGGCCATCAGTCGCGGGCGGAGTAGATGGCTGGGGATGCAAGAACATTCTCAAGCTGGTTGATATTCTGAACCTGCGCAAAGAAAACCCGAAAGATGCGAGCTGAGGACTGTCCACCATATCAATACAAAACGCTGAAGCACCAAAGTCAAAACGACCTTACTCTCCTGGCGCAGGAAGCCACTCCGCAAACTTTGCCAGACTTCCAAACCCAACCGCCTTGCAACTCTTGAACTCATTGCTCAGGTCACCCGGCTGCTTTGGATCGAGCCAAGCAACCTCCTTACGGCCTCTCGTCGTCTCGCGATCAATCAGTACCGCATTCCATCCCGCATCCACCGCACCGATGATGTCCTTCTCATAATCATCTCCGACATAAATCTGCCTCCACTCGCCACCCATATCGCGGTCGATATGTCTCGCCTGACTATCAATCTTCGACTGCAGCACCTCCTCCGCCGCAGCGAAGATCTGAATCGCGGGCTTCTCATACCCGACGTCATACGAGAGGACAGTGAAGTCGATATCGTATTCCTCACTGGGAACCGGAGCCGGAGTAGTCTGCATTCCATAGCGGAGAGGGTTGACTTTCATCCCGAGCGAAGTCAGGATGTCGGGGACTCTGTCGTCAGAATTGGTGATGACTCCAATCACGATCTTGCCTTCGGTCGCTTTGTGTGCTTCTCGCAGTCTGTGCACGAGAGGCTTGACATCTGAGAAGAGGCTGTAGCCTTCATTGCACCAGAAGCGGTTCAGGAGGAGGGGCACGAGATCCTTGGGCATTTTCTGTTTTGTACCGAGTAGAGGCTCGAAGGTATTCCCAATGACCTAATCAAAGTCAGCAGGATATCATCACCAATCTTCTGCTGAAACACATACATTCGTCCACCACTTCTCAGCACCAAGCCCAGTTGCTTTTCCATAATTCGGGTTCTCGCTCGCTTCCCGCTTCATAGCTAAAATTTATCAGCCAAGAACTCGCCACGACGCGGAACTCTACTACCTCTACTTACCAAGTTTGAACGTGTTCGCCACATCTTCATTACTGAAGCCTCCTAAGCCTAAAGACTTCGCGACTTCGGTGTATTGCTGCGGCACGGGTGATTTCGGCTTGAAGAGCGTGCCGAAAGCGTCGAAGCAAAGCAGGAGGTTCTTCGGAGGCATGGTCGCGTGCTTTGGATTTTTGGGGTGCTTGGATAACGGACGTCTGGCTTTCACATGACTTTGTCTTGCAGTATCCTCGCGTTCCTCAGAGTAACTGGAGCGTGATGACTGTGAGTCGGGGTTGTGGGTGTGGTTGGTTTGTGTCACGAAGTTGGTTTGTCGGAGGAGGCTGGCTTCGCTTCACTCGGGCCAACGGCGGGGTACGAAACGACGCTAGTAGTCGATTGGGTAGGACCTGCATGTGACTGCCTCCTTCTTCCTCTAACCCTACCGTTCCTGCACTGGTATACTGATATTACAGAAAGAACGAACGAACCTACATAATTCCTCCACCAACAGACGAACTCGCTATTCCCTCGACTACACTTCCAATCTCTCCCGCATGCAACGGACCCGCCGTACTATGCAAGTACATACACCACTGTTCCACATATTCTTTTTCAGTACAATTGGAGATATTAATCCTGTCGATGATCCTCGCGCCGAAAAGTGTCTTGCCCTTGTGTGTTACGAGCAGGTACGCGACTCCGTATCCATTACCAGAACCCAGAGCAGCTTTCGCCTCGTTGTCTTTCAGGTTCCATTGCCAGCCAGATCAATGGATGGATGTTCGTTAGCAAACAGTTTCCCTTGGCCAAAAGAGCACACTCACCTTTGGCGGCGTCTCGTCCACCCCAAAACTCTGCCCTTTTCCCTTCGCCATTTCCAGAAACTCCTCTGTCCCCGAAGCCACATTAGACTGCACGACATGCTCCAAATTCTTCACATCCACACTCATCCGCTTACACAAACGCTTGCACTCGAGAAAGACCACATCACTCCAGTTCTGCAACGGAGGCACTTTGTCCAACTCCGTATGGTTGTCCTTCGCACAAGAGTCCGGCCCATGGTTTTCTCTCGCTACGATCGCCCCAACTTTAGAGTTGAAGAAATTCATGTAGTTCCCTCCGGTCGCCGCGGACGAGCCCCTTTCCTCGTCCTGAATATCATGCATCGCGGTCCTGGATTTGTGGGTCGTCTCCATATCCAAAACTTTGAAAGCGTCGTTGAGGCCGTAGTTGTCGAAGATTTCCTAAGACCAGATTGGGTAGTCCTGAGGTCCAACCATTCTCAGCGAGAGCATCATGTTCGGTCCATTTCGACTGCTGATCTTTGGCTTGGAAGAGAGGTACGTCCAAGAGGCAGATGAGCGTCTTGCCCTTGGATACTGCCTTGGCGTCGGGGTCGGCTTCGGTCCCGATGCCGCGGGCGGTGAGGTCGGACGATCGGTTGTCGATGCTTGCGTGGCCAAAGCCATGAATAGGGGCATCAGAACGGACAGTCTTGACAGGACCTGGAGGGGATGCACCGAGATGCAGCAGTAGGCCAGCGCAGGTCAGAGCAAGCGCCGTGATGGTGCATGGCTTGATGTGTTGTTGATGTTTGGAAGCCATGTTCAGGTTTAGTGGTATCTCAGTAATGTGTTAGTGTAGCCGTGAGGGATGGTTCCTCAAGAGTATAACGCTGCAGTCGCATTGTAAAGCACCAGCACCAGAGCCACGTCAACGCCACTGATCAAGGTCATGAAATTGGCAACCCACTGATCTGACACCATCACCCGCATGAACCACAGACCAGCAAAAAAGTGAGCTGGCAGCGAAACACCGTCACCCAAATAACCCAACTGGCCCATCCCCAACATGGAAATACATGCACCACCAGTCTGCTGTCTCGCCGTTCTTCTGCAGCGGACAGCTGAATATTCTCCCAAGAGCCGTACCTCTGACCCCTAGCAAAGGTTTGTGCTGCGCCAGAAGGAACCTCATGCCTTTTCCGTTGGCGATGCTGAGAGAAGCTAGACTTTGGTGTGCGTTGATGGGGTATGTGAGGCCGGGCCACTGCGATGTTTTAGGTTTGACTGCTAGCAAGACGGGAGGGGAAGATGTCAAACCGTTCCGAGAGCGCCTGGGTCTGTCTTTCCCGTGATCAAGGAAAGACTTTCGACCATATCCTCATTCTGCAGCGCCACTCGGAAGATATGATCGATCTTCATTTTCGCCATGCCGAGATGCTTCTCATCGATGTACATTAGCATCCCGAGAAACGCGGCATCGCTCCATTTACTTAGAGACGTGACTTTGCTCGCCGGCACGTCAACTCCATGTTTCTTAATCTACCAATGCGGACCATAGTCCCGCTCGGCAAGCAAGACTCCATCTCGAAAACTCAAAAGACTCCGGTAGATGGCCTATGTAGCTGGATACCGTGCATTACCAGCGTGATGCAGATCGATGTTAATCGATGCTGAACGGTCTGTTTCGATGTGTAGGACGTCAAAAGCTGCTTGGAGACCCATTGCGTCGATGTCTGACTGTGAAGGCGTTTGTGTGGTGTATGCCCGGCCATACATGTCGAGAGCAGAAGGGTTGGTATAAATCGATTGCGGCCATCGTTGGAAATCTGCGGCTGCGTCCATGTAGTTCATCATGTTCTTGACGTCGAATGACATGACATTCTTGGTTTTGAACGTCTCGGAGTCAAGTTCCATGGCAAGCCAGCCAGAGATGGAGTCGTCATTGCCATTCTCTCGCGGTTGTAGATATGACCTGGCCATGCTTCGAGGTAGATTCTGGGGCAAGGGTTCAGTAAAGTCAAATTTTATCGTCGAAAGCAGGTAGAAGATCGTAGTCGTAAGTATGGCTAATGTCGTCAAGATCCATAAAGGCAATATGATTTGGTGAAACGGCGGAGCCATGATGGAATTTTCCAGCATCTTCATTGATTGCGAAGTTTCCTCCAGAATTGCGAATCCGAGAGACAATGGGTGTGCGACAGACAATTGAACACCTGAGGTTCTCCAAAGACTGACATCCTATGTCAAGTTCGCGAGCTGTGCCGGGTCATTCATTCGTCGTATCATGACACTCGTCTCTCAGCCCCAGTCTTTCTCCCCCTCAAACCACCTTCGCCAAACTCCACCCACCTTTGCAAACCCTCGCCGCCAGGATAAAGCCAGCACCAGCAACGGTCATAATACCGCCAAACAACCAAACGTAGACATAGCTCCCAGTAGTTGTCAGAATGGCTCCAGTAATTGGCGTACCCGTCAAAATGCCGATGGACGTGCAAGCAAATCCCATTCCCATCCTAGTTCCAATCAAACCCCGATTCTTCGTGACGTGTACGTATATCGTAGGCGGCAAGCTGACGAACGTCCCGGAGAAGAAACCATAAAGGACCACGATTCCAATGACAGGTCCGACGGAGTTTGTTGGGATCAGACAAAGACAGAGCACTCCTGTTAGGAGAGTCGAAGGAACGATGACATTGAAAGGCCCAAGACGATCGGCGACAAAGTTCGGAATGATACGTCCGAACGTACTCGCCGCGTTGAGAATTGACAGGAGATAGAAAGCCAGATCCGGGTTTGCGATGCCCGTCTGGATAGCGTAGGACTGGATATAAAAGAAAGGGGTATACAATCCGAGGAATCCCACGAAAGAGCCAATGACGAATAGGGTATATGGAGGCTCTTTCCAAGCTGACAGATCCAGAATCTTCCGTCGGGAAGCGGGCAGGACGCGGACTTTGACGACTGCATTCGATATAGCCAGCGTGCCCAGCATCATAAATCCGATCACCCTCGTCGCCCAGGAAAATCCAATGGTAGGCTGGAGTCGATAAAAGACAATCGGATAGATGACACCTCCAATACTGCTTCCCGAAGCCGCAAGGCCCACAGCCGTCGCCAGCCTGGTGCTGAAATAAGTCGAAATAATCGCAATCCCCGGAATAAACAGACATCCGGTCCCAATACCCACACAGACAGCCTGCGAGAGCAGAACCTGCCAGTACTCCGTGCTAAGACTCAGCATCATCTGTCCAAAAACAACCAGGAAAGTCCCCGTGGCCACCAGCGTCCGGACATATCCCGCGTCGTAAATGGGACCTGTCATGGGGCCGACGAGCATAAGCATGGCGGCTTGTAGGGAGCCGATCCAGGATATATCCGAGGGCGAAGAGGAGGATAGGATGCCTGTTTCGTAATAGGTCTGGTACGTGCCGAAGGCGTTCACGATGCCCCATGTGTTGAAGAAGATGAAGAAGCCGGAGACGACCTGGAGCCAAGCTATGAGACCGCCGTTGGGGACGGATTTGATGTTGTTGACGGACGGCCGCGAAGAGGCGACGCGCTCCAGCCCGTTTTCATCCTCGCGCCTGGCATCGTCGTCCTCATCGCCATGCGACTCCGACTTCTCATCATCAACTTCCCTCTGCTGTGAGAACTCCGCAATCTCCTCACCAATGCTCTTCTCCTCCTTCTCAACATCCTCCTCCGAAGAACGCGGAGACATGGCGCGAAGTCTGGAGTGGGGTCCAATTCTGCTGAGTCACAGAGTTTTCACGAAAAACCTTGCACAAAGTTCAAGGCCTCTCGTCAAAGAGTATCAAGTGAATGAAGCAGAAGAAGACTGACGAAACGAACATGTTGCCCAAATATAAAAGAAAAAAAAAGGATCGAAGGAACCTGCATTCCTTCCAACTAGCCCCATCTTTCCCCACAGCTCGCAACAGCCGAACAGGCAAGTCCTCCTCCGACGTTGCACTTCCTACGTGCCGTCTTCCCGGGTCGGGTATTATGCGAGGGATGTCATCCGGGGCATCCTCCGTCAGAGGTAAATGCGCCCTACGTGGAAGGAATCTGTTGGTAAATCCTTCGCTGCAAGTATGGGGGCGGAAGTATCGCGGAAGCTCGATGATGATGGCGTGGATGGTTCTTTCGTGCATGAACGACCGCTGATCTGATGCGACGATGCGATGCGAGTTACATGTATACCAGCACGTGTTTAGCCGGTTTGCTGCTGAGCTCTGCCACGTGAGGGTATTAAGTACGAGTCATGCAGACAGCCTCTGTTGAACCCTCGTTGCTTCTTCGCAGTATGTCATGGACTGCCAAAACAGTCGCCTACTTACAACGCCGGCTCCCTCATATGGCAAACCCTTTCCGTTCCTCCTTGCCCGACTATCTCCCATCAGAGCCAAAAGGCTTCCAAAAACGTTTTTTGCTCCAGTCACAACCTAGACCCAGAGCCATATTCTTTTGAGTGGTCCCAACCTCATAAAAGCCATCCCAAAAAGCCAGATGGAGGTATTATAAACAAAAGTTCGTCCGCTCCCTGGAAATTCCCAGCTGTACCCGAAACACCACCCGCTTGCTATGCAAAAAGAAACATGTCTCGTTGTGACATGTCAAAAAACCCAAGAATGGAGGAAAAACAGCTCGTCCGTCGTCAGAGGAATGGTGTATCATTTCGCCCGCTCGGATTCGGCTCCTGAGCTCGGTGGTGTATCGATGCCTCGGCGTTTCCGCGCAAGGCGAAAGCCAGCCTTGTGGAGAGTCGACTGCTCGACGCTCTCTTCCCAGTACAGATTCTGAATCACTGGCCGGTCGAAACCGTCCTCGATGTTGCTGATGGTGCGAGCCTTGAGGGCCCGTTGTCGGCGAACTTCACGCTCGCTGACCACTTGTCGCATGATGCTGGAAACGGTCTCTGGTCCGAGACGACCTGACAGCATGGGATGCTCAAGGAGAAATTTGAGCAGGGGAAATGGAAGGGAAAGCAGGATGCTCGACATGGTAGTGGTAATGTGAGATGGTCGTTTCTCGTCTTCAAATTCACCGAATCGAATGTTGATCAGCCGTGGATCCGAATGGGAGGGCTTGCTCTCGTGCGACATGACGGCTGGAAGGCGCGGACAAGAAGCCAGCTGAGGTGCGATTGGGTCGAGGTAAAAGTCGGAGGCAAGGTTCTGCACAATGAACTCGATGACACGATGTAGAAGTCCGGATGAGTATGGATCGTGCGTAGGCGAGCCGCCTGCTTCGGGCTTATTGAGAGAGTCGTCACTCGAGCAAGTGCTGATCTCCTCGCTACCATCCTCAATCGGCCACATTTGACCGATACCCCCGTCCAAGGAGAAAGTCAGAGCTGATGAGAGTGATTCCCAATTGAGTAGGCTGGAGGCCATTTCGACACCTCGACCCGCAATGGCGGCGATGTGAAGCCAAGCACCGGTGGCGATGTGTTGGAGCGCAACTTCCATGCGTTCTTCGTTGCCGAGGTGGGCGAACGAAGGGCCATACGTGTCTGGCGAAGGGAGAGGGCCACCATACAAATATCTAACAGCCTCCAAGAACGGTCCAACACGGACATAGCGGCCTTCCAACAGAACATGGATCTGAGACTTGGCAGCATTGGGGACTTCGCTGTTTCGTATGGTGGACAAAAGAGTGACGGAGCGGGCCAAGATCATCTTATGGCTTTCAAGATACTGCCGGCCAAGGCCGTCCACTTCGGTGATCTGGAGGTAGCAGTCGGAAAACTCTGGGCGACGGAACTGCGACAAGGTGTGGTCTCGGAGAGATTCCGCATTCTCCAGTCCAGTCGCGAAATCAGGGTGGTTGAAAGTTGGCGGCGTCATCTGCATCTGATGTTGAGAAAAGGTGTGAGCATGACGAGCCTGGCCGGAATTGTTGAGGTTGGGGTCTGGATATGCCGTTCTGGAACCATCGAAACCGCGATCAAACTTCACAGGTGACTGGAGGTCAGTTCCGACACCATGATACGCGGACGAGGCTTGGGAGCCAGATCGGGACCGAGTGCCATGACCATTTGGCGCATTGATCGGGGTGTACTGCTCATGAGGAGGATAGTGAAACGGTATGTGGGCATGCGGGTAATGAGAGGGCCCATTGGCTAGCTTGGACGAACGCGCAGGCCAATTAGGTTGTGCTTGTTGTACTCGCTGGGACTCCGAGGCAGGATGGCCGTGTCCGAAGAAGGGTGCTTGTGCTGCAGGTGGTGGAGGCATGAGACCTGGAGGAGCGACGACAGAGCCAGCAGAAACCGGAGGCGCAGGTGATCCGTTTGATGAGTCTCTTCCACCGAAGACGATGTTTCCTGCGCTTGGGTGACAGGGGTGGGCATGAGGGAGAACGGGAACATGCTGACGTTCCGAGGATGAGACAAATTGGGGTATCGATTGTTGCTCAACAGACGGAACAAAGGCAGGCGGCAGCTCTGTGCGGATGGGACGCATGTTTGGTTTGTCGCCTGGCTTGCGTGCAATAGTTGGGCTGCTCGTCGAGTGCTGTCCATTGTGCAGCGGGCGTGGTTGACCAGCTCCTTCAGTCGTGTGAGCGTCTGGAGTGCCTTCGGAAACAGAGACAGGAGCAGTTCCTCCTGATTTGGGTGTGCCGACAGAGTAGCCCGTCATTTGATCGATGTGGCCGGCAGCTGCCTGGTCGTTCCCAGAAGCACGTGCTTGCCCATTCTCTTGCGAGTGTGACGTGACATCTGCGGTACCTGGCACCTCTTTATTTTCACTGATTTCCGCAGGCTTTTCGGGAAGAGGCTCGGCAGGTCTTGGAACGGAGTCGGGTTTGGGCTGCGGTCTTGCGGGTCTCGGCTTGGTCAGAGGGAGGGGAATTGCAGGCACAACTCTGCTCGCAACACGATTGTGCTTGGTCGACTGCTTGCCTGCTGCCGAGACACCGTTCTGTTGTTGCATGGCCCAGAGTGGTGATGTTCGAGTGACGGCTCGGCGTTTGCGGTGGATGTCCAATTGCTGACGGGTATCCGAGCTGGCTGAGTTCGGTAAAAAGTAGTTCAATGCGGGCAGTCGGGTTGGTGGGGTGTGAGCGGCTCCAGGAGCGGCGGAGCGGAGGTCGAGGGCGGTGGGGTATGACTCCTGGAGCGCTGTGCATGTGTTACGCGCGACGGGGTTCGTCGGCGGAGAGGTGTGGAGATGTATAGAGGAGGATGGTAGTTGATGAAGCGTTTGACGGCGAGAAACATCTGGGATTGATGACTCAATCGTGGCACGGGCCATCGTCGGCGGTCGATATTCCGCTTCTCCCTTTCAGCTTCTTCCACCTCACCTCTACATCTTCATTCACTGGCATTCAGCACCCCAGCATGCCACACACGGGTTAACTATACCACGTGTAATGCACAAGCTGATGAGTGCTTGTTGAATGTACGGTACCGACGCCTTCAGATTCGATGACGGCAATCACCTTTCAAATGTTCAAATGTTTCCCCTAGTTGCTCTTTCCTTGCTATTCCCCCATTGAACAACGGCGAGCTTGCTAACGTCTTAGGAAACACATGCACTATACCACGACCGTCCTCTGGACTGTCTCCGAACCATGGTCGCTCCAAAGTCAAAGATGAAAGAATGAAAGATTTCACGTCACACGTGCTCGCTGACACGGCTTTCATACCAACACGGCCAACTACCCTAGAAGCTCAATATGGCACGTGGACAACTTTCCGTGGAAAGAATGATCTGCATTTCGGCGAGTCGGTCGCACCACTTCGCGGACGGTCCGAGCAAGGCGCTCTTTCCTTCGCTACTCCCATTTGCACTCGGCATGCCGAAAGGTCCTTTCCCGACGCAGCCTCCTTCGGCATCTCTTCTTGCCATCTCCCTCTCCCTCTCTCGCTCTGTTTACTCCCCTCCCATTGATACATAGCAACTTGACTCCTACGCACATCCTTTCACGCCCATTCATTCCACTGCAACCGATCCCTTCCTAGTCGTTTTCTGCGGTTGCGGACGCATCCCTACCACCTCCAACAGACCAAGAAGCACCGCACCAGGATCTCCCTCTCAGCGCTCATGTTTCGCAATCTCTCCTCCTCCGTCACCCAGCCCCAAGATCTCCGCCGTCGACACCAGACTCGCCGCGACTCCGCCTTCCAGCACAGCTCCCAGTGGGACTCGGCTGGACTCGACTCAGAAGGTTGGAATGGCCGTCTGGATCTGAGCATACACCATCCCGGTGCACCATTCAATATGTCTCCTTCTGCTATCGTTCGTACTCCTGCTGACATTGAGTAGACAATCGGTTTGATGTTCTCGCCCCACCGCCTCCTGCAGTGACCCACGAGCGAGTATATCAATTCTCCAGCCCGAGACGTCGAATTCGCAACAGTCGAGGCACCAAAGAAGCCAAGAAGCGCCGTGATGCGAGGCGGAATAAAAGGAAGTTCGATGCGCAACTCCTCGACGAACAGCTATCACGGTCCATCGATCAGACGTTGACCAAGGCAAACATACCTCGCCAGCGACCCGTCAGTGTGCCTACAACAATCCCGGTATTCCCCACGACATCTGTCTCCCACTGGCCGACTTCCACAGCATTGACGCGACACTCGCCAACACCACCACAATTGCCGCCTCTCCACTTCAGCCGTTTGGGTCTTCGCGACTTTCCATGCCTTCCAACCCCACGGCACAGTCCACCAGTCTCGCCAAATCCGCCAGTTTGCAAGGGAGTGCCAAGCTGGTGCCCACAGATCCCTTCTCGCATGCAGAACGGACTCTGGTCGGACAATCTTCCCAAGTTCTGGGATCTATCCAACCTTGCGGAGCCAAAGCCCTCGCAGCCGAAGGAGAAGCAAAGCCAAGATTTGCAGCTGTGGAAGGGAGCTTTGAATCTCCAGCCGAAGAGACAGCAGTCACGCTTTTTCCCACCCTCCAGCACGCCAAAGCCTGTCGTCAAGCTCCCGCCATCCAGTTACAAGCTGCATTGGTCCGAAGGGGTGTCTCAAGATCCCATCACCAGTGCTTGGAATGCACCTGCCCCAACCCCAGACCCTGTTCTGAGTGCTGTGGAGAAGATCATTGCTGCCGTACAGGGCGAGACTCCGTCTGAGCATTCGATGCATGACCCCCCATCTGCTGCCAATTTGTGGCACATTCTCGCGAGTGCGCTGGACGAAAAAAGTGAGACTCGCCACAACAACTTCTCGAGCTGGGCAGATGACACTGAAGATACCGACGAATCCGGCGGCGTTCCGCTCTATCCCCCTTTCGACTACGATGACACGCCTGCCGAACTTGAAGACTCAGAAATGCCCTATGTCCATGGCAACAGCCTGACCGGTATTTCAAATGACACAGCAGCCTATCATACAGACCTTCGGACAGAAGATCGACTCCTTCACGACTCCGCCGTGTATCTTGCAGAGCTATTCGCGCCTATCGACAACTCGCCCTTAGACTACGAATCATCAGCTTACGAGTTGGCGGCTATGCCTTGGCCTCTGACACCTCGCGTGGCAACGCCACCGCCTACCTACGACAGCGTCGCTTTTTCACCGCCGATCGGGAGTCTTCTCATCGCCGACACCAACACCGACAGTGACGATCTTGCTCACTCTACAGACCACTTCACAAGCGAGCAGCAGCTCTTCGACCCGGCGGACGTCCCACTCCCCAAGAGTCCCGTCGAGAGTGAGTGCGATCTCGCCATGTTTCTCTCGATGGGCCATGTGAAAAACTGCTGGTGTCGTGATTGCGACGAAGCGCCGGAGATGATTGACGCCGAACCTGTCACCCCATTCACGGAGGAAAATGACGATGATGGTTGGATGGTGTGGTCGTCCGCTGAGAGCAACACCACCTCTGTTGATGATCCATCACTCGTGGATGCTGAAGCTAGCTGCGAGGAGCAGATCTGTGGACCGAGCGAGACTACCGACTGGGATGACTTCTTTCCACAATACACGGCTTGTCCCCAGGAGCTCGCAATGGACGTTGAGCAGGCTTTCTTGGGCTACTTTGATGACGGATATGCTTTTGCCAGGGACGAGAAGGAGGAGGACTACGACTGGATGTGGAGCCTTTGAGTATTTGGAGTGTTGAGACGAGTGTTTGCTTTTTGCTGAAGGTTGGTCTCGACACTCGCTCTACCTGAAACGGAGAGCCGTGGAGGGCGTTTCGAGATCTGTTGTTCCCGCTCGCTCTGTTCCGTGATGTACACCTGAGAATTGATGACTTCTGCTACACCATACCTTGTGCCATGCGTATATGCGTTGTCGCGAATAGTGTGGTATCATCTGACGACATTCCCCGACGCCCTTTCTGACCATCTATCATGTTGCGAAATCTCTGCTCTCCCTTTCCCTCGCTCACTTCCAAGCGCTACTAAAAAGCCTCGAGTACCCAAGAAGACACATGACGCTCACCCAAACAATCAATCATCCCCCTCGCCACCACCATGAAAACCCACCCCCGGTTCCGTCGAATTTCACGAATCGAATCCACCCACATCTACATCGAGCGCTACTATGGTGATGGCATTGAGACTAGGCGCATCATAGACTTGCCTTGCACGCCTTTTCGTGGCCAGGAGGGTAAGGGCGAGGGGTGTGACATGAAGTCTATAGGAAGGGGGAGAGGGTGAAGGAGTGGTTGGACGGAGTGGAATAGGTATTGATGGAATGACTGTTGTCATGCGGCGACGTTCCCTGATGGTTTCTTGGTGGTTCCATATGTCGATGGCCTTGACACTCCTTTTTCTCTCCCTCTTTCGAGCTGAACAAAAGTGCATTGTCTTCAAACCTCTCAAAGAGAACCAATACGCTAAACCAAACGACTCATTTACCACCGCTCCAACAACCATAACACCACCACCACCACCACAACCCCTCGATATGGTCGAATACATCAGAGTCGAACCCTCCTTTGTCCGCATCGAGCGCTACTACAGTGATGGGACCGAGAGTATACAAATCATACTGCTGCCTTGCACGCCTGAGTGTAATCATGAGTGTTACGAGGTCTGTGAGATAGGTAAGTTCAAGCATATTTGGAAAGTCTTAAGAGATGGTTTGAGGGACTAAGGGATGAGGGAGACGCACATTTTCATCGATAGAACGGTCATTTTGAAGTGATATCGGAGAGGGAAATATCGATTGGAGATATGAATTCAGCCTCTCTTATCGTGTCGGTAGACCCAGACACTATCCATTCTCTCTCCCCTTCCCTCAAGAAAGCTTGAAGCCACCAGGCACAAACTACTGGAATACAGATCATACTTCTTGCTCCTTTCGACTTTCCCATATTTATGCCAAGCTCACAAGAACGAACACCACCCAATATACATACTTGCCAACCTGAAATGGCTCACAGCCTCTCCAATCAACGCATCCACATGCCCCTCCACGCTTAACGGGACTGTCTCGCCCCTCAACAGACCCTTCAACTTTGTATCCACACTCTCCAGGATCTCCGCCGGAGTCTCCGGAACGCCTTTCGTAGACCTCTTCTTCTTGCCGACAAAATCCGTCGTAGGATCATACAGGAACGTCTCCAGAACCGTCATAAGGGTGTCCCTTTCTTGCTGTAGGAGTGCTAGTGTGAGCTCCGAGGACTTTCGGAATGGGCCTTCGTGACTGTAGGGTCCCATGGCGTCTTGCATGTTGTGCGTCAAGCGGAAGGGAACCATCTCCGGCTTTTCGAAGGTAAGACCTTTGTCAAAAAGGCAGTTGAAGTCGACGTGGAAGACACCGCCGGTACCCTCCTCCAGGAGGATGTTTTCGCCGTGACGATCACCGAGACCCAGGATATGCCCAACCATAGACATCACCGCAGCAGATCTTGCGTACCGCAGTCTCGCAGCGAACCAAATATCCGGCTCCGTGAAAGTTTCTGTGAACCATTCGTGCAGAACGGGCGGGAACTGGCTCAGCACCTTCTCCGCAAAGATGTGTCCGTTCTCAGGCGCAGCCGAAGCAAGATCCAGATCCTTGCGAATTTCCGTATAGTTTGGTCGAATTCCCTTGCGATTGTACAGATTCAGCAAGATGTCTCGGGTAGGTTTGATACCTTCCACCCATTCGATGCAGCCCGACTCCTCACTCAGCGGCGTGACAGCATACGTCTTGATGTACAGTCGTCTCTTGGCGCTCTCCGTATCACGCTTCAGAGCACGGTTGATGATACCGTTGAACTCCATCAGACGCTGATCTTTCCGCAGATCGTCTTTGGGCTTGCACAGCAACCCATACAACTTCCCATCTGAGCCGCGAATCGTGATCTTCCTCGGACGCTGCAGCGAATTGAGCACAAGCACGTCGTCTGTAATGCTCGCAATGGTGATCTTGTCCTGGGAAAACGCTTTGTGCCGACGAATGCTGTCAACTGTAGACGCCGCTGGCGCAGATGCAGTCAGAGTCGCCTCGATGGGGACCACCAATTGACTCGGCGCAAGCTTATGATTAAAAGAGAGATCCTTCCCAAGACTGATCTGAGCCACTCTCGCGTCCAGTGGCTTCTCTGAAGCTTGCAATAGTCCTTCACACAGTCTCTGTCCTTGCGCGATCATGCCTCGCAGGTCGGTGGAAGACGAGTCAGGACCCCTCGGCTTGTTCTTTGGGTCTTTTAGTTTGGCTAGCACCTCAAGGCCTCTTTCTTTCCGCGAAGTGTCGGCTGCCTTGATGACAGCAAATAAGCTCCACAAAGCTTGATTGGGATGACTCGAAGCGATCCTGGTTAAAATGTTTGAAAGCTGCTTCCAAACATCGGGATGTGGATGTGTGATTCGCGAGATGAGCTGCGGCAGTGCGTGATAGAACACGTACGCAGGCACCCTTTCGAAGTACTTCTGAATTTGTCGATTGGTAGCTTGCATGCACTTGACCCTCCTGTCCAGAATTGCTTGCTCTTCTTTTCCTTTCTGCAAGGCGTCCATACCCATCTCCAGCCACATCGTTAAGACCCTCGGAATGGTCTCGTGCCAGTACTTAGTGCCGAATGGGATCGATCGCAATGAGTTATCGATGACGAGCTTGGCAAGCTCCCCAGTCAGGAATGGTTGTGACTGCTTTGCCTTTGGCAGCGCCTTCTGAGCATCAAGCAACTTGCTGTAATGCTTGCCGAGATAGTAATGACCTTTCTCCCACCGTTGATAGCGTCTGGCAGCAAGCTGATACCGGTCGGTCATATCCTTGGTCTGACTCTGTCCAGAAGCATCTAGCCACTTGGCGAGCAGCAAGAGAGCCTTGGCGGACAATATGTCCTGCTTAACGCCTTTGACTTCTGCGGATCCCAGGCTCATGCTGGGATCAATCGTGCCGAACTCGCCATCTACGTCTTGATCGGTGAAGACACCGGACTCAATAGCAGCCTCAAGTGATTGAATGGCCTGTCTTTGATGGCCTTCATGCCATAAGAGTCTGGCTTGCTCGAGCTTAGCACCACGTTCGCCGTAGTCGGTAGCTTTGAGTACCGCGTTATACGCGCTGCTGGTATGGCCAGCTTTCCGTGCCAGTCTTGCTGTAGTCAGCCACACGGCACCAGTCTGTAAGTCAGTGAATTCTTCGGGCCGGAAACGCATTGCAGCTCGGCGGATGCCGAGAATATACTGCTTGTCTTGAATGTAAGAGCCAACCGCGGTCAGTCGCTTGTCGAATGCTTGTAGCAGTGACGGTACCCTGGCCTTGTGCGCCGTCGCGAGCGTTTCGAGTTCGTATATGACGTGCAACTTCAAGAGCTCATCGTGGCAATGTTGCAAGGAATCGGTGCTCGTCATGGATAGACTCTGTGTGATGGACTTGCGAAGACCGTGAACCTCGTTCATCGCGGACTCATAAGCAGCTTCTTCAACATCCGTCAAGGCCTGCCCAACACTGACGTCGAATCGTGGCGTTACCCCCGGGGGATGCAGTGTGAGCATGCGTCGGAGGCCGTCGCGGTCCTCGTTCATCCAGCAAGCTTCCAGTGCCAACGGCAGGAGGTTGACAATCCGCGCCTGGTCTTGCACATCCCCTTCAGATGCCAAAAATGTATTAGCATACTTCAGTAGCGGAGCGTACTGTCCCGTCTCTCTAAGACACTTGAGCACGCGGTGCTGCAGCTCTATATCGTGAGGACGGTCGCTCAATTGTAGTTCATACCACGCCTGTGCAGCAGTCCATCTCCCTGATTTGACATGGTTGATGGCTTGCTGTTCTTGGGTGAGGAAGAGAAGATGAGCAGCAATGCCCTCAAGGCCGTCCGGTTCATCAATCTCGGTGTAGATGGCTTGGAGTCGATCGAACATGATTTCGTCTTTCTCAGACATGCGGCTGGACGGAATGATGGACCGCTCCTGGCGAATATATTGTTCCCAGTGGAATAAGGCGCGGGCGTACGAGCGGCACTCCACGGCCTGGTTTGCTATGACTTGGGCTGGAATAGCCGCCAAGAAGTTCTCAATAGTCTCGATCTGGCCCATGTCTCGCGCCTCTTCCATCTCGTTCGATGAATGTCCGGTCTTGTAAGCGAGGGCTCGCGTCTCAGCCAGCTCGTTCCTCTTTTCCCTGAGCCAGGTTGAGAGGTAGTCCAGCACCGCAAAGATCGTCTCGCTGCACAGCCGGACGCACTCCTGTTTTGCTGATGTTTCGGGGCTCGAAGTCAGAACAACGAGAAATTCAGCCACGATGCCTTCGATCTCACCGACCGTGCCGCCAAGCACAACATTCAGAACAGCAAAGCGAAAGACGAATCTGGCAATTCCCAAGTCATGACCTTTGATGGTTCGAGCAAGGAGGGGAAAGATCTCTTTCGCATTGTCACCTTTTGCTTTAAACATGAGGTCGCAAGTGATGGACCGAAGCCAGTGGCCATGATCCGCGTCCGCCGAGAAGCTTGGGTACACACGATTTCCCGCAGTGACAGAGCTCGTGTTGGTAATCGTATACCTCGATGAGAGGAATGGAGTGAGCGTCGCTTGTACAACCTCGGGCAACTTGTCCCAGCGTTGAAACGAGTATGGTCCTTGTGATGCCCGTGTTCGGCCAGCAGCAATGTCGCCCAGACCGCATGCCTTCAGCAACTCCTGCATAGTAAATGCGAGGAAGCCTTGCGCTCGGACGTTTGGTGCAGACTTGAAAGCTTTGACCAAGACATCCTCTAGCAGTGCCATAACCCAGTCGATCGTCTCTGTCTCTCTTTCGAAGTTTGACAAAACCATTATTGGCCTCTTCTTCCTGTTGGCTTCGACTCTGTTGGGGTCTAGCGAGCCAATAATTCCCAATGCTTTGCCGCAGAGCTCGGCAGCTTTCTCATCTACACTTGAGTACTTCACAGTAGCATCGAGTAGGGCACTAAGCAGTTCGGGCAAGACCATTGACGGATGCTCGCTGGCAGCTGTATCATGCACAAAGTCTTGGTTGGTCTCGAGGAACGGAACCAGCTCGACTAGTGCTTGGAAGACAACTGCGTCTCCGCCAACCCTCAGACGTTTGACGAATGCTTTACAGTGGTTCTCTACAGTCTCCATATTCTTGAGGCGATCGAACTCCGCAGCAAATTTCGAGAGCAAAGGGATGCCGCCCAACGACGGGAGCGTCATGATGTTGTCCTTCAGGATCTCATTGTGAGCTTTGACGAGCTGGCTGATGGTCTCGTGAGTCTTCTGCTGCAAGTCGGACGACAGAGCAGACCAATGTCGCACGACTAGAACGAACGTTTCGTCAATGATAACAGCAACGTCATCCGATTGCAGCAGCAACATGAGCGTAAGCCACGCATCGAAAGCGAGCTCGCAAAGCTCAGGCTGTTCCAAACCAGATTGTAGACATGCTCGGATTTGTGGCAACGCGGTAGAGACGTTTCCTTTCGTGATAGTGAAGAGCTCAGCCAACGCCCTCACACACCGCTTCTTCTCTGAAATCGAGTCTGCGCTGGGCCCACTCTCTTCCAGTCGATTTGAAAAGTTGGTCAAGATACCCAGAATGTACTTGCCGAAGAAGGAGTTTAGAGCCCGGCTTGCCTTGGCATGCGCTCTGTGTTGGCCTGGCGATGATTGCTCCAGATTGGCCATTGTCTGAAAAGCCTGATACGCATGAGACTTTCTGCTGTCTGTCTCGTCACCACAATGCTTGAGCATCTCACACGCCACGAGAACAGCGTCCAGCCGAATGAGGCCAGCCAGATCGATAGCTTTGAAGCTCGTATCGACTGCAATCAAGCAAGCCAATGCCGCGTCCTCGATGTTACCAGAAGACTGGTTCAAGAGATGCGTGATGATTGCGGCCATGTTCGTTAATGGCTGCGTACAGAGGTCCCGAATAGAACCAATACCTCTTGCCTTGGCAATTCGCTGAAGGACATCTGTTCTTTTGTTGAGAACCATGGTCGGTAAGGTGTCCTGCTGCGTTAAAGTTAGGAAGCCATTGACGTCCATGCCCAGAAGATCGCCGAGTTGTTGCGCCTTGTGAGGTTTGGCTGTTAAGTCTTGGATGACAGATACTGCAATCGATCGCCAGAAAGGTTGGAACATACTCTGGATACTTTGTGCTCGTGCGGTTGCGATGGCCTCGATCTCAGCAAAAGCCAAAGCGCACACCAGTGTATTCCCATGGCCAAGATAGTCCACCAGGCGCAGTAAGACGAGGTTCAATTCCACTTCGCCACAGCTGATCGCGACTTGTCCCCAGGCCGCGATGAGAGTTTCCTGCTCGCTCGCAACATCTCTATCGGACCAGTGTCGGAGTGTTTCCAGTGCGAGCCGCCTATTACCAGACCGGATGTCTTCCGGCAAATCGTCTCTGAGGAAAGCGGGTAGACTCTGTGCTGCCGCCACTCGCATTTCACGCAATGAGCTGTAAATCGATTTTAGACAATAGTTACCAAACTCTGATGAGCCAAGTGATGTGTATTTGGGGTCGGAGCTGTGCTGTGCACAAGCTCTGATTGCAAGCATTGACAGGATTCTCGGACCTCTGGTGTTGTGGAGCTCGTTGAGCTGTATCATGCGGGAGACAGTCTGAATGGTGGCATCAACGTCGTACTCGGCGAGATCAATGAGAGACTGCCAAGCAGCAGACTTATCTTCCTCCTCCAATGTGACATAGACTGACAGCGCGACTTCCGGTAACGCGGATAAGTCTTTATTGCGGACTCCCGTCAAGAGACCAGTCGTCCTCTCGAGAGCGGAAGTACGCCGGACGCCCGGATCGACATCGGGTAATTTGCGACGCTTGCGATGCCTGGCAAGTTGCTTTGTGCAAACATGAGCAACGCTGAGCTGTTGGAAAGCGTCCTGATGAACACTATCCGGCATCACGTTGTCCTGTCGAAGCGCATCCCGAAGCGCCTTGATCTGAGCGTGCAATTCGTCTTCGGTCTGGAAACGACACAGCCATGTGACTGCTGCAACCCGCAGGTCCTCGTGAAGGTTTTCCCAGAGTTCAGATTCGCCTAGCATCTGAAGGGGCGTTACGAGCATGTCTTTGGCAACTTCCGAGTGGCTTCGTAGTATTGCAAGCAGTGATTTCGCCATCTGGGCCTGCACAGGGGCAGGAACTGGCCCTTTTAGACATCCTAATATCATCTCGGACATCAAGGGCCAGCTCTCTGTAAAGCTGAGTATCTGCTCTAGGCACGACGCCCATTGTTGCGTCTTGTCCAGAGAGGCCTTGACCGCGAGCGCCACATGCTGGAGACGAAAGTGACTTTCTCGCGCCCATATCATCGACAAGCCAGGGATCTGCGAAAGCTCCAAGGCCAGCACAAAAGATCGGGCTGTCTCGTTTATAGTAGTCGTATTCCCTTGCGGCATCGTGATAGTGTTCTGCGAGTTTGGCCACAGCCTGCTGACACTTCTTGCAGGTGGCAGATTAATGCTGACAGATTCTGTGGATGAGGACAGCGCCTCGAGGGCGGACAATGTATCTGCACGAACAAATGAGCTGGGAACCACTTACCGAGTCGTACAGGCGACCTACCGTCTACACATTCCTGCACAACTTCTGCGAACGTGCGGGCATTTTTCCAGAGATGGATAGACGAGTCCAAGGCAGCGATTGTTTTGCCCAGCAAGTTGCAAAGTGAAAGTTCGGCACACTTCGGCCTGCCGATCAGAGCGAGCAGTGTAGCCAGCAGAGTTAACAGCAATTGAGGCCCATCAGGTGTCAATTGTATGAGCAGCACATCGGGCTGTCTCTTTATCGTCTTCTCCAGTACCGCAATACTGCTCACTGCGTCCGCGAGTGTGGCATCCCAATTGGCAAACGGGTCTCCAGTTGTAAGTGGCAAAAGTCCCGCTTGCGTGACAACGCTAACCAGCTGAGCATTGACATTGACATCCGTCTCCTGGACTGCACTCGGATTATGGAGAATCTCATGAAGGAGGTCGTGAAAAGTAGCTTCCTGCTGGCTTGCTGCCGGGCGAGTCTGATTCTGCACGATTTGGGCGGCGAGAGTCGAGGGTGGTAGGACGTCCGGATTCCCATTGATAGCGGCAGCTCGGCGAGGTGCCATGTTGTGTCTTTAGCTGGTCATGTCGTCGTGAAGAAGGGAGAAACATTGATGTCGAGGATCAGAAGAAGAAAGTGTCGTTTCCACGAACGCGGTCAAAGTCGCGTCTGCCTTGCCCCACATCGGCGCGGGAGCACCCTAACGCCGAGTCGCCGACATTCACTTCTTCAGCTCTTCCTCCACCCACCTCACCACCAACCACCCACCTCCACCTCCAACCCCAACCTCAACCGCCACAATGCCAACCTTTCCCTCTAAAAAATTCCGCTCCTCCAACTACACCAACACCCTCCCAGCCCGCTACCGCGCCCTGCTCGCCCAACACCCTTTCGCGCTCTTCGGCTTCCCCTTCATAGCCGTAATGGTCCTGGGCTCCTTCTTCCTCACGCCCGCCACAGCCCTGCGCTACGAACGTTACGACCGCAAAGTACGGCAGATGACGAAAGAGGAAGAACTGGGCATTGGGAAAGACAAGCGGAAGATTGATTTGAAAGAGGAGTATTACGTGAGTAGATTGTTGTGTTGTCGTTGTTGATGGGGGAGGGAGTGAAGTGCTAATTGAGAATTAGAAATTGGCGGCGAAGGATCTGGATAATTGGGAGCAGAAGCGTGTTAAGAGATTGCCGGGTGAGCATGATGGAGTCATGTGAAGCAGCATCGGGAAGAATGATTTTATGGCAATGGGAATTTAGCGACGGCGTTCAGGTGTCAGGTGTCATCAAAAATGACTTCATACTTCCATGATACTATAACCTCGGATATCCTCTTCGAAATATTTTTCTGAGGTTCCTCAAACGCCAGACTCGCACGCTTTCCACTCACAACAATGATCGCCCTTAGCGAGCCTTGCCGTTAGGGCTCCCAGGAATCAACTGCCGCGCCTTCTTCGGCCTACCACTCAGAGTGTCCACGATATCCACGAGACCCATCCAAAACTCATTCTTCGGACGTCGATCTTTCCAATCGGTTTCCTCATTTTCAATTTTCTCCATCGGAGAGAACTTAACCCTCGCACCGCGGATGCCAATAACAGCCGCAGACATGGGATCATCCGCAATCTCTTCTTTGGATTTGCCGGCGAAGTTCTCCAGATATTGGAGAGACTTCACACCAAATCTAACGGCACGGACACGGTCCATTGGACTGGGGATGCCACCCTGTTGGACGTGTCCAGGAACGGCAGGGCGAGTATCGAACTTGCCTCCGCTCTCTTCCGAGATGCAATCGGCGATGAAGTTCGTGGTATAGACTTTGCTGGCCTTCTCATTTCGCAGGATGATCTTTCCAGAACGAACGTGGCCCTTGTCCTTGGCAAATTGCTCTCTTAGGAACTTGATATCTTCGACCAGCATGTTCAGGTGGATGCCTTCCTCGGGTGTGTAAACGGCGACCGCGCCGATAGCGAGGCCTGCGATCGTAGCGACGTATCCTGATGCGCCACCCTGTGTCTCAACAACGAAGACTCTACGACGAGAAGCAGAAGCAGACTGCTTGATTGCATCGCAATAATCAATCAGAGCGTTCAGACAAGTGTCAGAGCCGATAGAGAACTCGGTCCCGGGAACGTTGTTCGAGACTGTGGCCGGTAGAATGACCATGGGAATCTTGAATGCGTCGTATTGCTCGCGAGCCTTTCGAAGCTCAGCGACAGAGGTGAAAGCCTCGAACCCTCCGACAACGAACAGAGCCTCAATCTTGTACTTCTCGAAACAGTATGCGGCAGTCTTGAAATCTTCAGACGGCAGACCACGGTTGGTACCGATTTCAGAACCGCCTTTGGTCGCCCACTGCTCTGCCTCGAGCCAGCTGACTTCACGCACTGAGCCAAGAGGCTGGTCATCGTGATGCCGACACAGTCCAGGGAATCCGTTATGAAGTGCGACCGGAGTGTGTCCCTTGCTGAGACAGTACGCCACAGCAGCGCGGGTCGCTGCATTCATACCTCCTGCCGGTGCGCCCACGTGGATAATGCCGACTCTCATGCGCTTCTCCTCTGGTAGAAGCATACTCGCCTTGTCTGCTGCAGTGGTGATTTGGAAGGCTTGCAAGAACTCTTCAAACTCTGCGTCTCTTCCACGCATTGCACTGGCGAAGTCCTTTCTCTCAATGTCCTCTGCCACCTTCTTTGTCAGTCGAATTGCATCCATGAGGTCTTTTCGGACGATTTTGTTCTCGACCATGCAGATGACTGGTGAGGGGGTTTCCGGAGTGGCATCAAGCACGGCTTTGACGGCCTCTACACCTTGCAGACTTGCGAGCATACGATCGTAGGCGACTGGGGGACCGCCACGCTGGACATGGCCGAGCGTGGTGACTCGGGTGTCAAGACCAACCTCGTTTGTGAGAAGATCTTTCACTTTGGCAGCCTTGACCGGATTGAGTTGCCGGTCGTGGGCACCCTCCGCAACGATGACGATTGTCTTCCGCTTGCCCATCTCACGGTGCTTCCTCACAACTGCGCACATCTCCGATTCCCAATTCTCTGAAGGTGGGTTTTCGGGCAGGAAGACATAGTCAGCGCCACAGCTCACACCGGACATGAGTGCGAGCCACCCGCAATGTCTTCCCATCACTTCAATGACGAAAGCACGCTGATGTGAGAAGGCCGTGGAATCGATGAAGTCGATCGCTTGACATATCCGTTGCAGGGAGCTGTAGCAACCGATGGTCGCGTCTGTGCTGCTAAGATCGTTGTCGATAGAGCCAACGAGACCCACGATGTTCAAATGTCTGTGTGCTTTGACTTCTTCTTCCTTGCGCTTCCCGCTCGAGACCAGCTCGTCCATGAGGCTTGGCCATTCTGCTCTGAACTTGTCCGCTCCAGTCAAGGATCCGTCGCCTCCGCAAATGACCAAAGCGTCAACGCCTTTCTCAATCATGTTGTTCGCGGCAGTCAGCCGCCCCGGTCGTTCCATGAACGCCTTGCAACGGGCTGTGCCAATCAGAGTTCCGCCTTCTGCGACCCAGCCTCTCACGTCTTCCCAGGCCATCTCCTTGATCATGTCTCCTCCCTGCACCAATCCCTCGTATCCCTCGTAGACGGCGAATGCGGTGCAGCCAGAAGCGATCGTCTGGCGGACGACAGCTCGGACAGCCGCGCACATGCCAGGAGAATCGCCTCCAGAGGTCATGACCGCAATTCGCTTCCTGCCCTCGGGCATGGCGGGTGGTGTGAGGTCGATCTCAGCCATGGTTTGGGAGGGTGTGTTATGCGATATGGAGAGAATCGGAAGAGGAGCTGGAGTCAGTGAGGTTGGTCGTATCAGGAGCACCCGGTAATAAGGGCTTTTTCTGGTTTGCTCGCGAAGAAGCGACGGCGTGGGGCACTTTGTCGTCACAGTAAATGGCTAGTCCTGTCGTCCTTTCTCAACGTCTGCGATTTCTTTGCAATCGATAACGGGCCTTTGTCGGTTTTACTTAACCCGCGCCGGCCGATGACGTGGAAGTGAGTGAATTGATCTTTCCTGTGCGAGCCAGCGCTTGAGACTTGGACCGAGGCTCGAGATGTTGTTGGCTTTTGCCTCAGATTGGAGAATATCCTGAAAAGATAAGAAAAGAGTTGTGCCAAAAAGCAGAATCAATGGAGCAAGAAGAGACGGAGCTTGTGATCAGCGCTCGAGCTCTCTGGCTCACGGACCAGCTGAAACGGCCGCTAAATTCGCTTCCCGGAATCTTCTTGGGTGACGTCGATTGCTCCAACCTCACGCGCAGGAAAGCACAACTGAATCATCCCTTCAACATTCACTTCATCGCTTCTTATCAAACTGTCTCGTGTGCCTCGTCCTCACTCCCTCACCGCTTCTCCTGACCGCCCACATGACCCCAGACCAAATCCTGATTGCGGGGAGCGATCTGCCAAGACTCCGAGACCATACCACCAAGGGCATTGAAACCCCGGGAAAACGCGAGCACTACGAGCACATCGCGGACTTCATCGTCCGAAGCCGAACCACATGTCAAACAGGCCAGGCACATGCATCTTCGAAGTCCTGCGCCACGTGCTCCTTGCTGTATGAAAAGAATCAAGTCCACGACTATGAAGGAAGAGGTGAAGCACCATCTCATTCATCAGCTAGCATTTTGTTAGCTTTCCCGTCTCGTTCATCAGCCAACATTTTGCTAGCTTCCCCACCCTCACTTCCTTCAGCCCTCGTCATCGCAAACATGAACATCAACCCTCTCCCCTCTTCACCCAAATCGACTATTCAAAAATCAAGCCTGGGATCTCGACTTCCACGTTCGCGATAACAGCCCCTGATCCAAGTGCCCGCACACAATCCGCTACCTGTCCCTGCGAGACTCCAATCCAATCCCGCAACTCCCGACTCCCGACCCCCGACCTCCACCTTCTCACACGGCGGCTAAGTGACATATCCCCCCCTCCCGATGAGATCTGTCTTGCCATCTGTCATCCTGATCAGATCTCGAACTTCGGCAGTATCGAGCGAGATCCCAATCATGTCCAAGGTCCCAACGATGATATCGGAGTTGCCGCTTGTCAAGACCAGATGTACTTTCGCGAGGGGGTATTTTGTTCTGCTAAAGGCCTCGGAAACGTCTGCATTCTTGTGCTTTGTGAGTTGAGGGTCTACTCTCCAGTCCTTTTCGAAGCTCTGGGTAGGTGGGTAGAAGAGTATTCACTCTGTAGGCTGTTTAGAGGGGAACCAGTCTATTTCGGACGTGCTGTAAGATGCGTGCTGATATCTTTCTTTGATAGGTGAGCAGTATGGGTTGATTTGGAGACGATGTGCATGAAAGGGGTAATTCGCATGTGCTCTCTCCGTTCGTGCGAGTGGTGACTGATCACATAGGTCATATCTTGTTTCATGCAGAGGCTTCTTGGTTTGCTGCCTCCCATTGTCGGCAAACGAAACTCTGAGCGAACTTTCAACTTCTTTGAGGAACAATGCGTGATGACACGATTGCCTGATACTGAACAACAATTGTCTTCTCTGTTACCTGCCATAGAGTCAGGGACGGCATGCGAGAATCAGAGGATTATACGAGCTTCGTGGAACTGTTTGGAAATTGGAAGCAGATGCATCCCAACTTTCACACACCGATCACATGTGCTAGAACAATCATCTCTACCGAAACTCTTTCAGCATATGGTCTTCGAACCCCTCAATACCGTAGTCTCCATTGATTTCAAGAGATCAGCGAGCGATGTAAAGCACTCCGCCCTAGACTGCTATGTGAAAGTCATAGTGGCAGACAGACTTTTCTCAATCAAAACGCCGGCAACACCTTGCCTGAAATGCTCTCGGTGCCGTGGTGACCATTCCTGTGAGAGGAGCGGCACGCGAGGTGAAGCCATTAACATCGAAACCCATCCCCCGAAATGCAGTGTCATCTCCGACTATCATGCAACTTTAGACGGCTGTGAAACCTCAAAATGCCGTAGTCTTCACTTAAACCGAAGCAAGGTCTAAAATTTTGTGATTCCGTTCTTGGGGGTTCTCCGAGATAAATCCTGATACAAGCGATCCTCTCGAGCGTAACAAGTGGGTTTATAGGGCGTACAGACTTCTGAAAGGCTTAGTGGTACATGGAACGGAATATATGGAATGGAAGAGAGAAGGGTAAATTCGTAAATCGTTCACACGGAATTGTCACATGCCTGGGAGAACGATTTGTCTTGAGAGTATCGAATGCGTTAATCGGGCTGGGAGCTGTCTCAGTGCCGTAGTACGAGGCAATATCGAAGAGAGAACTGGGAATCTGTGAAGCGTTCCCTCGCAATTTTCAATTGCAAACCCTGAAGGAAAGATTGGTCTCTAATTTGACAAGCAGTTTTGTAAGCCTTTGAGTCTTCTGAATGCCGTAGTTCTCTTTATTTTTCTGGAGATGAATTGCAATTGTAAGAAATTCCATACGAATAATCACATGTAAGGCCCTCGATAGGAAAACCCCCTATGAGTTCAACAGGTAGTTTCATAGGCCCTCCTCGAAATTAGTCTTAGTTTGTGAGCGATGGTTACTGGACTATCACAAGCAAAGAATATTCATCTCTGTCACGAGCGTGAGCCTGAAAACTCAAGGGCGCGTGTTCGGTTTTAAGGCGAGTCGATGTTAATCTATCTAAGGAAATGCTCGAAGGGCGATCTACTTAAGGTAGAAGGTCGAGTGCTCCAAACCCGATTAGGCAGCCCAGGTGGGCCGTCCCGGGTCACGTGGCATCAGGTCGCGAAAGGGATACGCGGGGTTGGCCGTGACACTCACTAGTTTAGCAAGTGGGTTTGTAGGTCTGGAGGTCTTCTCAATGCCGTGATACTCTCTGATTTCTAGAGGCCAATCTCATTTTGTGAGCAATTCCCACTGGATTATCACATGTACATCCCATGACAACTACCTTCATCTCTAGATCATCAAGTAGTTTTGTAGGGCCGAGAGTGCTCAAAGTGCCCTGGAGGTCGGCCATGCGGAAGAGAGCGAGCCGTTCGGGGTACGATGGGATACTGGAAGTCGAGCAGCAGCTAAGGGATTTTTATAGGAAAGAGCCTAGCCTCTCGAGACTGTCAGGTATTTTGTAGGTCCTGGAGCATACAAATTGGCTTGGAGCTTGACAATCCAGTAGAGATGAGGGTACCAAGGGAGGATGGGATGCGGGAAATGAGCAGCATATGCAAGGGGCAGTTAAAAACTGGGGCATTCACTTGTCCAATCGAGAGCATTTCGCAGTGAGAAGGCACCAAACAGACAGAACAGACCAGTCGTCTCAATGTCATTACGCATTTCAAAACCGCTGGTACCACCACCAGCACCCCAGACCTGCGCTACAGCACAGAAAACAAGCAAAACAGAGAGAAGGGGAAAAAAAGGGAAAAAACAAGACTATCGCACGCGAACATCCTCCCATCCAGAAGGATTCTCCACTTCCTCCTCCTTCCCATCCAACCAGCGCTCCCATCCCCCTACCTAGCCAGATCGAATGCCCTCTGCTGGCAGTTCTTCACCAGCAGTCTCTCCAGGACGATCTCGATCTCGCGAGAGGTCGCCACGCCTACAGCGCTCCACTGCACGCTCAGCCCGGATCGTGACCAGCCTCTCGCGAAGCTGGCCGAGCGTCATCCGGCCGGTAATTGACTCCATGCGGTGGACGTCAATGTCGGCGCCAGGGAGGTCGTATGTGAGCGTGATGAGCTCGGCCGAGGGCTGCGAGAGCAGCGTTTGCTGCCAAATGCCAGTGGGGAGGGAGCGCAGCTCGTCCAGGTTGATGTGGCTGTACCATCTAAATTAGTATGAGCGGTTCCAGGGGAATAAATGGGGATACCTACCACGTTACCATGCGGATCCGCTCAAGAAGGCTGCAGGTTTCGAGCTCGCAGTCACTTTCGTATTCGTCTTCATCGTCATCGTCGTCAGCTGCAGATTGCATTCTTGGCCTGGATGGCAGACGCGCACGAGAGGGGGGCAGAGTCTTGCGATGACTCTGGATTCTGGATTGATGAAATTGGCCAGATCGGCCGACAGCACGGGAACGGGATTCTTGGAGGCGTCATCCTCGTTCTTCTCCCAGTGCACGATGGTCTTGAGCCCTTCGAAGGACAGGAAGACAGCGCGGTTTAGGCTGCTCGTGCTGAGGATGCTGGCGTTCCAGTACTCCGGTACAGGCATGAGCGCTGGATGAGGAAGAAGAGTTCGAAATGCGACGTTCTGTTTTGTTGTTGAGGGCTGTTGGCTGTTATGGCAGAAAAGGAAGGCATGGAGACTCGGTCCTCTTCCCGCTCCACAAGTCGAAACTCTCATCGCATATCAACCGCCGATACCTGGTGAACGAGCAGAATGAATGCGGTCTACCACAGATCCCGTTTGTTCCATGGACGGCCAGCCTCTCGCCCAGTATACGCTGTGAGACCTGATATGCCGCACCCATATACTAAACAATCTTGTAGCTCACATTATCCTACTCTGCGGTGCTTGTTGGCATCGATATTACCATCTACAGCTAGTCAAGGCCAGCAGGTCTGTTCGCTGAAGGTCGGACCAGGAAGCAACACAGAAGCCGAAGCAGAGGAGTTCCAGGCCGATCTGCTTTCCAGCCGATAAAGTCTCCTCTTCCTCGTTCCACTTCTCAGGCAAGGTCATCGATCATAGTACTCGAGGCTCGCTCATCCTGGATCTGGATAGTACCAAAGTCCGCAAAACCCAAGTCTTGCCACTCATCCAATAGAGTACTCGATTGTCATGGAGATGAGACGAGAACACTCCGCCGTGATTCTGTACACGATCGTCTCGTGGATTCCAAGCATCTACTGGCCTGATCTCTCAACTGTTTTCTTGCCACAGCTTTGAGCCAGATGCTACGTCGTCATGAAAGATGAGACGGAAGCATCCATGCCACGTAGCTTTTCCTTGGGCCATGGTGGGAAAGAACCATCTTCCACTTGTGCAGCCTCGGAAAGACTGGTATTCCAGGACAGAGCACAGCACGACCCACTCAAGCGGTATGAGATCAGCCCGAAGAAACTCATCTGAAGTGGTGAAAGATGAATGTCGGAAGATGGAGCTGAAGCTAAGGCAGCAAGTGAAGTCTCAGTTTTAAGCTCGCCGTCCGTGCCATCCTGCATATGCTACTAGCCTCATTGGGTACGGTATACTAGCATTCCGATGTCACAGGCCTCCGAGTCTCGATTCACTTCATCCGCTTCTCTACTCTCGCACACGCGACCATGGGCTGAACAAGCATCCACACCACCCACGCCCGTCTGCCGCACCCGCACCGCATCTTTTTCCCCCACGCCTCCGCCAAGATGTCGGCCTCGGCGCAGCGGGCGCTGGACTACCTCGAAGTACAACCAGGCACAACCTTCTCCAAGCTGTACCAGCAGCCCTCGACCGCTCTCGCCATCTTCCGGCGTATGCTGCCGCATCTCGCCAAGAACATCGTCATGGCCATGCTCTACATGCCCTCGCCATTCCTCATGGACGACCTCGACAACTGGACCAAGCCTGAGCAGGAAAGCGTCCGTGCGAAAGAGCGCGCGCTGCAGACCCTCCAGATTCTAAACATCGTCTCCCAAGAGACAGATAAGACGAGTGGGAGGTGGGCGTGCAAGCTCAACTCAGCGTTTGGGAAGAGCCTGCGCGCTGCCTTAACGGGAGGTGGAGATCATCGGAGTTTTGGAGTGCCCTGCTCGACACCAGACAAGAATCCCATATCCGTGGAAGAGTTGGATACCTACGCTCGCAATCAGTGGGAAGCAATACTCTACTACGTCGTTGGAAGCGCCAACTCCAGTCTTCATGGCGAAGTCGACGTCTCTTCCGGGACGAGGCAACTCCTTGACTTTGGGAAATTTGTTCACACGCGAGGCAAGCATCGGTCAATCACGAGCGAGGGCTTCACATTCCTATTGCAGGATGTGAATGCACAAGTGTGGTCTTTGATGATTTCATACCTAAGGCTGGCCGAAGCGGTATGTGCTCTTCCCTGTATGCTCTCAAGATTACCACTGACCACCACCAGACTCCCAACATGCAGCTCGACCCGGTCGACATTTTGTCCTTTCTCTTCACCCTCGGGTCTCTTGAGCTCGGTGTGTCATACAGCACCTCCAATCTCACCCCAACCCAACTCCAACTCCTCGACGACCTCAGCGACTTCGGCCTCATCCGTCTCCCTCCCAACACCAATCCCAAAACCGCCACCCGCTACTACCCAACCCGTCTAGCCACCACCCTAACCTCCTCCTCCCCAGCCCTCCTAAACTCCACAGCATCCTCATCCTCCTCCACATCAGGCGACGCCGCAGGCTACCTTCTCCTCGAAACCAACTACCGCCTCTACGCTTACACCTCCTCGCCCCTCCACATCTCCATCCTCTCCCTCTTCACCGCCCTCCTAACCCGCTACCCGAACCTCACCACCGCCAAAATAACCAAGTCCTCCATCCAAACCGCCCTCAGCGCCCACAACCTCAAATCAGCCCAAATTATAACTTACCTCTCAACGCACGCCCACCCCATCATGCGCACGACCTACCCCGTCCTCCCGCCCACCGTCACCGATCAAATACGCCTCTGGGAGATCGAGAACGAGCGTATGACGTCGACTGCAGGTTTCTATATCAAAGACTTGGGAAACCCGGATGAGTACGAGAAAGCGGTGGAGTATGCGGAGACATTGGGCGTGCTGGTGAAAGCTTTCCCGAGCAAGAAGACGTTCTTTGTGAGCAATATGGACCAGATTCAGGCTTGGTTCAAGACGCAAGCAGCGAGGAGGAAAGCGAGGAGGGAGCAGGCTTTGATTGCTGGGAATAGCAATACAAGTTCGCCGAAGACGCAATAAATCAAATGCATTTGTTGTTTTCAGAGTGCATAGCGAGGCGTTTCGGAAGCATCATACGAACAGGAAAAGGGAGGCGTTCGGAAGAGACAATGTATCAGAAGAAACTGATTAATGATTATGTATCACCACCGTGTCTGCTATACGAATAAAATAAACCATCTTTTGCTCTCTCGCCCCGCTCCACGCGGTCTCATCCGGGTTCGTCAAACATTACCGTCCCTAAAAAAAGCCCTGCAAGCTATCAGATATTCCGCAAACCTCCTCTCCGCAAACCTCCTCTTCGCAAACCTCCTCTCCGCAAACCTCCTCTTCGCAAACCTCTTCGCAAACCTCCCACTCGATCGACCACCTACGTGGCCAAGACCTTGCCTTTCTTGCCCCATTTGCTCAACTTGTCCATAAATCCAACTTTGCTCCTCCCACTACTCGGCGGTCCGCTATCTTCCCGATCACCGCCCTCCTTCAAGCTCATCTCCAACGCGCAGCTCTTCACAGTCGCTGAGTCGCCCACCGGCAAACCCAGATCCGGGCAATTCAGCGCACTCGCGAGCTGCTTCTGCCAGCGGACGAAGCTCTGCTTTGCCTCGTCGGTGCCGCATTGGTTGTAGAGGTGTTGGACTGCGCGGCGCATGCGGGCGTTGTTGGCGTCGCTGGTGTGGAACTGGTCGGTTTCTGATTTTTCGGTGCATTGGCTGGAAGAAAGGAGGTCTTCGTTGCGGTATTTGTCGTTGAGAGAGGAGAAGCGGCCGGTCCAGTAGGAGAGAGGCTCGGATTGGTTGATCTGTGAACGGGGTCAGTTGAAAGTGACGGGCTTTGAGGTGGAAGGGGAAATTTGCCGTTGCAAGATTGGTCCTTGTTGATTGTGCTCTCTGGCGGGTTATGTGTGTCTGCTCGACAATTTTGGCCGCATCTTTCGGGCTCTTGAGCTTTGCCTGGTCCAGAGCTTCGGCTCCCAGTGGAGTCTTCGGCGGTGGAGGTGTCGGAGCCTGGATAGCTGACATGAGTCGATTCTGCTTGATCTCGCCATGGAACGAAGCTCGCTTGTTGGTAGAGGATGTCGTGAGAACGGGCTGCGAATTCCATCTCTGCACTGGCATTGCTGGTGTACCTGGCCTGTCTCTCGAGCTGCAATATGCCGGACTGCTGTCGTACTTTTGGGACAGCCGTTTGTTCGCACCATCACCTGCCTCGATATACCTGGACAAAGAGAGCGTCGAGGTCGAATGCGTATGACTCGGACTGAGCAAAGGCTGCTGCATGCCGCTCGCATCAGACCAGCCATGTCTGCTAGCATAGGCTCTTGAAGGCAAAGCGGAGCCGTAGAGTTCTCTGTTTTCCATCAGGTCCATGCTTGGGAGTCGTTTTATGGGACTGAGTGATATGTTCTCCTTGAAAGCAGTGGAGCGACCGAGTGGGCCCTCCCTGTTGGCCTGGAGCAACGGCTCAGTGTCGGAGCGACTGAGTTTGCCCCTGATATTGCTATCGATGGCGGTCAAGCGCGTGATTGAATGTTTGCGGCTGGACATGCGAGGCGAAGGCAGTCTCGAAGATATGGATGGCAGTAGAGCCGATGGAAGTCGAGTGTGTGACTTGGATTGGCCGAGAGATATAGAGGCACTCGACTTCTTGGCTGCGCGTGTCGGCAATGGCAAATTACTGAAGGTCTTGCTGCGAGGCATACCGCCGATCGGGTCATCAGGCAGACAAATATAGCTTCTGCGGGGTGGTACAACCAGAGGTAGCGGAAGTGCGTCCTTGGGGGGTGGTGCAGGTGGCGCGACGGTGAGGTCGATATGCTGGCCCATGTGCGAAGAAGAGGAGAGGTCTTGGAGGCGCTGCTGAGCTGGCGAGGAGTTGGTGGCGAGGCTGCTGGTGAGCGACACATTGCTGGTGGAAGAGGGAGTGCCATTGACATTATTGGAGGAGCGGCGGCGGGAGAAGGGATTGAGGGTGGACAGCGAGGCGATGCTGCTGAGGCGGCGGAGCGAGCTGCGGCGTGATTCGGTCTTTGGCGTCTCACTGCTTTCACCCTTGCGGGACCGCATGGTGGGTAGTGCCGAGGAGGGGGGTCGGTGGTGGTGATGGCGGTGATAGTAGTGAAGATGAGTTTGCGGGGGCGGAGGTGGCAGCAGGGCGGAGATGGGGGAAAGGGTGGATGAGACTAAACTGAAGATGAAGACGGCGGATCTGGCGTGGTGCATGGGCGGGCCTTCCTCGATCTGTGGTCAACGAGACCGCGGAAGGAGAAGGAGCCAATGCCATCACAAACGCAGCAGGAAGAACCTCAGACGCGGACATCAGCGACAGATTTCCATTTCCGCAATACCAACAAAATAGACCACGAAAACGGCCAGCAATACCGCCAATCCTCCCAGATCACAGGCAAAGAACAGCATGCCAACCACCGGTCATCACCTCAGCCTTCAAATCCGCTCCGCCCATTATTCTACCGGACTACCCGTCGTTGAAGCACTTGACCAAGTGGTGAAAGATACGCGATGTCGTGCCAAATCTTCAGAAGCCAGCTGGTCCTGCCGTCCATCGGCACTTCATTTCCTCCTTCTGGTCCCAAGCCGTCCTCCCCGATATCGAGCAATCCGACATCCTGCTGATCTGTTCCATCCCTGCCCCCGAAGAACACTTGCTGGATTTCCCATAAGAAGAAGGCGACGACGCAAAAGATGACAATGTAGAGGACACCCCAAAGATACCACTCTCCCTCTTTTCGTGTGTTTGCCATCCTGCCTGTCACTTCTCCATTCGCCTTCCTCGCCAGGTCAACAAGGCGACTGGCTTGCCAGTAGAACAGAGCTGATGTTGTCACTCCGACGGCCGAGTACACGATGACGGCCGCCATCGCCATGATGTGGGCCATGTTTTGTTGTGTCAAAGCTGTTGTCAACCCGTCAACTCCCCGCGCCCGTCGCTGGATCCTTTTCCGTTCAGTCTGTGCGGTCTTCCAGGCGTGGCAGCCGAATACGAGCGTCCCAACGCTGATAAAAAGCATTACCGTGCTGATCGTCAGAGCAGGTTGCGTATCGGCAATGGATCCTCTTGCGCTGCACCCTTGGTCTGCAGTATCGGACGTCTCGACTTCTCTAACCACGTTCTCTGGCGGCGGTGACCAATCACCATTGTCCATGCAACTGGTCACAAATGCCCACAAGTAGACGCCGATCATGGCTACCAGCAGACCGAACATTCCTAGTCCCATCCAGCCGTTGCGGCGAATATATCTTCCTTGTGAGTCGGTCAAGGGACCCTCTCGTGCCACCTTCCATGCGCGCCAGGCTCGTCTCCACCATCTTTGGCCGCAATAAACAAGGGCAATTGCAAAAACAAACACAGGGATTGCCATGCCGTACACAATGTTGTTCATTTTCTCTTTATCAGCGGCAGATTGGCCTGGACCCGCGGTGCCTGAACTAGCCACTCCTCTGGGCACGTTCTCTGGCGTCGATGATTTCGAATTGTCCAAGAGATGGGTAATCCAGACATAGATACCGATTAGGGCTCCCAGTAAACTGAACACTTCCAGTCCATTCAAGGCATTGTGGCGAATGTACTGCTTTTGTGATGTGGACAACGGACCATCTCGTGGCAACCTCCATACGCGCCAGGCATTCGAGACCAGGTTTAGGCCACAAACGAAAGGTATCAGAGCAATAATCAAGAAAGGGACTAGCATGGCGAGTGCAACGGGCCAGGTTTCCTTGTCATCGGGGTAAGACGTCGTGGTATCTGATGTATCGACTCCTCTGGCCTGGATCTCCGCCGATAGCAGCGACTTCTGGTATCCTCTCTGATGGACCACAAGCTGCCATATCAAGAGCCCGAATCCCGTTTCCGAGAAAAAGAGCATGCCCACTCCGTTCACTAGGCTGTTATTAAGGTCGGATGCCTGAGCTGGGGTCCGGAGGTGCACTTTCTTGTTGTCGGGGTCGGACTCCTGAGCTTCGGACTGGTCATTCACTGAGGCATTGTCAAGGTCGGATGCTTGGGCCTCGGACCGGTCATTCACTGCCAGCGAGGTGTCGTCAAGGTCGGATTCTTGAGTCTTGGGTTGTTCTTTCTTTTCCTTTTGTGTGCTCTGCGATATCTGCCAGGCCGTGACGAGTTTGCTCACGCCAAGGCCTCCAATAATCGTCAACAGCACGGCCGCAATATAGTAGCCAGTCATGAACGTCTGGTAACGGGAGGCGGCCTTGGATGGGTCCGAGTCCGCGGTGTCTCCTCTTTGTTGGTGCGAGAACAGGGCAGGTCCAGCTTGCTTGACCGTAACCATCATTGCGTTGATCCAGAAACCAAACATGAATCCGAGGCCGGAGGTCATTCCGAAGCCCCTCAACATGTCGTTCCAAAAGCCCTCGAGCTCTCTCTCGGACCAGTAGCCATTATCTTTCCGTTTCTGCTGCCAGGTGCGGCAGGCATGCGCAATTTTCTTGCATTCGCGCTTTGCAACGGTGCCCCCAGCCGGGATCCCAAAGATGCCGACAGCGCAGAGCACGCCTAACCACGTCTTTGCGCCGTAGTCGCAGTCCATTTTAGGAGAAGGTTAGGGCGGAGTTGGTGTTGGCGGGGGACGGTGAGTGCGTTGTGGTGAGTGATTGAGCTGAAATGCGAATGTGCTGTTGTCGATGTACTGATATGCGAGCGACGAAGATACAGAAGGGTGTTACGAATGGAATGTGCAATAATGCGTACGATGGAGATGTTGAATGGATGGTGTTGAAGGTTGGGAAGAAGAAGAGGTAAACATAGAGACTTCGACTTCCATGGAAACGGTGTGCGAAGGCGGTAACGACATCGTTGCCGTTGAACGGTAATCTTGCCCGACGGCGAGATGGAGTGAGAAGGAAGCAATGAGATGTCGTCGGACTAGATGCGTGCGAGTGTCAGGAGTAGGCGCGCCTCCTCGTTTGCTCTTTCTAAATGCTCACTTTTGGCGCTTTGGATTCATGTGAAAATTCTAAAAGTGGGCACACCCGCACTCTTCTCTTCACTTCGAGCAGACGCATGCGTTGGTTTGTGCACCTTGCCATACTTGGATTATCGCGGCTGCTCAGAAACGAAACTCCTTACCTACCCCATCAACATCACACTCAGAGATACTCTCGTAGAGCACTCTACGACTGTCAGCAGGCAGTGAGTAGACACACCCCAATGGCAAAACACAATTCTGACATGTCTACAGTGCCGTTTCCGAACAACATGCGCCCCGAGCCAATCCTTCACTGAATAGCAGCACTTGCGCCACGACTCGAGTCGACACATCTCCTTTAGCCTCCACGTTAGCGAACGACATCCGAGCAGAATACCTCAGACGCCATGCTGAAGGTCCTCAACCTCACCGAGTTACTCGAGAAATTTTTCTCCGCCCTCCCTCCCAAGACGCTCATCGCAGTCCAGCGGGTCTGCACCAAATGGCACGATGTCGGCAAACGATTCGCCATTCAAGACACGACGTTCTCACACATTTTTTTCACGACTCCGGAACCTGTCGACAGAAAGACTTCGTTCTGGCGCGGTCGGGTCGTATCAGACAAGGGAATGGATAAGCAACTCTCTCAGCTTGAGATCCAGAGCAGATATGGGTGCGCCATCGCCTGCATTGTCAACCCAGCTATGCGCCTGATCAAACAAGATGTCAACCGGGGGGATTTCAAGATGCGCGTTGGCATACATCCCCACGTGCTCCTTGCCTGGGTGCCGGGCGGGTCGTGGGAAGACATGTTCATCACCCAACCCCCTGTTCGATACCGCGATATCGTGGCGTTCGGTGCGGGATCTTCGTCCATCAGGAATAGACTTTAAGAATGATGATCGATTCAGCACCCTGGGCACTCTTCCCAAAGACTTCGAGCAGACTAGAGCAATTGCCCAGCTAAGTACTCGATTCTCAAGATTCACCACTCCGTTCAGTGTCATCTTCAGCGGATTCTTTGACGAAGATCCGGCGGCCGCGCAGCATACCGCCTCTGGTGGAGATTTCTTACGCGGTGACCTGGCTTGGCCGTACAAACCCACGAAATAAGAGCATTCATGACTTGGATCTGCATACGGAGCAGATCGAGGGTCGCATGGCAAGATGTTGAGAGTCGGAAACGTTCGGGACTGGTTATGGCTTGAGCTAGCGCCGCGGGTGCTTTGCCTCGACTTGGAAAGAAGTTAACGAGAGTTTCAGTCCAGAACGTGCAACCAATATCGCATTTTCGAGGGGAGGAGCTCGAAATTCTTAGAAGAGATTGGAGGGTTTTTATTTCCAATATTCTCCTTGAGTGACAAGCACCAGACCAGTTTCCAAGACTGATGGCGCGATCAGGACGACCATTATACATGCCGCTTGCCCAGCTCCGATTACCGATTTCGGGGAAGAGCCAATGAGAATCTAATGCTCATCATCATGTCGTAAGAACTCAACCTTGCGTAATGAGATCAAGCTTCGGTTCGAGGGAAGCTAACCCGACATTTTGGGTCGAGCTCTCTGGCATGAGAAACAACAGAATAATGCTGGCGCGACTGCCGCTTAATAGACTGGTACCACAAGCCTCGCATACACGTGGCCGCGCACCATTTGCTTAAGCGTGAAGATCTCTTCAGCCTTGCATACTGTTGAAGTCTCGGGACCAGGTCAAATATCTGGGCTTGCATGTGGCAGCAAGGGATCCGTAAGTATTCTTCGACTCGGTACCGCGATCTTGTATTCAGTTCAGGCGGGCTAGCCGCTCGGCTATTGATGATACTGACCTGTCATACCGATCGGCAGGGTAAGCGAGCATATAAGGCGTGTCTTTTGTTTTGGTAGAGCCAGCACCTCACCGCCGCGAGCGTCCTTATGACCTGGGCATATTGAATGAAAGCCGCTGAAATTGGTAATGGCGGTCCTGGAAATGCTGTGCGCCGTTGCGGTGAACGTGGCTGCCCACGATTCGCCGAGAGGAGAAATATAGTCCCGAAATAAGAGCTCCAGTATCTCCCAGATGATGGAATTCGAAGACGAACTGATCGGATATTGGTGATTAGTTGGCCAAGCCCATCACAGTCGTTCAAATGCTCGGCGCCGCCCGATCCTAAGAGCCTTTCGCCCCTCAACACTCGCACCTGCACTTTCAAGGGACTTCGGTGAAGATTGGTGATGGAAGAAGGTGTACAGAAAGCAAAGTTGCGATGAAGTTCGATGGCTTCACGGCCTTCAGATGTGGAATTCCATCTGAAACGTCGGTGAAACTGAGTTCGATCCAACCAGCACTTCCCAGCTTCCTGCCGTCGGGCCGTCATACGCGATGCGAACCACGACCAGGCAGGCACGAGGCAACCACCGGACCAATTAAGGCAGCAATTTCTTCTTATTGGCTGGCAACGACTTCAGGTCTCGTCTTCGTGAAGACAACGGCCAGAGTCGGTGATTATTTGATGCTTGCGAGTTCCGTATTGATGGAGATGGGCCTGCTTCGCGTTGAGGGTCAGCGCCACCGGCTCACCGCCCCCACGACTCAGTCTGGAGGCGACAACGACTCCCGCGGACAAATCCGATGACAGGAGCGTGACCAGGGTGACGACCGCTGCGGCGACGATAGTCGGAACGAGAGGAAGGGGTTCGGAACTCCAGCGTGTCAAGAGCCAGGGCAAGAGACGGATACAGTGGCTTCAGAAGTGACTCAGGTATGACGAGAATGTACCAAGACCCCGTGTGCAAATGATATCCAGTATGGTGCCGGCGGTGCTTGGGCTTGCGTGGAAGATATCCGTCTCAGGTCGACGACTGGCGTGGCAAGGGTGAGACGATCCACGCAGAGTCATAAGCGGCAGTCAAGCGCATGCATAAGGGTCCACCACTATCCCCTGCGGGTGGCGGTAAAGGAGAGTCCCTGTGAGAGGTTTTCTGCTCATATAAAGAGGGCGCATAAGTTCTCTTGAGTTCCATCTTATGCTGGGGCTTCTCTCTCTTCCGCGGCCGACTTGGGGAGCGTTTGGTTCCGGATGAAGATCTACACCCCACTTGGATGACCCCGGCTGGCTTCCAGTATTCTATCACAAACTCACGCCCGACGACCACAGCGGACCGACACCCCCATGGCTGGGACACAACGTGAACCAAAGGACCCACAGTCGTTCCTGTATGTTCGATCTCTGCCAACTCCATGGATTCGCCTCCCGGGCTGGGCCTTCCGGAGCGATTTCTAGTCTTTCCCGACGATGAGGATGCACGGACGAACATTTGCCGAGTCCGGGCTTCCAGCGCCAGTGATATCGAGCTTCACCAGTATATCTGGACATAACTGGTACTGCTCATGGGCAAGAATGGCTGTCTTCCAAAGTGGATTTCATCTGCTTGGGATGAGGTGTGGTGTCCTTCATTCCACGCGGGTAAGGCTACCGTCACGTGAAGGTCGAAGGCCACGCCTTCGCTCGGCCCTAGCGATGATGAGCAGCCCTTCGCATGCCAATTCCTTTTGCGGAGGAACATCGCAACGCCGGCTCGATACTTACGCAGAAGTCGCCACCTCGAGAGCGAAAGATGGGCCCGGAAGCTCCAGCTCCAGACGCTGGTGGCGTCGCCAATGGGTCCGGCTGCATGACGGGCGCACGACCAGCTTCCGACTCTCCTCCTTGAGATCCTCTGTTGCCAGTGTTGTACAAGGAGAACACTTGGGGCGTCAAGACAGCGTGACAGTACTCAGCGAGTCGTGGAGCGCAGCCGGGTCACCAGAGCCTGGCGATACGGGCAGACCAAATACTACAGAGGCTAAGGTCGACGCGCTTACGCACGCGCCTGCTTGCTGCATGCTCACCGCGCCGGCATCACCAGTTCAACCTTCTCCTCCGAGGGAGAGTGGATAGTGCGAAGCTCCACGGCCAATAATCTCTGGTGCTCCCTCCCCTCCCTTCCCCCGCGGTACTGCTGCCGAGCAATGGATATGTACTGTTGGCTCTACTCATGCAAGGTGAGCAAGCAGAAACAATAGTCAACTGCAGCGTACCCAGGCGCTGGGCGAGGGATGAGGATTTGCCGCTGCGAAAAATCAATTCCTGCGATGGCCACTCACGTACGACAGGACAGCACATCCCGATCCGTGGATCTGTGACCGCCGTCCAATAGCCTCTCTGCTGTGCAGTGAGACTGTAGGAGAAGTCTCAACGGAGAGCATCGTTGGCTCTCTTATCTACGGGTGAGAGGAAGATGCCCCAGGCCAAGTGATCTGCCTAACGCCACCGATGCGTGCAAGCACGGAAGTGGTGTTGGTCTTGTCGGCGCATACTTAGCAGCTCCCACTCCGCTCCGCTCTTCTTGATGGACCTTAGAGCACAAAGCCATTGAGGCCACGTCCGGTCTCACAACAAGCGCGAGGAGCAACAGGATCCAGGGCTCGTGAATCCAGAGGACGTGTCAGTCCGCACGTTGGGCTCCAACAGAAGCTGCTCTCACACTGTTGTCCTGCTCTGCAGTCGCCCCTCCTTGACCGGTCCTTCGAGAAGTAATACGCCAGGCCTGTTAAGGCGCACGTACCCGCCCCTTTTCCGCCCCTCCGCCATTCATTCTTCCCTAGCATCCGCTCCTGGCCCAAGGCCCCGCTGTCAACATATTTCATGCTAGCTGTCTTCTAGCGGCTATTGGAGCTGCTACTCCTTGGCGTACTGGAGCTGGCGTGGGCGAAGCTTGTACTCTGACAGGAACGAGACTCGGGCCGTAGCCAGCACGACCAGACACAAAACGACTTCTTGGTGACTTGGTCACCTCCTCCACAGGATAATCAGGTTTCGATCTAGGGAGCAGCAGGGATTGCTGTTCCACGTAGGTGCTTCTTTTCCTTTTTGGGACCTGTGAAGTTCTCAGAGAATACGCTACACTGTACACACCGCTCCTACGCATTTCCAACTCTCCGCCCACTCCCGTACGCTGCTGTTTTTACGCCCCAAAACGAGGGGAACTGACAAGCAGTAACTTCACACTTCGCCCCTAAACAATTCGCTTCAGATTAACGACACACACCGCCAGAGCGGTGGCACTGGCCGCCAAGTGCAGCCTCCTTACCAGAAAGTCTCGCTCAATCTCGACCATCGCCCGACACATCAGCACAACACCTTCTCGAGTAGTATTTCTGCCTGCCGCCCACCGAATTGCCGTCTTACACCCTCAACCCATCACGCAGGCTCGACGTTGCCCCACAGCTGTCAGCCCAGACACCTCCTTTGCCAGCTGAACCGCCATAATGCCGAAAGGCGTCAAGAAGGAATACCGGTGCTCGGAGACGGACTGTGACAATCCTACCTTCTCCAGAAGGTACGAGCTTGAACGTCATAAGAAGAGCCGACACCTCATCCAGCCTGCTACTGGCGATAAGCACTTCTATATCTGCGCGGAAGCCAGGTGCGAGAGTCGCAAAATTTGGCCACGGGCTGACAACTTCAGACTGCATATCAGACGTGTTCACCTTGAAGCTGATGAGGAAAAGCTTTTGCGTCTGTGAGTGATACCGTATAGCCGACGTTCTGCTCTTGCTGATTGAGGGATGCATAGATCCACGCTGAGTGTCGCCGACTTGTCCGACCCACCACCGCCTTTAATCGGCAGCACAGCCGATGTGAAGACCGCTCTTCAGCATGGGGACCTCATCTCACCCGATCCGTCCCCTTCCCCCAGCCACGTACCGGCAGATCAGCCGGCAAACTGCGGTTGGCAAAGTCTCAGTGATAGTGCTGTGAGCCTACCTGGTACGCTCCAAGGAACTCGTCCTGTCATGGATGCCGAGTTGCCCGTAGTTTCTGAGCAAGCTACCGTTTTTGAAAGTTCACAAGATGACAAGCTGTCCAAGACCAGGTCGGCGATTTCTGAGTTGGCCAAGAACAGCTCCCCACTCGTCATTATCGCTCAACCGAACCCTGTCCGAACGGGTAGTGTCAATTTATCGGATTGGCACCAGGGACTGGAAGACAACGTGTCCGATTATGGAGTCGGATCACCTCGTACCAGCGAAGCTGATAAGGTGGCAAGGAAGTTGTCTAGCGCTCCTCCGATTAGCCAGGCAGCGTTTCGATCTCATTCCGGTTGGGGCGGCAATCAAAGCGGACAAGCTTCCCAAAACTTCACCAACAGGTTCGGTTACCCCTGGCAGACACAATACCCAGGCTTCGGAGGTCAAGGCAATGCGCCGTTCTTCACTGCCGCCGATGAGTTTGATCTCGATCTTTCTGGCGGGGATCCCGGAATGCAACCGCCTACCAGAGATGATTCCAATCGCTTTCCTTGCGTTTTTCATGATCATGACGGCCTGGACGATCCGACACCACATTGTGGAACCCGCCAAAAAGTTGTTTCTAAGCTCGAGTACGTATGCATGCATCTCGGATTGGTTTGTGCTACACTGATATCTGCAAAAGCAAACACCATGCGGCTCGGGGTCACCCTGGCGGACCTTTCCTCTACTGCACCATTTGCTTCAGATACGACTTTACTTCTGAGCACGAGGCAAAACTTCACAAGCGAGAGAAGAAGTGCACCTTCTTGTGTGTCACCGATGGCTGTCCGAACTACAACCAAGCTCCAACGAACGAGAGACCTTGCGATAATTCCCATGCCTACAAGAACTCACAAACATCCATTTGGGAGAAGCTCTATCGCATCGCACATCACTTGGGGCCATATGACGCCGTGCCCGATGTCTCCGGAAGGCATATTGTCTCCCCGCCAGCCCATCATCCCAGACCAACACTCCGTATACACACCCCAACTCCGCCGCAAGCAGACGCTGGGATGCTCTCGACACCGACGCCATTCAGCCGTGGATCTGCATCGGTACTTAGTAGAGATTCATCATTGATGACCCCTCAATACCAGCCATATGGAGTTCTTAGTGCGCAAGGTATCACACCCCACTCCTCTCCGACGTACTCTTCCCTTGGCGAATCCGACCAGCAGACGCATGTCATCAGCTTCGAGCAATCGCTTGAAGGTCTAGCCCGGACAATGTGGCGTCAAGTCAACCAATCCCGCCCGGCATGGTCACTGGTAACCTTCGGCTGGTACAGGTCAGCAATTCAAGGCCTTGCACGGTCGACAACGTGCTATCGCATCACCATGCTGCAGACTCTCCTCGAAGCATATCAGGTCATCATTGACAATCCCTCACGGCTGACTTTGCAAGACTGGCTAGAAGTGCGGGAGCTAACGCAGGCCACATTGCAATTCAACGACATCCCGGAGCTCTGTCCTTGGGCTGTGCCGGCAGGTCCTGAATTACCCTCTCCCTTGAGCCTGCCACGCTCTGGGCAGAGCATTTTCGGAACTCTGGCCCCACCCTCGCCTTTGATCCACTCGAGCCCAAGCCAAAACACCCCGAGTATTCCTAGCGATTCCAGGTTGGCATCACCACTCCATTTCGATTCGAGCAATCCACTCCAGGATTACATTTCGCAGACAGACGACTCCACCTCCACCATTTACGACCGCGTTCACGCATCGTCCAGAAATAGCTATCGCGGGCAGAACTTTGCCTTCATAAATACTCCCTCTGGGCCTTCGGATCAGGCTTACGTCTCTGGCTCTGCATCGGAATACAACTCGCAGGACAAAGGCAAGGGACGCAGTGACTTCGATTCCAGGCAATCACATTGCTCGCATTGAATCCGTCAAGGTTTTCAGGCGGCTGGCGGTTACAGGCAGGCATTGTCGATGTTTCTTGAGTGGTTTAAGCGGAAAGCATAGCGGTTCTTCTCACGACTTCGGATTCTTGTACATACTTCAACGCTTAACGGTCGTGTCTGCTTTGAGGTAGAATTTCAGTACAGCGATGAACCAATTGCTCTATACTATCAAGATACACGCCTCATACCGAGGCTCTTTTAAAATACATAATCGTCGGCGCTACCGCTATCGCCAAGAAAACGAGGGTGAAGTTACGCAAGAAACGTCTCAGTCTATCGCCGGGTGATTGTTGAGTTCAACTCCCTTCTCCATTCCTTTTCAACGCTCGAATACCGCTTTTCCCGAGAATTGATCGTTATTCTCTTGACTGCTACGCATGGAAGAAAAGTCGCTTCCTGGCGGTGGTCGGGTATCGTTCATTGCTCGGTTATGTGCGATATCGGCCATGAACGCAGGTCGGGTATTGTAGAGGGCTTGAGCATGAATTGCTGGCAAATCTCCATGTCTTATAAAGTGATTGATCGGACTTGCTTGCTGATTGCGAGTTTCAAATATACCTGTGGGGTGGGCGTGGAAGTTCGTGATAGTTGTGTTCAAGGTCTGACTTCGGGTCTCGTCAAGTGGTATTTGGAGACTTGACTGACTCGTCGTAGGCCTTGGAATGAACCCTGTTCGCGTGAAAGCGACAACTTGTCGTGAGGAGGAGGGCCCGGCTACGGTCGGTGAGTTCGTCGCTTCAGACGCCGCGGTGGAGTGGCCCGGCCAAGGTATACGCCTTTGCCGTCGACGTCTGGTCTCACGAGGTCGTAGGGTACGGAATAGCTCGTGAAGTTGATCAGATACTAGGCGAGTGTGGGCGAGAAGCCATTCGATTGACCTTTGGGTGTGCTCATCAAATGTGCCAGCGTGACACTCCATGCTCTCGGATATTTCAGTCATAGACCTGACTGTCGCAGAGAGCCTGGTAATAGCTGGCTCATGCTCAACCATGTCTTCTGAGTGAGACGCCATGCTTATGCTCTCCGCATTCAAAGACCCTGCTTGTTGCATAGTCTCTCCGAGCTCGTCTGGGACAGCCGTAGTAGCCGATGTAGGTATGAAGGGAGGCAGAGGGAGTTGTTGTTGCTCCTCGGGCTCTGGCATTGGATCGTTCGGACGAGCCAGGTGGAAAAGATATCGCCATTGATCTCTAAGTGGGCTATCTTTGCCGTGACCACAAGCCAGTGCGTTGTCTCCCAGCAATGCTGGAAATTTGTCGTAGTTGTGACAATTCTCCGTCACACATCGGTTCAGCAGGCATGCAGTGTGGCCATCTCTTTCTTCTCGGGTGGCGAAGACAACAAAGCATGTCGAGCAATAGAAAAACTGGTGTCTTTCATGGTGCCGGCGGAGTTGTGAGACGTATTGCTTGCGTGTACGGCAGTCATCGGTGGAGTCGTTGCCGCCGGGCTGATGGAACACGCAGTGGAAGCGTCTGTGATTTCTGTCATTCGTGCGGGGTCCTCTTTTTGTTGAGCGTCCATGACCATTGTTACCATTGCCCCCGTAACCACGTCCTCCGTTTTGTAAGGTCTTCGGATGATGTGTATTACCGGGGCTCATGTAAGAAGTTTTGGATGTAACGTGTTGGCTTCCAGAAGACTGCGGAGTGTCGGTTGGCTGATTCCCGTTGTCTGCCTCAGTAATCACGTATCCAGCTTCCAAAGTACAGCTCTGTTCGAGGTCACATTCATCTCCGGAACAGTGAAGTGAGTCACACGAGAGTGCTTCGTCCTCTTCGGACGCTCTATGCCATGACTGCGAACTGACGATATGGTCGTCGACTGCCGCCAAGTCACTGTGTGACTCGGTACGATGAGAGATTGAGGATCCGTCTGGAGTGAAGGCGCATTCTCGGGGATCGAAATCGGGGAAGCGGTGCTCGTTGACGTCTGTCAGTGAGAATACGACCGGCTGCGCTCTTGGGAAAGACGGTAGTGAGTGCTTGTTCGTATGCTCTTGTTGAATGATTCCCTTAGGATCTGATATCTCTGGTGATCTTCCATGGTCCGGTCGCTCCACCGTTTTCGACCTTATCATCGGCACATCAGACTTCGTTCCTGCCTCCGCGACAAAGTTGACTTCATCTTCTATCCGCTGGCTGGTTTCGATGCCGTGGATTTGAACAAGCATCTGCCCGAACTTGAAACAGTTCGTAACAGTTTGTTCATTGTACCAGGAAAGTTCCAATGACCGGCCTCGAAAGGCAGGGTAGGCATCATTGGTTCCAGATGCTTTTGCGGCGCCTGCAGATCGACTTCTTTGATACTGTTCGTAGGCCGGAGCAGCGAGCGACCGTCCATGACGGAGTTTGGAGAGCCCGAGTTGAGCGGCTGCGAGGTCTTTCAATGGTTGTGGTGAGGACGATGCTCGAGGACGTGCGGGTAAATGGCGACTCATGGCTGCTTTGACGTGGAAATGGTGGTATAGTACTGTAGATCAAATGGGCCTGGGCCTTATCTATACCGGTGAGGAGAGTCATACAAGCGATTGCTTTAAGCCTCATTCTAAGGAGCCCTACACTCGTGCTACGTGCAGGCAATCTCAGCCCAAAGCATAGCTGCGGCCTTTTCTTTTGAAATTGGAGGGCAGGTTTGCAGGACATATGTCCTACAGATCGCCTATGAGTTCTCAAATTGGGCGCTATTCAGGATAGCGTAAAGGTCGGCTTTTTCAGCTGACGCGAAGTGGGAGAAGCTGAACTGAGAGGAAATGAGGCCACTCCTGTGATAGGTTATTCGTCGACGTAGATTTCCATGGCATAGGCACCCTCTCCAGTAGCGGGTCGACAATCTCTCCATTCATCCAGTGCAATATTGATAGCCTCAGCTGCGGCTATTATGGCTGTGTAAAGCCGCCAGTGTATGTGGCGGAGTCGCGGAGTGTCCCCATAGTCCCAAAGGGCGGCGGCCCCTTGGTGATGTCGAAATCGCGTTGAACGAGAATCGCGGGAACCGGAAGGCGGCGCAGTAATGTCCATTTTGAAGGCGTTCATGAGTGATTTTCTAGGAGGTGGAACTCACGACCCGTCCGGAAGGGCTTCTTAGTCTTGCTGTAGCCGCCAGCCTGATTGATAGTTTTGTTGGAGCCGCCAGCCAGAAAGCGAAAGGCAACGAGGCTGAGAACTTAACGACTGCCTGCGCCTCCGTTGAAAAGTCTTGACTGAACAAGCATTGCCTTTTCAAAGTCTTAAGCCATGAAGGAAATACTGGAGCTATCGTCATTGAGATGAGTGTTCGCGCTCATCATACGGCAATCATGCAAGTGGTGACGCCAAGCGCAGCCACAAGCAACATGGGAAAGAGATACGATAAGTCGGACCGAGACTTTCTGAGCGCTTACAAGGCCGGTGCCTCAGCAATTACCGTCCATTATTCTGTTCCTCTAGCATTACCATACCGTAAATGCTGCGAATATGGGTATGGGAACACCTGGAGCGCTGGACGACCAGGCACCCACATTTGAGCACGGGTTTCTAGTCTATGGAAGTGAGTGATGTAACGCGTAGCGAAGGTGTCGGTGAAGGGAAGATATCAATTATTGGATCGGTGAGGATGGAAGTCGAGAGGTACACGTGAATGCTTTTTCCAGCTCCAACTCGAGGCCCGTGCTCGAAATGAGCGTTCGCCGGAACGTTCCGTCTGCCGCTGCTGAGACAAGGGGTGGTCTGAGCGACAGCAAGGTTGCATCGGTCCCATCATCACAACTTGGAGAAGACTTCATGTCATCTACTGCACCGCGACGCAACAACATGTGTCTGGCATTTGAACGACGAGCTTCCAGGCTGGCGCCGCCATCGCGATGGAAGGGCAAGTATGCGTTCCGAACGCTGACTCGGGCAATATCGACCCAGATGCCTCCTGGAAGCCACGATCTCCGCCTCAGCATGCTCTGCGGAGAATGACCTCCTCAATATGTTTTGGACGATATATGGGCTGTGCACACGCCGCCAGGTTGTCAGGAAAGGTGACGCTGGAAAGAGCTGGACAGATCAGGTTGAGGCCAAGCTGCAGAGACAAGCGTGGCTGAGAACACGTACACCTGGTGTAAATCGACGACGACGCCGTCGAGGCTGTCTTGCTGCTCCAAAAGCTAGTGCCGATACGATGGAGTTCAAGACTGAATGGCGGCTTGGCCTTCTGCCCTTGACAACCACAGGCACAGCCTTGGCTGGTGACACTCCAGATGCTTCGCGCACTGCGTACAGCACATATCCAGTATTGCTCAGTGCCCTGCTACCGGAAGACTCCAGCGGCCGCAAAGAACGTACAGGAGATCTAGCCTTTTGTCTTGGCATTTGCTCTACGGCGGCTTGATCCGACGCCACAGGCGCACGGACGTAATCGCTTCTCGAAATGCCGGACATTCGACTGACCAGCGCGACTTAACAACAAATTTTATCTCTTCCAGTGAATCGATGATCATCCGCTGGCCAAGACTCCCTGTTCTGGCCGGGATCATCATCCCACGCCCCACTGTTAACCGCAAACCATCAGCGAAGCTGCAGCCGAGCCAGCTCGTGCTTCTGAGGCCCTCGGAATGGACCGCTCGCGCTTGTCGTCCCCATGTTTGTCGCTACAACACCGTCACAACGCATGACTAGCGAGAATGTCCACGTGGAATTGACTCCACTGGCATCGGTGAGGATCTCCCTAAGCAGTAGTGGCGGCGCTCACTGATCTGGGGAAGTGCATATCGTTGCTCATTGATGCCCGACATTGCTTTAGGGGCGAGGCTAAGGCCGGGAACACAATTGACACGCATTCGCTTTCCGCCACATACCTACTACTGAAGTAAGGTGTCATCGACAAAACGAATCGATACCGAGAGGTGACTCGCGCGCGAGAGGCATCTCTAGGTGACGTTGACAGAAGTCCTGGAGGCCCACCAAGACATTCAAAGCATAACATTCTCGCCACATCAGCTTCATGAGCCTTCACTATCTTTGCCGAGGACTTGTCTTGGACTTCAGATGCTTGAGCCGTCGGCTATCTCCACTTCAGCGCCTGTGCGACATCATTCACATCGCTCTTCAGCAGGTTCCTCTGCTCTACACTTTCTCGGAAGATAAAAGTGCAGATACTAGTCGTCCGACACAGCCGATGGCTTGGCTGCGCTATGCGTGACCCGTCACCCGGTCCGTCACCTAGAGCGTTCCCACACACCTTCGCCACTTCCTCTAAAGTTCCCAAAAACAGCCGCTTCCGACTTGCCACTCCCTTTATTGGTCCAATTCAATAATTTCGGGGTCACGCCGCATTTCTCAATTAGACCAACTTTGTTCTTGCTGTCAACGCTGTGCGCAACAGCTCGCCATTCCAACACAATGACATATACAGAGGCCTGGCCGCTGAAGGCAACTTTTCGACATGCGTCGCATCGCTGCGAACCTCCTCATCGCCAATACCGAGACTGATAGCCTTCTTGCGAGGCAAGGAACTTGTCTGGTGAGGATGTGATACCTACGGCTCTCGCTCGTTCCAAGGCTACGGCCACAGCCCAGCGTATCGCAAAATTGAGGCCACATTCCTGCTCTAAGCCCAGCTGCCATCTCACCTTCACCGGAGTCTACGAGTTTAACCGGCATGCAGCAAAACAGCATGGCATTCCTCCTAGGTCGGGTGGAACTTTCTACAGGTGCTCTGCTTGTAGTTTGGACGAGGCCCGCCTCGACAAGCTTCGCAAGCACGCAGCCAAAGAACATCCCGACATCGACATCGACCTTCTTGTTCAACAGTACGTTGCTGGTTAGTACAGGAGTTTCAAGGCATGTTACGCTAATTACGTTTCACCAGGTGAGCCGTGAAAGAAACGTCACATGAGACCCTCGACAAAAGGACATTCCACCACCCCCGGTCGCGACACCCTCTATGCTCAACGCGTCACCGTAGTGTCACACATCGCGAAATAAAGCGCGCCAACATATCTATTCTCGAGGAAATGCTTCAGATGTCGCAAGCGCGTTGAGCGTAGGCTCAATTCTCGTCAACGACAAAAGCAGCGTTCATAATACAAAAGCCAGCACAAAGATCTTTCGCATTTAAGTTCTCCCAAGCTCGTCTTGTTTGGACAGTCCCACCAACCGTCCGACGTCATGCAAGGCACTGCACAACCAAGCCAGCGGTGCCGGCGCCAGCGATCTCATTCGTCGCAAGAGCCGGAGCTGGAGTCCTGCCTCCCACATTCAGGCGCCGACACCGTTGCAGCCTACGACGCATGATCTCGTTGCAGGTTCGACCGTTAGTCATAACCTGCCATCTTCACCAGAGAAAGCATTCGACTTCGGAAACCCGTCGCTTGGCTCAGTACAGAGCGCGGTACCCACCATCGAGCTTGATGCATGCACATCCAAACATACCCCAGGATGGGGCCAAGCGAACCCACGCCAGTCTTTCGCCAGTTCTTCCTCACAGCAATGTTCATCAACCCAAGTCAGCGGCCAGTATTTCTCGAACACTGGTCCCTTTGAATGCGGGAACAAAAATGAAACTTCGACCATGATATTGGTCGCTCATCTGCGACTCCTACCATTTCGGAGGCTGCTACGAATAAGCTGCTACTCTGCATCTGGCACAAGTTTGGGCAAGGAGATGACCCAGCTCGGCACTGTCATGTGCGCCGTCAGTTTGTGTCGAAAGTCGGGTGAGTCTTCCGAATGTACATCATCGCTCGTAAGCTGGCGTGCAGCAGCAAGTACTTCCATCGCAGCAGCCACAAGTACCGATCTTGTTCGGACTGCTTTCGAACGAACTTTGAGTCCTGTGAAGATGTTGTCGCACACCACCAGCGGAAATGACCCGACTGCGTCTTCCATTGTGCCGCGGAGACATGCAGCAACAAGGACAAATCGCCGCCGTATGACGTTCCTTTTTCTCACGGTAGATATAACTCTCAGCGAGATATCTGGAGAAGGTTCTACCTCATGGTGCATGGTCAGGAGGCAGATCCACGTCTTCCTTACCCTGCTGTAAGCGATGAGATCTTGGGCTCACCTCCACCAATTTCACCCACGCATTCAACCTTGCCAACTCCGGACTCCCCATATCTTGTCCCCAACGTTGGCGAGACCAATATCTGTATCGAACGTGGCGTCATCAGGAATCAGCCATGATCTTATACAAGTCCTCAATGACTTTGAGTCTTCTCGGCGTCAGCATCTGGCCGTCGTAGAACAGCTTGCTTTCGAGCTTTGGGGGCTACTTTTCTGTCCTCATTTACTTTGGATGAATAGCATTCAAGCTCGGTTCAACGCCGTGCCGATTCCAACACCGTACGTCCGCATGAACAATTCTGTAAATGACCTCCTATCTCGGGTCCAAGAGGTGGAGTTAATTGTGATGCAGTGTGCCAGGCTTTTCGACTTCCCGAGACAGCGAAACCTAGATTCGTGGTTCGCCGTACAGGCGATGGTGATTGCGGTATTTTCGCCTTTGGAATTTGTACAGATGCCCTGGTCAGCTACGATCACTTCCACGCCGGCACCTCGGACTGTTGTCGAAGGTCCGAGTCAACACTGGACAAACAGCGGAGGGCCTTCATCAGCCCTCCATGGTCATAACACGCACGCGAATGCACCGCAGCCGAACTTCTTATAGCCTGAGCGACACCAACCCCCGCATGTGCCTTCAATCCGCCATGTCCTCCCTCAAGACTTCGGTGCACATCCTCCGCCACTGTATCACGATCAAGCACAGTCCATGAATGACGGTACGCCGCTATTCAATCAAGACTGGGACATAGGAAACACATCGCCGGCATCATACTCGCAGACCGAGCCTTGCTCTTGCACCCCGTTGCTTTGCTGTAAGCTACTGCTGTCACTGGGTCATCGATGAAGAGGAGCACATCCTATGCAATGAAGAAATGGATGATATAGTACTAGGGGAAAAGTCTGGGTCCGAGCGCCCGCATCTTGACACGCGTTTCTTCCCCTTCTCTTTTCCACCCCAATCACTCATGCCACAACGTCGCCCCCTTGCTGAAATTGATGACAACCGCGCATCAAACCATGAACTTTCGAACGAGGACAAGTCACGACTATATGGGCGCGCGCTCGCAGGGCAAGAGAACGCTGAAATCGCGCTAGCGGAGAAGCTTCCACAGTCCACTGTCAAGAACACTATCAATCGCATTAGTAAACGCCAGTCAGCCGACAACAAGCCTATATCTGGCGGCCTCGCATCTATACGGCCTATGACGCTCGCCAGATTGTGCGTGCGGCTCGATAGCACCCTAAATGGACGTATAAACAGGTCCGAGATGATACTGGCCTCGATTTCAGCTGTGACACCCTCCGGACGATATTACACGACTTTAGCCCTATCAATTGGCGCTGTAAACGCCGCCCTCACCTTACTGCGCAACACGCACGCCTCCGGCTTCAATTTGCCCGTGCTCATCAACGTACAGACTGGTCAAGAGTGCTGTTCTCAGACGAGTGTCTGTCGAGAAGGGCGCTGGCAAGAAGAGGCAGTGGGCCTTTGGATATCCGAGTGAGAAACGGACAAGAGGCAGGGTAGACGAATATCCGAAGAGCAAGCAAGACTCCGTGATGATATGGGCTATGATAGGCCTCCACTTGACTCATAGCGACCTAGTCATCATGGTGAGGGATCAAATTGCCCTAAGAGGTGGATATACAGCACGTTCGTACACCAATCGCCTCGAAGAAGGGCTCGTGCCTTACTATGACGGTCAGACGTTTATGCAGGATAACGCCTCTATCCATACTACCATCCACACGCGACAGTGGTTCACGGAAATGGGCATATACGTGTTGCCAAACTGGCCTCCATCTAGCCCTAATTTGAACTGTATCGAGCACGCTTGGTTTCACCTCAAACAGGCAGTATATGAGCTCAGGCCTGGCCTTGACGACATCACTAATAAAGACCGTCAACTTGAGATACTACTGGATGTGCTGCCAGAGGCATGGCGCAGCATACGGAGTGATATACTGAGGAAGTTAGTCGAATCAATGCCAGGAAGGATCAAAGCAGTTATCGACGCTGGCGGATGGCACACCAAGTATTGACCACTATCTATGTACAGATCATATGAAGAGCACCTGAATCGCTACAACCTCAATAGATCAGCATGTCAATCATGCCAATATTGAGTGAGTTACAGTATGTCAAAGTGTACGAGTTGTTTGAGAGGGTGCGCCTAGACTCAGACTTTTGCCGCGTGACTGTAAGTCAATGTTTGAAGGAAAAGGCAGGTACAAAGCCACGAAGCTGAAGCATCGACACCTGTGGCGGTGCAGTGGCTCAAACTCGCTGCACAGTGATCACTCACGATTGACGATTTGATTGGCTTGGAAAGGCTTCGTTCATGTACGTAGTGAGCAACGTCAACGCCTTCAGTCGATAGCGTGCTTAGTCGTGGCCAAAGCATGAGGAAAGTGAAGAAATGCGTTCGCTTGCCTTCACTAATTCCAAGCCTGCTCTGTTGGTTCCATACCATTGTTGCTACTGTTCATGGCAGTTCGTTTCTCTGAGACCATACGTTACTATTTTCACAACGTGCTTGCTCTTCGCAGTATCGAGAAGACCAGGGTGTTCTTGTTCGATTTCGTCTCGCTTTGGGACGCATAAGGCTGTATGATCGATCATCCGAACAAGACGAAAGCCGAGGACGAAATGAAATCGAGGCCGTCTCAGCTTGAGACGATTGTGCAGCCCAAGGATGCTTACCGGACGGTTGGAAGAGAAACTCCAAGTCAAAATGTTCGCTCGAAACTTTTGGTCATGCCGTGCCGAACGAAAACAACCCAATACTGCCACAGGCAACCGCCGATTCCACGATGGATCCTCCAACGGCACTTGGCTTCCCTTTCCAAGTTCCTGCGTGCTGACCTGTAGGAATAGCATTTCTCCTCCCTCACAAACGAATCGACCTACCCCTGTCGTGCAAGCTCCAGTACCGCTCGTTCTCGCGAGACACGAGGGATACTTAGATCCGCTCGACACAGACCACAAGTAACGAGTCTTCGTCCGCCAGCCAGTTCCCATCGGAGCCAACAAGTAGCGTGCGCAGCATGGCCGCTGGGACAGACCAATGTATCTGCATCTGCTTGCTCAAAGCCGTCCAAGCACACGGGGCATGTGTCGTCTCGAAGCTCGGCAAGATCGTTACAAAGAGCGAGGGTGTTGCGCTCGCCATTTTGGGATCCTTCGCTGGCGACGACAGAGCTGGTTTCATCTGGCTGTTCACCGGCACGCAAAGCGCTCTCTTGCGCTGCATAATTTGAGATGCCATCCGAATGGTCTGGGTGTGCAAAATAGAGGGTGATGATGTACAAAGGCATGGGCGGAGCAATCTCCCTCGCATTCGCGCCGGCAGCATGGAATATCCTCATCGCTGGTGACTCTCCTGGTCCACCGCTCCGAACACTGGAGTTGCGGGTCATCTCCTCTAGCTCTGGAAGAGATGTGGGATATCCTTCCTCAGGGGCGCCATTCTCGCCGTGAGGCAGCCATGAGCCCTCAAAGCCGAGAAGTTCATCTCCAAATTCATCAACGCTATTCTGAACACCCTGGGCCGAGACGGGTACAGGACGTGCTTGTTGTTGCACATCCATGATGATTCTGCCCGGTGCCACGTTAGCAAGGCGTGCTCCATGTTGGACAGCGTGCGACTGTTTCCGGCTTGCGACATACTGGATGTTATCGTCACTTGAGCGTCTCGGTTCTTCTCCGAATACTTGGAAGAGAACACGAGAGGGTGGTGATACAGCTCAGGTCCGTCTAGGTTCAGAGTGGCATCAGTATTGTATATGACTGGATGCGTAGGTCGAAGGTAGGTGGTAAAAGTGGGACAACAAGCCAAGCAGTTTTGCTGATCATACGGGCCGGATTGACGTCGCAAGCACCTTGTCCTAGAACTGCAACATTTGTCGTCTCATTTCGACTGTAAGCCACATTTGTATTCCTGTCATTAATTATTCGTCTCTCCTCAACTCAAACCGCGTATAATATATGCATGTGTGTTCAGAATCAAATAGATCTTACAGACTGCAAGCACTTCCATTCTCCAGGGAATCGAGAGCGAGAGGGGAGCTTGAAGCACCGGCTCTCGCATTTTGACACCTGAAACAGATCAGTATTGGCCTGCCGACTGTGAATAACCCTCTAGAAACAAGAGGGGAAGGAAAGGATGACTGCATATCAATAGCTTTTCCCGTAGTAAGCCCATCACCTCGTTGAAATGCAATACTTGCAATGTTATGTCGAGATCCTGCGGGTCAGGGTCGCCGCAGCCAGGTGGCTGTTTATTGCTCCTGTACCGTCCCACAGTTATCGATAAGGCTCAAAGAGATAGAAATCCCGCGGGATGGTTGTATCCTTGGCTGGCTGCAAGACCTTCCTCGCACCCTTCGAATGGGTGAGTCAGAGATGTCCGCGCGGCAAAGCAGACCTCCATGCATCTACGGCTGCCATGCTTCCGCTCCTGATCGGCTTTAGCTGAATCGAGCGATTGAGAGAGACGTGTCGCTGTGGTTCTGGTTGACTTATAGCTCTAACGCTGATTGACAAGGATCGTGGCACGTCGTACAAGCTCCACGCCGAACCGGACGGAAGTTCTCATCAACCAGAAAGCCCGTGAGTGGGGGAGACTATTGGTCCGGGGCTTGCTGACAGCGGGTGTCCAGTACGCGAGCGACCAAGAGTACGTGAGGGCACCCAGGGCAGCGGGATGGCGAGGTTTGCGATGAACTTCGTTGGTGGTCGATACCGAGGCGCAGTGAATGGAGTGGAGAAGAGTGGGGTCCCCCTTAGCGTTCGTACTACGGCCCGCTCATTAGCCTCCTCGCCTATCTTCACTTCACGTGCCGAAGGCAAACTTCTTGGCGGTTCTCATCGCCTTCACCCTGCCAGCGCCATGATCGCGTTCATTCTTGTCCCGACTATTGTGAACGATATCAGTCAGCCTGGTCAGGCAGGGGAAATTGTGTTCGGTACTGCACAGCCTCACGCATGGCCGGCTCCGCGCGTACCAGAGCTCTTATATTCAACTGCGTCCTGAAATAGTCGACGGCACAGCATCGGACCATGACAGCGATACGTTCATGCCTTCGATAACCCAACCAGGGAGCAGAAACGACTCCCATTCAAGAAAAATACCAAAAGCGACGCCGCAAGAGTCCGGATGGCAGCCTAGCCAGGCTGGGACAAAAGACGCCCGTGCTGGACAGGTGGAGGAATGGGCGATACAAGAAGATGTAAGGTGCACGACAAGATGCAAGTGCACGAATACAACCGCATCGCGACGATGAACCCGGGGTCACGACGCTTTTGGTGTATATTTAGAGATGGATGCGGCGACCTTCGATATTTCTTGTTTGACAGAAGCTGACGCTTGCGAATTGCTTTCAGATCGACACTACAGACACAATCTGCGAAACGAGTCCGTGCGAGTACACTATCCGACCAGCTGTCTCCGTGCCTCTCCTTCAAAGTGGATTGAATCACTTTGCCGTGCGATCTCGGTCTTTGTCTCCTGATCGTCCCCTTGGATCTCCGTATTCTCGAAGCTTCCGCTACAAGGCTTTCGCCACTGCTTGGGCTGAAGACGAGCACACTCTTTTCGACGTCGAGTCAAGGTCACAATCTTCCCTGATGGAACACATGCCATCGCTATCCACCGATGTCGATATACTGAACACGAACATGCGTCGGCACGCGATCGAGACGTCCATCCCCTCTGACATGGACTCTCCAGAAAGATCACAAGGCAACGATTTCGGTCCACAGAAGCCAAGTACACAGGTCTCACGAACTTCACCATTAGAATCAACGCCAAGCTTTGCGACATTGGACTCTTCCTTGGCAACCGAAATCGTGTGGATGCATGGATGTCAGCAGACTGATGTATCGATGACGAAGCGTACCAAAACGGATCAAATATCAAAAATGGAAAGCGCATCTGGTTTCATTGAGGTCAGAAATCATCAAGCAAGCAAAAGCACAGCATCGGACAGCCGACGTCGCCCAAACGGGTCACAGCCGCACGCTCCACGAAAGCACTCGCGGTCAGGACCCTCACGCCCTGATCGTCTCCGCTACCCTTGCGTCTATCACAAATTTGGGATGATTGACGAGACATCTGACTGCAGCACTCGTAAAGCTTATATATCCCAACTGCGACGACACCATGAGAGGCACAACTTCTTCTACTGTGTAAAATGTTTCACGAAGTTTGAGACCTCAACCGAGCGAACCAACCATGTTCAAGATGACATGTGTGTATCTCTTTGCGTCACCGACGGCTGTGTAAATTTTGAGCGGACACATCAGCTGGAGGGAGAATCACTTCGGTGTGTCCATGGTAAGGAAAACTCCCAGCGAGATCAGTGGAGATATCTGTTTCGTCTGGTTCGACCAAACGAGCCTGTGCCCGATCCGGATGTGGATACCACCATGGGAGCCATAGCACAGAAGGCACTACCGCCGTTCGCACCGCCTTCAAACATTGATTCAATGGTGTATCTGGAGCCGGAGGATATGCCATCGTACACCGAAGATGACTTTATGGACAACGCCCAGATGATTGGTCGACAGATCAGACCGAGGACGGCCTCGATCTCAGTTTCAGCTCCGCCAGCACCAGCTGCAGCGCCAGTTGCGGAACTGACCAACCTGGCAAGACAGATGCTGGACATCTCACAGACCCTGGGGAGACATTCCGGCTTCCTCGACGACCATGGGATTCAAACAGTTGAGTGGATTACTCGACATACCAGTCTTGGAGTCGAACAGCTACGAGACATACAGCGGGACGTGGAGCAGAGAATGGGTATTCCGCAAAACATTGTCCCGTTGTCCGTGAATACAGACATCAGACCTCGATCATCCAGCCTGCGATCCGGACTCTCCGCCGATAACAGAAAAAGCTTTCCCGTTTCACCAGCATCGGCAAACTCCAATTCGTACCTGCAGGCTGGTGTTCATACAGTTAACCCAAGTCCGACTACCACCGGATCTATACTTGAATTTCACTCGCGAAATGCTACGCCCACCTCGCATGACGTTGAAGCATTCGATTACTCTCTGCTCGATTTGGACGGTTCCAATGCTCAAGTTCTGGACCAAGTGCCCGAGATCCTTGTCATGTCACCGGGCCACGGAGAGGAGGACACTTCGAACATGGAAATCTCAACAAGTTTGCAGGATGCAGAGCCGTTGACATGACGATGGCTGCAATGGGGAAGATCCCATGTAAGGACTGAAGGATGTCATGAGAGCAATCGACTGGATGAAGGAAGACTCACGTGTCAGCTGAGTCGTAGCAGTCGATGCTCGCAGTGATCGTGGTATTGAAACATGTTTCTTTGCTATGGCTCTTCATTTCACTGGCCGTCGTTCACATTACCGATAAGTCCCAGGAATATCAAATCTGTATGGTTCAAAGTATCGTGTCAATAGATTCCCCAATTACTCTCGTGCTGCTATTCCTACTCAAACAACTCAATAGGAACTCCAAGGAAAAACCACGAAGCACATTACAAGTTGAATCCACGCAAAGCACCATAGTCGTCGTCGCTATCTTCAGACGACCACCCTCCCCCTGGATGTTGTTGTGGGAGTGCCTGGTCGACAGTAGGTGTGAGCAAAGGTCCGAAGCCGACGAAAGCCGTTTGCTCAGCATGGGGCCGGTAAAAAGAGTATACGGAATCCTGGTGATAGCCATCTCTCGTCATGTCGGCTCCGGTGCGAGTGTCCAGAGCGGATTCCGAGCTATGGAATAATGCACGCTGCGGTTTGTGGCGTATCATGCTCTCCGTCTCATGCGGAGGTTTGAGCCAGTCTATCGCGAGCAGAGTTCTGAATGCTTTGTCGCTCCGGGTGACCTTGAGCAAGGCGTTGAGCTTGAACGAGGGCGGTGTTGACAAGGTCTTTTACAACAGTGAATTTCGATCGAATGTGTCCGTGGTCTTTGAGGGCCTCAACCAAGGCTACGAGTTGTCTTAGAGGGACCGAAGTCGATTGCAGTGGCTGGATTGCGTTGTTGACTGGGACTGGAGACTGTCGAGCTGAATTGAAACTGGTATCGGCTGTGACTGCCGGGGGTATGCTGTTGCATCGGAGGAATGGCCTGGCTAGGTGTGGTCATCAGGTTGAGTGAAGGATGGCATGCATGAAAGCTTGCAGTAGTGGTGGTGGTAGCTATCTGTACCCCCTGGCATCTGCAAGGCCATGCTACGCAATGCTAGCCACTGATCTTGCTGGAGTTGTTGCTCTTCCCCCCGTCGTGCGAGCACGGACGCTGTTGGGGATGGGTATTGGTGCTGTCAGGGGTGACACATGCCTGATAGCATCCAAATTGATCGTTAGGATGGCCTGCTCGCTCATCTGCTGTTGCAAATAGTCGAAAACATTTACAGCAAGGAAAGAATCGATGCCTATCGTGATGTCTCCTGTGCTAGGGTGTCAGTCGCTTTGCCAGGACGGACACTCTTACAGCAGGCACTGACTATAGTTGCGAAACGTAGCGCTTATTCGTTGCACATGCACGGTCTCTAAAAGCTTCCTGGGTGACGCTGAAAACGCAAGAGAATCTTAAGTAAGGATCTCCCTCGGCCGAGGGGGATGTTTCGTCAGCGTCTGGAGATCTTCCAGGTCTGCCATCTTGCGAATGGTTGTCGTCTTGGTTTGACGCTCTTTCCAACGCCCAAAGACTGATAGCTTTGCTGGTTCAGATTCGTTCCGAACCCCCGAAAAGGTTGTCCACCTCAATTTGCGTGGCGGTGGTCTTCCGAATTTCCTCCAGGACTGTCGTCCTGGTCTTGTTTCCGATGGTCATATTCGCACCCAGCAGTCTTTCTTCGTTGAGGACACCAAAAGCCTTCTCAATCTCAGAAACCGCGTTCTTAGCATCATGCGCTCTGAGTATGACTTGTCCTGCTTGCCAGCTCCTTACATGACATTTGTTGATATTAGTGGGTATCGGTATTCGGAGGGAAGTCTCGGAATCAAGACTACGCTGGCTAATCGTTATGCTCAGATGCGAGCCAGGCTGGAGTGGAAGCGGTCGGAGACTCCTTAGCGTTTGTTGTAATGCTTGATGCAGTTAATCTCGTTCCGAGACATGTACCTCCCGTGAAACATTGGAGTCTACCTCATCGTCGGTGTCAACAGTTCTTGTGCAACGAGTGGTTACTCATTGAGAGCTACAATATCGCCCGGGTGCTTCCCAAATGCCGTCACTCTCGCTTTTAGCATCAGTCTCTTCATCGCTCGATTCGGCAGGAGCGTAGGTGTAGTCTGGAGTTGAAGTCTCGCTGAGAGCGGTGGACTGCTTCGCTCGATTGCCGCGTGTTGAGACGGTATTGCGAGCCCGAAGGAGGGATGAGATATTGACTGTTGGAAGAAGAGGTGGCGATGTACTCTTGCTCTCGAGAAAGAAACTCTGTTCATTCACGGCGAAGGGTCAGCTCGGAGGCGGGGAATTTTGAGGGTAGCCATCGTTTTGACTCGCGGATCAACTCTCGATGAACCCATTGACCTTCCGGTGGCCAGTTGTAGACAGTCTCTTGTCGTAATCTCCAAGGATAAGGGCGGCAGCGGAGTTAGGAGATGAGACGGCGGTCTAACTTCGCTGGAACCATTCTGGATATGAGGTTGCAGGTCCCCGTTTGTTAAGAGAGAGCCGGGGGAGCGTAACACGCTCGTAGAGCACTGTGGCGATGAACGAAATACAGCTATACGGTACTCAAACAAGAGCAGACAGCAGTTTTGTGGAGTACTAGTAGCAACAGACATCTGCCGACTGCATCGATTGCACCGCCACCTGAAGGCAGCTCGATCAATGCCAGCGCAGCCACGAGGCAACGGGACTACATCCGTGGTAGGGGTCGTCCAACCAGACCCAGAAACCGGCGCCAGCCGGCATATGGTCAGCAACATGAAGGGCATAAAGTAGCAAGCTCCTCGATCGGTGCACAGTGTGTACGTTAATGGCAGTGTACGTTAATGGCAGCGATAGCGGCGCACTGCGCGCTCACTTCGTAAAACCATGTAAGGGGCACCGCATTGCGTGATTGCGTACCATAAAGCCGCCGTTTCCGAGAGGACGGGCAAAAGCAAGCTGGGTGACATTTGACCGGTGAGAGCTCCTTTGGCGAGAAACTGGTTTGGAGTCAGCCAAGTATTAGAAGTCTTCCAGCCATAAGTGTATGGTCGGCCAGGGATCAGGAAAGCTTCGTGTATTTCTGTCCCGCCACAGGCGCCATGTCGCTCTCACATGGTGCAACGTGGGTCACACACCGAAGTTTGTGATTTTGTCGCGTGAAGCTCCAGAGTCCAGAAGCAAGATAGTCGAACTTTTGTCCCGTCTGCATCGACTGTTCGACAGCAACGGATTGCATAGTATCTGCGCAATGAGTATCGCTCTGTCCGTTGTCAGGGGTGGGGTTACGAATTGCCAGTTCCGATATTTATCTCAAAAATCAGCAGGGTACCACGGAAATAAATGTAACGAAAAAAAGCTCATCGAACGCTGCAAAAGCCATCTGGAGATGTACTAGGTGTTCAAAAAGTATCAATCAAAGGACGGCTTGTCAATAGCAGGACAAGTGTCCTTATTCCCAATGCTGCGGGGATCTGAGATATTTGTCGGCATGCCGAGGCGAGTGTCCTGATTATGTAGGCCGACAGCCCTGCGTATGTCATTGGCGGCTAACCTGACAGGTCTCGCTAATGGTTTCACGGATGGAAAGCTGTCGTTCCCTGGTTTCCAGAAAGCCGTTGAGCAGATTGCCACTGCGAAGCGTGGGAGCGAGGTGAAGTCAGAATACGACTCCTATTACGCAACCTTAGGACAGCTTCCGCTCCGCCCCACAAACTTGCCAAACATCGTTATAACCAGGATGTCCCTGTAGTATTTGCAATCGCTCAAGCTGTGGGTTCGAAAACGGCGAGCTAGGTGATCAACAAGATCATCGCATACGTTCTTGACTCTGTGCTCGCAGACGCTTAGGTCGTAGAAGTTGATGCGTCACCGACAGGCGCCTATCTTTCGATTAAGACTACCACTGGCTGGCTTTCAATTCAGTCCCGATGCAGGTCATGGATTTCAACAGGATGTTTCTCCAGACTCTCGTACCACTGGATGGCACTGCCGACTAGGAATGCCCAAGAACCTAAGTCTTTGCATTAGCATATTCCGAGACGATCTCACTTGCAACAACTGACCCCAGAATGTAGCAATAGCAGCCTGGAACTGGGCCCAGTGTGCCGGCATAAATCCGAAGCAGGGACAGATTAAGAAGCCGACGCCTCCAATCCCTGAATAGCATTCTGATCAGCCAAACTCATCATTAAGTCTGAGATGGAATATCACCGCAACTCACAGTTCCAAAAACCGATGTGCCATCCCAGAACCGTCACAGATGGCCACCACCAATGTTTTTGCGTCTCGACCATGAACATCAGACCGGAAATGACAAATCCTAGACCGCCTATCACCTGTGGAGTCCAGTAAAATACGTCCATCTCAGACTGCGACATTTTATCGATTATACCCGGAAGTGCTGTGATGCCGGAGATGTAGAAGATCGTCGCAGCGATCGTTTGCGTAGTGCAGGCCCAGAAGCCCAAGTCTTGTAAGTACTTCGTCCGAAAGTCTTGAAATGATGGCCACCAAACCTACGAACAGTCTTCATCCAGGGCTGGGTCGGCGGGGTAGATTAGAGTCCTGCTTGCGCCAGTCCCTGCTGGCTCGCCGACCTTTTTCCTACCTCTCCGGTGGTGATGATGATGGCAGGCGTTTCCATTGCATGTGGGTGTGATCTTCACAACAGCACCTGACTCATCGACAGGATCTTGGAAATTTCCGTTGTCGTGTAATCGTTGAATCGCCCATCCAAAGCAGCTGGGCGTGTCCTCATTGAAAGCTTCGAGCATGAGAAGAAGGCTCCCGAGTTCGAATATGTTCACTCCAACGAATGCGGTCCAGCCGCCACCGTAAAGAACTTCCCCGGGGAACTCCGTGGATGGCCATCCAAGCGGGAGAAGGGTGAAGAAAGCATTCAAGACCCAGACTGCACTTCCCAGAGTGAAGACGACCGCGACAAGCCAGGACACGTCCCAGTAGGGGAAATAAGTGAACATGCGTAGGATACCATGACACACGGCACGAGGTCTGTTGGTAGGCTTTGGGGTTTGAACAAGTTGTCCGTCATTTGGCTGTTCCCGCGATACCACCAGTGCATGCCTTCAGGTTGATGAATTAGTGGGATGAGTGTGGAATGCAGAAGTCCGCGTTGTACTCACCGACCCTTGCGCGCATTGCGAGCTGTATACTTGTACTGAATCTTCAATGGTAGGACCTTTTCGGCGGAGACGACCGAAGTGGACTTCTGTGCTTCCGGTACTTGTGGAACTCGAGTGTAGCGGGCCTGGGTTGGATTCAAGAATGGCACAGGTCCTTTGACAGTCGTCTCCTCAAGTTTGAGAGTCGGGTCTCGTCGAAATGGCTCAGCAGAGGTGGAATGTGCGTTTCGGCCGTCCATTAGAGCAGTATTTTCCCGGTCTAGGCGTTGTGAGCTAGGTGATGTCAAAGGAAAGATGTACGGTGATTAGGCGATGTTATTCCATCGCACATCGAGGAGCACATGAATGCGTCGCCAAAGGTCCCGGTTCACGGCACGCCGTTGCGAAGAAGGGTCAATGTTTTCAGAAAGAATCGGCCCGGCGACGAGAAGGAGCGGAATGATATTCGGTCCGTGAAAATGCCCGACTCGAAAGCTCCTTACGCAACACCCACCGTACCTACCATTACGAGAATTAATAAATCAACCGTGTTCGCGACGCCCGTTGGCATGTCTGGAACGTTTTTGTGCCACACACAACAATGCGCCTGGCATTGACGGTTTCGATGAAGCTCTCGATCGTTCCGTGATGTGACATCGAGACGATTCAGATGGCTGCCGTTTGGTAGGTGATGAATGAAAATTTGTGAAGTGGAAGAAGTGTACGTGACAGGAAGGAGGAGTGAAGAAAGGAGTGCAACGGGGAAACCTCGGAATCGGCATCTCTAACGCCGCCTTGCCGATCAACGTCAGCCATTCCTGCCTGAATTCATCCTTCGACCCTTCTTCACAACACGACCAGCAAACCCTTTCCACCATCCTCTCCTGCTGGTGATATGACAAGGCTGAAGACCGTTTGACCCGATATTCACTTTCAAAAATGGCTCAAGATCTGCTGGACCGATTGAGCGAAAACATCGGCGCCGTTACAAACGACCCTTCCACCACACTCGATCACAAGCTATTCAATGAAACAGAACTTATCCTGCCACAAACGCTAGACAAAGGCGCGAAGCAGAGACTTGTATTACTGCTGTCATCTCTCCTACCAACCCTTCAACAAGATCCCACACCAGCGGTAAATCTACTCCTGCGGCTGCTAAACGACTCCTCATATGGTGACATCCTGGCAGTCGGAAACATACCCTTCACCGATGGACTCGCTATCGGAGATCATATGGCGGCCTTCAACAAACTCATCCTGACCATTCTTCAAAAAGCAACTTCAAACGCTGCAGATGCAGCGTCTGTAGCAGGCATGCTAGACACTGTCCTCGCTCTGGTCCGGTTATGGCTTTGTACGAGTGACACGGGAGTGGCGAGCCAAGCATCGCAAGTTCTACTGGATTTGTTGACAGTCGACCAAGAGTCTCAGACAGATTCGGACGCCCAGATTCCTTCTCGCGGCCAGGGACTGATGTGGAAGCGGATCTTTGGAGACCGGGATGTGTATAGCACCTTTTTTGAGGCGTGCTCTTTGATGGGTCCATCTTCGATCAAGCTCAGTAAAAGCCAACGCACACTCGCGCAAGCAAGAATGATGGAATGGTTGCCGAAAGTCGGTGCCATGGACTGGAACGCCATCTCGCGGAGCCACCACCAAGACATTGAGTCCGCGTACAAAGTCTCCGGTGGCCTTCTCGACTTCGCCGCATTACATATGGTTGATATCAAGGACGATGTTCTGCTATATCGATGCCTCATCGACTTCTACTCCGCCATTCTGCACTCGACGAAACCGTCTCTTCGCCTCTCCGGCACAGCAATCGGGTCTCCCGGCCTGACGTACCTCATCGCAAAAGGCGTTCACGTCAGAACGTCAGCCATCTACGTCAAAGTCCCCGGTGTGGAACTCGACCCTCTCGAATCAATGTTCCTCTATGGTCCCGCAGGCAACTACATCGCAACCTATGCCTCCTGCTACCCGGAACACTTTCTCACAAGCCAGATGCCGAAACAAGTCATCGAGAGGCTAGGCGTCGCCCTGGATATGTCTCCTGCGAGATGGGCACACACAGACTCACCGAAACCTGATCTCCACCTCCTCGCCAGTCTCCCTCGCAAAGCACTGCTCGCCACGATAGGAACAGCAGGCTGGCGAGCAAGTCCACTCTCACTCCTACCTTCCAAGGCGACCAACCCCGACGTCCTCAGCACGCTCGCCACAGTATTTCACGGACCTGCTCGAGACATCGTGTACCAACCCGGCGGAGCCCTGGAGCAAGATCCATCCACCCGCGAAGAAGCCGCACAGGCACGAGCGCTCTACTACCACTACCTCTTCAACAACCCGCGCTTCTGGAACGACATCGCCACACACGCAGACACAGTCGCTCTGAAAGACCTCGCATTGTCAGCTGTCAACTGTCTCACTTCTATCATCACAGCGAACTGGAGTGAAGAGCCTTCACTATCCCTTCCCACTTCCATCGCTACGCCTGCTTCCGGCCATCTCGCCATCCTGTCACCACCAGCGCTAGAGTATGCGCTACCATATCTGCTGAAGCCACCTCAGTCGTTCGCAAGCCTGGTAGGCGGACGTGGTGATTCGGAAAGCTCGGCGTTCAAGATTGCAGCAGCGAAGTTTGATACTTTGAGGGCGTTCCAGAACCGGCTAGCTACGCAGGTCGCCAAGAGTCCAGGCGAAGGATACGAAGAGATTTTGGCGACGATCAACAAGCGGCTGGCAGAGGGCCTATTGAGTCGAGAAGGCGAGATCGGTGGCCGGATCGCAACGATGGAGTTGTAGGCAAATGCTCAAAACTCTTTTTACTCCCAGATCAGACTCTCAAGATTTGTTAAACCCCTCCCTACAATGCACCAACTTCCCCTTCACCCACACAGCCGTCGTATTCCGATCATCCCCCGTATAAACCCACTTCGCCACCTTCTCCTCCCAACTCTCCCACCCAAAAACTTCCACCAATCCCTTACTCTGATCCAGCCCAATCTCGTCTCCTACCATCGCCAACTCCACCATCTGCGCATCCCAATCCATCCCCACCTCAAACCTCCCAATCTTATCCTCCAGTCCTACGACTTTGGCTCCACCTACGGTCGCGAGATAGAGCGCTTCTTCCACGGAAAGTTTCGCTTCGTGGCCGGTTTCCATGGCGAGGTGTCGGGATGTGAAGAGTGCTTCGCGGGCTTCGGCGAGGATAGAGGGCGTGTAGCCGCCGGAGACGTCGGTGCCTAGGCCTATGGTTATTTTTTCGTTCAGGAGGGTGCGGACGGGACAGCGGCCAGAAGTTAGGGCTGTGTTGCTGGCTGGGCAATGTGAGATTTTGGCTTCTCTCTCTTTGATGATGTGGCGCTCTGAGGGGGAGAGGTGGATGGCATGTGCGAGGATCGTTTTGGATGTGAGGAGGCCGGCGGTGTCGTAGACGTCTGTGTAGTGTTTGTGGCTTGGGAAGCGCTCGCGGACCAGGTCACATTCTTTCGTGTTTTCCGAGATGTGCGTCTGTACCGGGACTCCCGTCTGTTTATGCAAAGCTCCCAAACCCTTTAAACTCTCCACCGAGCAACTAGGGGCAAACCTCGGCGTGATAATTGGCGAAACGAGCTCAAACCCCGGATCAATCCTCCTTACATGCTCAATACACTCCCTCGCCTTCTGCACGCTTTGCTCCGCCGACTCATCGCGGTAATACTCCGGACTGAGTTGATCCATACACACCCGTCCCACAAAAGCTCTCTGCCCTTTACTCAAACACACATCCGCCAGCAGATTCGTCGCCGCCACGTGCACTGTAGCATAATAACACGCCGTCGTCGTCCCATGACTCAACGTCCTCGCCACAACCCTACCATAAACCTTCCCGGCCTTCCCCAAATCCTCAAAACTCGCTTCCAGCGGGAATGTATACGTATTCAACCAATCCAAGAGGGTACTTTTCCCGAAGATCCCAGCGTTGGGGTATTGAGAAGCGTGGATATGGGTATCGATGAAACCGGGGAAAAAGAAGCCTGTGCCTGGGATGCGGATTACTTTGGCGTCGGACCAGTCTGAGGGAGCGGGAGGCAGTTGGCGGCCTTTGAGGTCGCGGTTGATGAAAGCTATTTTGCCGGTGGTGTCGACGCCGATCATGCCGTTGGGGACGATGTCGAGGTTTGTGAGGGTTTCGCTGTGGATGAAGGGGCCGATGTAGATTGTTTTTTCTAGTGGGGTCGCCATGGTGGAGGGCCGCAATGTAATAACGGGCGGTAGGAACAGAACAGGCCAAAGCGAGAGAACAGAAGGCTATTGTTATACGGTCTTCAGGAGTGTTTTTCTGGCCATGTCAGATGGATGTTCATGGTATCTTTAGGGTGAGGTCGCCCGGAGACTTCAGACATTTAGGGCAAGTCCGGTGCGAAACATCGGCCGGGTCCGCTTTTCTTTACACGACGGCCAGCATTAATCAACGGCTTGCCGTAGGGCGTCTACAGTGATGTACCAAATCTATACCGTTCTCATCCAAAGTGTCGTCGCAATAACCCCAACGCCACGCTCTGAATCAATGCAAAACCCAACACCAAACAATCATTGCGCAACAGCCTCCCCAATAGCCTTTGCCAGTCTTCTGTACTCTCTCAAAAGCTCCTCCACTTCGCCCAGCTTAAGATCATTCGCACTGTTGATGTCCAAGAATCTCTTCTTGGGCGGTTTCAGTTTCCTGAGTTCCGCTAGCGTTTCTCTTGCGTTCATGTCGTCAATCCCTCCGCTTTCTCTCCTCTTCTCGGCCTTGGGCGTCTCCATCGAATCTAGGAGTCGTCTCTCTGCCCCAGGCGGAGGAGCCGCAGGGCGTTGCCCGAAGTTGGGAAACTTCGGGATAGCCGGCATGCCAAAGCGGTTGAGCGGATTGATCGAAGCGAAGAGATTACTCTGAGAGGTTTGAGGTTCCATCTGCGCTCTGCTGGCTGCGGTCTTGCTGTCGAAGGTGACTGCTCGTCTGCCGGTTCCACTATTCCCCGAACGAGAGCTGTCGACACTTCGATCGCGGATCGAGCCTTTCCCTCCCAGCAGCTCCAGCAACTTGTTATCTGATCCTTTGCCTGCGCTGTTGAGTGGATCGTCAACGGCGGGGCTACTTCGCCCAGAGATTGAGAGTGACTCGTCGTCTTCGCCATTAGAATTTGAGCTGACCAGCTTTCTTGCATCCTCGAGTGTTTTTGGCAGGGGAGAGTCGTTGGCCGGAGCTTGTTCCTTGAATCGCCCGAGTAGGAATTGCAAGCTGTTGTCCAGAGTCCCGTTTACCGAGTCGTAGAACTTGTCTGCGGTCTTGAGGAAGTTCTCTCTCCCTGCCTCGATGCGATCTACTTGAGCTTGCATGAGGCCTGAGATCCGGCGGTTGTGAAGTGGAGGCCGTGCGGCTGGGTGTGGGGAGCTAGGAGACGGGAGGGTCGCTTTCACAGAGCCACTTGGCGTACTCTGGTCTGCAGAGTTCACGGTCAATGGTGACAGGCTTGGAGTGGAGGTTCGTCCAACAGATGCTCGAAGTGGCATGGGCGACTTCTCCTTCGTTGGCGTGGAAGGGCGGCTCTGTGACTTGCCCGGTCCTTCGGGAAGCTCGTCAGCTCGTAGAGTAGAGAGATCAACAGTTTCCAGGAAGGAAATTGCAGCCTCCAAATTGACCAGGCAGTATGCAGCTTCTCCATCCACCTTGCTCGATGTCCTGAATCTTTGGATGAAGCTCAAATTGCTGACAACGCTGATGCCCTCCTGTGGACATGTGATCAGAGTATAGATCAAGGTAGGCAATATCTCATCCGCCGAAGACGATGACGGGAAAAGCTGTGACAGCGTCTCGACGATGCTCTTATGCGCTTCTTTGAGCTGCTGTAGCTTTCCAAGCGGATAATGGTAGTTGTCCATGCGGATCAGAGCCTCCCTCGCAGACGCCAAAGACAGGTTGATTTCGTCCTCCTTCTCCTCCGCGGTCTTTCGAACATCCTGCTTGGCCGGGTCGCTATCCATATGCAGCTCTTTCAAGCCAATGCCGACCACTGCGAGTGCAGCTGTTCTCGATCTTAGCTTGTCGTCCCTGGCATCGTCCTCGGAGCTCCTGTGCTTCCAGATCTTCTCATATACCTTCTCGCAGACTCCTCTTTCGACAGCCTCTTCCAAGGCTATCCTCTTATGCTCCAGTAGCCGTCGTGCCTTTTTCCTATCTGCCACTTCCGACGCTGTCAACATTTCTCCGCCCGCATTGCTCGCCGAGTCGTCAGCAGAGCCTTTATTGGCACCCGATCCAGCTCTCGGCCTGCCCAGCTGCTTCTTTGTAGTGCTTGAGCCTATTGGCGGCGTCTCACGACCAATTCTCGCTGCCAAGATAGCAATGTGTGTGTGAATATGCGACGCAGCTCTTTCGTAGAAGTCTTGAAACAGCTCGGACAGTTGATCGGCATTCAATGGGGTTGGATGGACTTTCGCAGACAAGCTCTCGAGAAACCTCTCACACATGCTCTTGATCTCAATCGGCAGTTCGTCGAACGTGCTGGGCACATGCAGCTCCGGATTCCCATCTTTTTGGTCCTGCTCTGCATGTTCCTCTTCGTGGTCGTTCTCAAAGACATCGGCCATAGGTTTCTTGCCCTTGAGCTCGGGTGAAGTCTCGATGCGTCTGGCCTCGGGGATGGCGGGTATACCGGAGTCTTGCATCGTGCTCGCCCTCTTCCTAGGAGAGTCGGGAGCCGGAGAATTGTCCATGCGAGTGAATGAGCGGGAAACGTGCAGCGTTCTGGGTCTGGCATCGGTAGCAGCCATGTCTGCGGGCGGAGGACGATGTGCAGTCTCGGACATGGTAGGTATTACGGGAGAAGTTTGGGTGACACAGTCGACGTGTGGGACAAGGCAGGCGGCTCAGGTCATTCCGCGGAGCCCGGGAGGAGGGCGATTGTCATCAGCGGGTTGGTGGTAAAGTGAGATACACGTAGTGAAGCTTGCGCGTTGCAAAGCAGGATTGAGGGACCTGGCCCGAACGAGGGAGCTGGGACTCGCAATCTCACCCGAACTCATTTCCCTTCGAGTCACGGGAAAGGCAGCAGAAAAGCGAAGTAAATGACTGATTCATTCACCCCTCGTGTCACCACTGCGGAGTCGAACGAATGCCTTAGGCTGCTGCCGTGTCACATGCGTCATCGCGATTGGCCCGAGCTGGAGTGGGAGGCGGCGGCTCAAATGATGTTGACGACGATAACATCCCGCCAACCCGCGTGATGCCCTGACTGATTTTCACTTGCCTCTCTCCACTACCTGCCTACGACACCTCCTGAATCACATGCGATGCTTCATCACTCTCACATCTGCTCTGTCCGGAGCGCGTGTGAACTCCAACATGTTGGCCCGTAGCGCCTGGCTGCTCTGCCTGGTGTTGTTGGTTGTAGGCTTCAGCGGCAACGCAGATGCGGCACGTCCTGTACAAGAAAGGAGGAAAGCCTTCGCGGATCCAGGCCTCATACTCCAACCTGGCGTTTCAGATGGCATAGCCCGTGGCTCAGCGCCGAAGAGTCTGGGCGAGAAGAGCTTCGTATGGATCTCAGAGCGAGATTGGAGGAGAACAATACCTCTGACTAATATGGACAACAGACACTTCGCCACATCTACCACCACGGCTCGCATGAGTTCCCAAACGTGCACCAGTACATCGATGTACAGCCCGGCGCGACGTTTCAAGTAACGAGCGACGATGGAGAGACATACGAGCCGGCCCCGCAGTCTCTCAAGGTCAAGACGCAGACGACTACGATCCAACGTTTAGCGCGGCGAAGCGAATCCGATATTGACGACCTTCTTGCGTATGCCGAATGGTATGGACATGCCGCGGACTTGTCGGCGGCCGACTGGTCGGAGGATCAGATACCCGCCCCCAACATCTCAGACAAGAGCACTGTGATAACCTTCGCCAAGATGGCTGCGAATGCCTATATTACCGACCCAGAGAGCCCGGATTGGCAACCTGTAAAAGGAGGCTTCAACTACACAGACCACTTCGGCTGGAGGAAGGACGGCTTGCGTGGACATGTCTTCGCGGATGAGACAAATGCGACTATTGTGATCGGACTGAAAGGTACATCCTCTTGGTTTGATGATTGGGTTACCTTCGGTATGTTAACACAGCATTTCAGGAACGTCACCAGCAGTATTTGACGGAGCGGACACCACAGGCAACGACAAGCTGAATGACAACCTGTTCGGCTCGTGCTGCTGTGGTCAGGGCGGACAGTACTTGTGGAAGCAGGTCTGCGATTGTATGACCGACACGTACACATGCAACTCCACCTGTCTGGTCAAGTCGCTGCATCAGAAGAGTCATTACTACAGCGCCGTCCGTGAGCTGTATAGTAACGTCACCGAACGGTACCCTAACTCCGATGTCTGGATCTCTGGTCACTCACTTGGTGGTGTCGTCAGTGCTTTGCTGGGTCTGACCTACGGATTGCCGACTCTCACATTCGAAGCCTTTCCGGACGCAATGGCAGCCCAGCGATTAGGTCTTCCTGTGCCTCCAGGCTACAAGATTGGGTCCGTCCAATCCCGATCGAAGACTGGTGTTTATCATTTTGGCCACACTGCGGATCCCATTTACATGGGTAGCTGCAATGGAGCATCATCTTTCTGCACGCTTGCAGGATACGCATTCCAAGGACTATGCCACTCTGGTCAGACATGCATCTACGACACAGTCGGTGATCTGGGCTGGAGGGTCGGCATTGGCACGCACAAGATTGTGAACGTTATTCGGGATGTGCTGGAGAAGTACGACACCGTGCCGACGTGTGAGGAAGACTTTGAGTGTCAGGACTGCTTGCTTTGGAAATTCTTCGAGAGCAACGGCACTGAGACGACAACCACAGCCAAGAGTACCGCCACCGCCACCGCCACCTCGACGACCAGTTCTACCCGGACACGCACAGAGACGTGCAAGACGCCAGGCTGGTGGGGTTGTCTCGATGAGTCGACGACCACGACTGTGACGACCACATCTACCACGACGAGCGCTTCGACATCAACATGCAAGACACCTGGCTGGTTCGGATGCAAAGACCCTACCACTACCACATCGTCCAGAAGCACGATTTCGAGCCCAAGCGCAGCCCCCAACCCGACCATCACAGCTACATCATCGACTGCAACCTGCAAAGAGCCGGGCTGGTTCGGCGGTTGCAACGATCCATCACCTACAACATCAACGGCACGCCCGTCATCAGCCGCCTCCTCGCCCACAGCGACCAAGACAGACAGCTGCACATCTAGAGAGTGGTTCGGGCTGATTTGTGTCGACCCATCACCTACAACCACATCCAAACCCAGCGCTGCGAACCTTCCTACAGCTCGCAGGAAAGAATTCTTGTGAGCGTGGTATACATGCGGTCATGATGGCGTTATGGGAAGGGATTGTTACGAGTCAGACGTGTAAATAGCATTGAATGGAATTATCTCATTATGCTAATCGAGAAATTGCTGTGCCTAGCAGGCAGCCGAATAAACAAGGGATCGCAGAATCCTACATTTCCCGGAGCAAGGAAATGCTCTGTCCTTGCCTGCAGCCTATATTACCAATCTGAGCAATCCGCTCTTGTAGAACAGAAAGACTGGCAATGGCCGTGTTCGTGTATCGTTGGACGAGCGATGGAATGAGTAAGCTTCGGCTATGGATGAGAACTATTTCATAGCTTTGTGCGTTTTTGTGCGTGGTGCCTATGTGAGACGGATCGGTAGGACAATAAGCAGAAACTACGGAACGGATGCCTTTCCCGGTGGAAAGGCGTGGAACCTCGAAACACACAGCCCTTCGATTGTTTCAAAGGTAGCGAAATGAATGTACCAAGACGCAAGCGGCGGGTTCTTGTGGAAGCGCACAAGGGGGCGGCGAGGATGGAAAGGGGCATTGAAGATGAAGACGGGGGAGGCGTGGTGTAATCCCTTTCTATGGTGATGTTGGAGGGATTTGTGTCAAGGGAGGGCGCGGCGTGGAGGGTATGTGGGCCCTTGGAAGGCCGCGGAAGTAGTGTTGCTGATGCAGATGGCAACGATGTCAAAGGACGAAGGTCTCGAGCTGACGAGGCGCTAATGACGCTAATCTATTCTGGGGGGCGGGTCCTTCCCCCGTCGCACTCCTTGCTGACAGGTGGCTCTTTCTTAAAGCGACGCTCCTGCCATCTGTCCAGCTGTCCTCTCCAGCACCCTCCAGTCTCCGCCCAGGCAGCCGCTACTCTTATCTGCAGACAAGCCAAAATGGAGGCCACCGCTCACCACGACCACTCATCTCTCGACCACCACCTCACTTCTGCACTCTCGCCGCTCGACCACATGCCATCCTCGTCATCATCCTCACCACCATCCGCAGACCAATTCTTGAAGATGGAGGACCTACACACCCGATCCACATCACCCGCCCCGGAATCATTTGACACTTCACCACCTCCTGTCTTCGTGCAGTCGAAGCCGGCGAAGAAGCGGAAGTCATGGGGCCAGGAACTGCCTGAGCCCAAGACGACGCTACCACCACGCAAGCGAGCCAAGACCGACGACGAGAAGGAGCAGCGGCGGATCGAGCGCATCAAGCGGAATCGCGCCGCTGCACACAACTCGAGGGAGCGGAAACGACAGGAAACCGAGACGCTCGCTGTCGCTCTGGCAAAGGCCAATGCTGAACTCGAGGCTTACAAGAAGCTGCATGGTCCGCTTCCCGCGCACATCATTCTTCCCGAGGTGCACTTGAGTATCGACGAGTACGAATTCCTCCTCGAACATGCACGCATATCCCATACTGACGACATTTCCAGCCCCGAAACTGTTGTCGTCTCTACCCCAGCGCCATCCCTTGTGGAATCTCACGGATCACAACACGATCCGCCAAGCCCAGCCTCGCCGACCGACAGCATCTTCGAAAACACACCACAAATCAAGCAAGAACCATACGAATCATCCTCTTTTCCCCTCAACCTCCCACCAGCCTTCGACTCACTTGATGCGAAGCCCACTCTGCTCTCGCCGCTGGACCCGACACAACATTCTGCAGCAATGTTGTGCGACCTGCCGTGTCGGTCCAGCCCAGCGAGCAGCAGCAGCACTTCGTCAACGACTTTGGCAAATTCCTGGTGGACCAATCTCTTTCTATATCTCATGACTTCACAGCTCCAGACATGCTACCGCACCCTTCTGGTCACGCTCTGGACTCTTTCGCCTTCATGGATGGCGCGTCGGATGCATGCTTCAACCCTCCGCTCAACTTCTCGTTCGACGATCTCATCGACGACTCTGCGACCTTTTCTTCTCACGAGGCGGTCGATGCCCAGGCGGCTGGCGCTGTGTAATGCGGCGACGGGCCTGGGTGCACCGCGGGAGGAGGGCGCGCTGTCACTCGGTCGGGAACGTGCAACGAGAGTTGACCATGACGCTACTGAGGCGTGCGTGCCGCGGGAGACTTGCCAAATGGATGGTAGCATGGTGTTTACGGAGCAAGTTGTTGTGGCGAGTACGGAGAATCAAAATATGAGGGACGATGGAGAGGAAAATGGCGTTCATGGTGTTGGGAGCTGAGCTCCAAGGGGTTTGCTGGGGTAGAAGCTTTTTGTATATCAGAAGAAAAGCTACTCTTTGAGGACATGTGAGTGTCCTCTACAACGAAAGCATCTTCTCATTTCATGTACAGCGTTCGTTGACATTGCCTGCCAGTACGGTGTGACAACGTGAATGCACCTTTCCGCACAGATTGAGGGAGGTGGACCTTCCTTTATTCGCTGTTTCCAGCCGTCTTGATTGCACAATCATGTCGTCCTCGGATCGACCCCAATCACTATGCGCCCACACGGAACTGAGTACTTTTGCAATGCCGTCGTGATGCCATCACCCGTGCTCACCGGTTGACTATTTCACAACGCGGGCCCAGCAGTGGGAGAAGCCTTGCCAGCCTCCGGCACGTCACATTGTAGGACATGGCTTGCTCACCAGCGAGCAGATGCTTCCTGACCGTGAGCATGCTGCCGTCCAAGGCAGGACGAAATGCAGGCCAAGAAACCGCGGAAGATTAGCTTCACCATTTCAGCCCCGATAATTTTCGATATCGAACGACTTTTCCAGTCGTCTCGATTGGTCATGTTGCACGACAGCTTCGGCTTTGTGCTGCGTGAGCACGTCGAGGGCTTCGGGGGCCATGCGTTTCAGCTTTGGAGAAGCACGAAATGCATGTGCTTTCTGCCGTGTAGCTCTTCGTTTGCAGGACAGGCGGTAGGGGTTCGGGGCTGGAATGGCGACGGCGATGGCGATGGCGGCCCCCATCTTTGCACGTTATCATCTCGCCCTCTAATAAGCTCAAGGAACTGGGCGCTCTCATCACGACCACGAGGTCACGCTTGACTCTGGCTTCCAGGGCGATTGGGACCGGCAGGTTGTCGATATCCTACGAAAATTATCCGGTCACGAGGTACATACTATTCAAGGTGGTGACTTCAATGTTGGAGAAACCTCGACAACTTTGAAGATATACGCCGTAACCGCCAGCACTCCTCCATATGTTGTTGTGGAGACATTCGTTACTATCTACTTGGATGATTCGTGCAAGACCTACGACTTGTACGGCCCGTCTGCAAGGCTTGTTACTGCTAATCCAAACATATCTGGGACTGGTGTGAGTTCTCTCGAGCTGCTCGACTTAGGTGAGATCGCGAGCTAACTATGACCAGGTACTTGCAGCATTTCTGGCAAGCGCATGGCTAGCCATTTTCTTCCTGGAGTGTGCTTATTGGCTCGGCCTGTTGCCGGCGGACCATCTTCGCACAGCTGACAGACGGTGCTTCGCTGCCAACAGTAGGCGATGTGGGAGTGATTGGAAAGAGACCTTCAACAAGGTCATTTTCATCGTCAGCGATCAACAACTCATCACGGGCTTCGCTATTCTCGTCGCTGGCTATTATGAGATGTTCTACGACGACCTAGATTTGGGTCACTGGGCTGTTCTACGCTTTCTCGTCCCCCGTGTCGACGATCATGTGCGGCTACTGACACTTCCTCGTCTAGATCACATATTCAGCGTCGATGACTTCGACAGTCCACCTCATCACGCTCTCCCTGACGGGAGACCAGTTCTTCGCAACATCCGGCTTTTCGGGATGCTTGTTCTTTTGCCACTTTTGGCCGTTGCAATCATCCCGGCGACCACCAGCGATATCGCCAATTACGTGACGCCCGCGAAGTGTAGTTTTTCGGTGCCTTCATACAACACTAGCTATAACCCCCTCGCCGCAGTTTCTTACATCATCCTGTTCGGTGAATACCTTTGGAAGTTAGGCCATCTCTTCCGGAACAGCATGGCTTGGCTCGCAGACTTCGGACGTGCTAAGCCATTCGTGTTTCTTGAGCGAAAGGCGAAGAAAGCTCTGGATGGCCGGCACCAGGCGGGTACCCGTGGAATATATGCGAGACTCGCATACAGAATCTGGCGCTTCGCACTTCTTTATCTCACCTTGCTGATAGAGAGCATGGGGTCCTTCATGGCGACTATGCTGGCCTTGCTCTTTACTCTGGCTTGGGGAACGATCAATCTTCTCTTCACCATCCTATACCTCTTGGATGATGTTGCATATGAGGAGCGTGCCATGTCCTTTGGCCAATTGCTGTCGCTCCTGTTGTTGCTTCGACCCGTCGGGCAATCGTCGGGCATTCCGGTGGTACGTCTCCATCGCTCGAACATCATACTAGAACACGGAATACCCACTGCTATCTACGAAACAGGAAAGGACAAAAGAGCTCAATACTTCCAACAAGAGAACAACGACGGGCCTCCCGCAAATGAAGACAATGCACCTTTCCTCTGATCATCAAAAGCCGACCTCCGAAAAGGAACCACCTTGACTGCCGACCAGAAAATCGGTGACGCAGAAGACCCAGTCGTCGAGTTACTGTTCTCCACCAAAGCCTTCAAAGTCCTGGTCTATCTGCTACTGGCTGAAATCACTCTGGTTGTGGCGGCGGTCTTGGATGTGAACTTTGTTCATATCGCGGGAAAGGTTTCGAGCTTGTTCTATATCTACCTGGGAGCGGGCGTGGTTTTCTGCTGTCCATGCCGGTGTCGATGGGCGTTGCGCAGGTGTGTTGTCGGACATTGCGCTGAGAGGAGCGGTTGACGGCTGTGGTAATCGGGCAAGAGATGGCTATGAATGAGCAGTGTGCTCATGCCAGTTGACTCCGGGGACACAGGGCGGCCATCAAGTGTTGCGGCCATTCAAACAACACTCGCCAAAACACGCACACCCTCCCAACCCTCAACTTTCACATGCCATCCATCGGCACTTCTTCGGCCGCGCCAATCCAAAGTCTTATATAATTAGCTCCAAGCGCTCCACCTACCTATCAAAAGACATCAACTGGAATCAGAAATGGATTGAGTCCCCGAGTTGGTCTTTCCTCGTTAGGACTCCCCTTCCCCTGCCCAGGGGTCCGAGGGTTCGAGACCTACGAGATTCTTATTCGAGCGGGCGGGCGATTGGTGGGTTGTAGTGTAGTCATAGTTGTTGTATTCGTGTATTGTGATTGTGATATGATATCGTGATGTAGTAGTATGTGAGATTGTGAAGTAGGTAAAGATCTTAGTGTAGTTGTAATTGATTTAGTCTTTTTGTCGTTCCATTCGTGATGGTGTTGAATTAGCGGTTTCGGTTTTTACGCTGAGACCACGTATACGGTCGACCACATTCTCGCTTGCTTGCGAGTGAGTTGCTTTCGTGTGTCTCGATCTTTTTGCGCTGAGGCAATAGATATGGCCAACCACGCTTGCACTTGTTTATGAATGAACTGCTTTCGTGTTTTGATCGGAGGCGATGAACGTCTCGAACCCAAGCCCAACTTCGCTATATCGTCGCATCCTGCCTTGCAGGTCTCTGTCCGAATATCGTCGTCCCCACTCTCACTTCATCACTTCCCTGCGCAATCGCGGCCTCGAAATCCGCACTCATGCCCATACTCAACTCCAGCTCTTCCTTTTGCATCCCCAAGTCCTCCGCCACTTTATCCCTCGTCTCCCTCAACGCCACAAAATCCTTATTCAGCGCCTCCGCGGAACTCGCCTCCTGACTCCGCGCTATTGCACCAATAGTCATCAACCCAGCCAGCTTCAAACTAGGACACCTCTCCCTCACATGTCTACACAACTCACCCGCACCTATCTGCTCCACACCACTCTTACTCGCCTCCCCGCTTGTATTCACCTGCACCAACACTCGCAACTTCTCCTCTAACTTCAAACTCGCTCGCCCTTTTTCCAGCGCATCTGCTTTTTTCGGTGTGTCGACGCTGCTGACGCAGAAGAGGTTTGGGACGGACTCGGCAAGCGGTTTGCATTTGTTTGTTTGGAGGGCGCCGATCATGTGCCATTTAATTGTGCGGGGAAGGAGAGACGCTTTTTGTTGGAGTTCTTGGGAGTAGTTTTCGCCGAAGTGGGTGTGGGAGGTGGGGGATTGGTGGAGGGCGAGGATGTCGGTGGCGGGTTTTAATTTGGAGACGGCGATGAGACGGACCTAGTCATCAGTAAATATGGATATGGAAGTTAGTGATGAAGTGTGGTGCTATACCTTTCGACTCCCTCTCACAGTGTCTACTTTCTTCGCGACGATTTCCAAGTTCTCGATCAAGACCTTCGCTCTAGCAGGATCGACTCTCATTTCGTTTTCGCCACGGGTACCCTCTGGCTCCGACATATCAACATATCATGGCACTGATTTGTGTTATCGTGAGAGGTGAAGTGACGTTGCTCATGCTCGGTACAATTTTGCAGCGAATTCTCGCTAGCGCCGATCTATCCCCGCACATTGGCATGTGCGGCAGTCAGGTACGGTCCTCTCCTGCTTCTCTTCTCTTACCAACCACATCACCGGACATTACGAATGTCCATGCAGGTACCGCCATGTGGGCTAGTGCGCGGAGTGATGAGCCTTGGTGCTGTGGCTACTGGCTCGGCGGCCGGAGCTATGGCGATGGGTACACCGAAAGACGAATGGGAGGAAAGTAAGTATGTCTATTACCAAAGTCTTGCATGTCTCTCCTCTTTTCTTTTCTCGGAAGTCATCCCTCATCACCTGGTCGAAATGATTCTCTTTCAAGCACTCGGTGTCTTCTCGTGGGCTGGACTGGTCGCGGCCGCCCAATATGAGCAATACATTCTGGCCCCGGGCTCGAGGACATTATATCCGGCTTCTGTCTATAAGGTCAACGGCACTGTGGACGGCGCAGAGTCGCTGATTGGAGGGGTATCTGGCAATGCAGTCTTCGATGGTCCCTCATCAGTAACTTTCGACTTCGGGAAGAACATCGCAGGCGTCGTAACGCTCCAGATCGGCAACGTGGACGAAGACCAGTTTATTGGCCTGACATATTCGGAGAGCTCGCTTTGGATTTCTGGTGAGGGCAGCGATGCTACTGCAGATGCTGGCCTAGACGAGACGCTGTGGTTTGCACCCTCTTCTGCTGGGAACTACACAGTCGCACGAGAGCATGAACGGGGTGCTTTCAGATACTTGAGCTTGATCCACAACACGACTGGCAGCCTGGAGATTACAGACGTGAGCGTTTACTTCACACCACTGCCACATTACGAAGAGTCTCAGATGAAGGAGTATACTGGATACTTCCACTGCGATGATGAATTAATCAACCGAATTTGGTATGCTGGAGCATATACGAATCAATTGTGCACGGTATATTACGATGACTCTTCCACTTACAACAACTGACGTGCTTCAGATCGATCCTCATCACGGCAACGCCCTCGTCCATCTCGGCACAATCACCTCTGCCCAGCTTGGCAATGAGACTGCCCCAAACACATGGTACAACAACTACACAATCACCAACGGAACATCCACTCTCGTCGACGGAGCCAAGCGTGATCGCCTAGTCTGGGCTGGCGACATGGCAATCGCAGTACCCGGAATAGTAGTTTCGACCAACGATCTCATCGCAGTGGCGAACGCTATTGACTCACTCTTCAATATCCAGAACCAGACAACTGGGCTCTTGCCATATGCCGGAGTACCATTTCGACCCAGCATATCCTTCACCTATCACTTGTACACTCTGATCGGTGTGGCCGACTACTACACTTACTCCGGCTCTCTGGAGTACCTGCAAGGAAAATGGTCGGCGTGGAAGTTCGCCCTGAGCTGGTCGCTGTCGTACATTGACGACTCTGGCTTGATGAATGTGACATCTCCGAATGACTGGTTGCGTTTCGGTATGGGTGGACACAATATTGAAGCCAACTCTATCCTCTACTACACCATCAATCAAGGCATCGCCCTTGGAGAAGCTTTGAACGAGTCTTCCTCGCTGTTGGAGTCTTGGTCGACGATAGCTGAGAAGATCAAAACATCTGCGAACGACCTGCTTTGGGATGCATCGACTGGACTGTACAAAGACAATGAGACGACCACTCTGCACCCTCAGGACGGCAACTGCTGGGCCATCATCGCAAATATAACCGACTCCGACTCTAAGAGTTCACAGATCAGCTCCGGTCTCGTCGCAAGATGGGGACCCTATGGCGCTCCCGCAATTGAAGCCGACGACGCAGTCTCACCCTTCATCTCGGGCTTCGAACTCCAGGCACATCTCCTCGCAGGGAACACGTCGGCAGCGCTGGACCTCATGAGATTGGAATGGGGATTCATGATGAACGACCCGCGTATGACCAACTCGACTTTCATCGAAGGTTACGCTTCCGATGGCAGTCTGCACTACGCACCGTATACGAATGATCCGAGAGTTAGCCATGCTCACGGTTGGGCGACGGGTCCAACGAGTACCTTGACGTTTTATATCGGCGGCATTCATCTGACAGGGCCCAGTGGGAAGACCTGGACTCTTAGCCCGAGACTTGGAGATCTCACTTTCGTTGACACTGGATTCGAGACGGCTTTGGGTAGTTTTGCGAGCCAGGTCAATTCTTCCGACGGAGAGATCAGCGGGTTCAAGTTTACGACGCCGGCTGGTACAAGTGGGAGCGTGAGTCTTCCGGGCGTGAGTGGTAGTTTGAGGAGCGCAAATGGGAGCAGTGTGGGTTTGAGTAATGGAGAGGTTGCTAGTGTTCCTGGTGGGACATGGACGCTGGTGCTGAGTGGGAATGAGACTTATGGTGGTGGTGAACCTGAGCCATACACGGGTGGGAGTGCGAGGGCTGTGTCGATGTCGCTGCCCGTTTTGGTGTTGGCGATTGGGACATGTGCCATGCTTCTTTAGAGAGCTGGATCCGACAGTGATGGAAAAGTTGCAGTCTCAAAATATCTCGACATTTTGAGTAATAGCTTACTAAGCGACTTGAAGCTAATTTCCCCCAATCGCGTCCAGTCGCGTTTCGTGTCCACCTTCGCATCCTTGTTCTCCAGCTTTTAGTAATTCATACGCCGAGCTTGCGGATACAACAACACCAAGCTTGCCAACGCCACGACAACCTGAGACGAACACACCATGTCGACCAACGAACAAGCGACACATGGCAGACGCCCAGCGAAAAGGACACGGCCACCACAAGACACTACGAATGAGGCATCAAAGAAGAAAAAGTTACCCCAAGACGAGCCTGCAGGATAACTATCTTCCGGCGATGGAGCAGAAGAGCAGGATGTCTCGGTGTGGTGTGACCGCGATCCTCAATTCCGCCGCTCACTCTTCAGATTCGCCGCGAGTGCCAAAACAAAAGACGCCTTCCACAACGCTGAGCAAACTTCTTCAGTACAATCAAGAACCCATCATACAGAACCACTACCAACAAAATCCATGACATCACAACATCACAACATCACAAGCACACCCAGAATGGTGAGCTTCAGTGAATTGGCCGACGGAGTCCAAGGTCAGTCAATCCTTCACAGATGCCAACAGTACCAAAGCTAACAGAAGAAGCCCTACGCGACAAGGAGCGAATCCTTCTTGATCAAACGCCGGCATCGAAGCCCTGCTGGAGCGTTGTGAGCAAAAGATTCAGGAGTTGACTCAGGAATTGCGTGTGCACGAGCAGAAAGTGCAACAGTTGCGGAATGAGCAGCGAGAAATGAATGAGGGCCTTGCCAGGGTCCGCCGCGATCAAGCAGTAAGCCGCCAACTCAAGCCTTGGGGCTAGTTGATGTTGGTACTGATGAATGCGCAGTCTTACCTCGCAGCCATCCCTCTTGACATTGGTCGCAAGGCGGCCACTGCCGTCCCGGAGATCTCCAAGGGCCCGAGAAAGGGCGATCCGGGCAGGTCTCCCTCGCCCTCGGTCGATTCTAGAAGCACATACTGACCATGTCACAGTACGCCCTCCGAACAACTCTTCAACCACTGCTTTAGCTGGGAAGGCGAAAGCCGAGTCTGCTGGAGCAACCACCTGTCATACTTCCCAGCAGCAGCGGTTTGACTCTCACGAAGTGCTGCCAACTTCTCAGCCAGACAAGAGGAAGAGGCCTCGTGGGATCGTCGAAGAGGAGGACGACAACAACGAAGAAGAATACGACAAATGCAAAAATGAGAAGAGGAATAAGATCGTCCCTCATCCACGAAATGAGTCCCGCTCGTCAAAGAAATCGTCCATTACCGAGTCGTCCACGCCATCAGGACAAGCACTGGCTGAAGCTGCGCAAGATCTTCTCGGATTCCAGGTTCCGCTCGGCTACGTTCTCTCCGATAATGGCAAAATCCATGACAGGTTTCCCACTGTCGTAAGCATCAACGGCCGCTGGGTGGACATCATCTGCAGAGCGTGCAATGGCAACTGGGGAAAAGGTCATGGAGGACACATGGTGAGGAGAATGTCTGGGCTCAGAGCACACTACAGCTAGGCGCACGACCTTTTCGACCGCAAACAAGCCATTTATAAGGAGCGTCGTTTTAGCGACGTTGATACAGCGAGAGTGCAGAGGGGAAAGATGCCCGCGGAGAAGAAGATTGCGAAGAAGCCATTTACGATCAGGTACTTGAGATTGGAAAAGTCATCTCAAGTGTAGCGAGAGGTGAGATCTTGACAAATTTACCAGAGGAGATACCAGATGATGCATGAGATCGGGTTCGTGTGACTGGTATCCAGAAGGAACCAATCGAAAAGGGGTAGCTGCAGCAACTAAGTGGTACGGATCTCCAAGGTTGTAAGTAAATTCCAATACCAAGGCAATATTTCCATGTTGCTGACTCGTACAAAGTACGAGTATTGTTTCGTTTGTAAGTCGCTTGTCGTCGCAACCGCCTCGATTGTGAGAGCAACGTCACTCTCCTCGCGGCCGTTCTTTCTGTGTGTTATTGCTTTCACAACTGACATCCGCTTCCTCACTGCTTCGACCAACTCCCCTTCAACGCCACCATCCTGATTCTTTCTAGGCTCACTGAGTCGCCGTTCTTTTCGCTCATATCTCCTTTCGTCGCCTGCGCCCATTATGGCTCCTCTCCTTCTTCACATCGCCCTCTTGGTGGCGCCGCTCATCGCTGCAGCCACTCCTCCGAACACCGCTGACATAGTGACCTGCGTGAGTTCTCTGCTTTCATACTCTACCGGTATTAAGCTAACAAAAACGAGTGCAACTCCCTCAGCCTTAAGTTCGGCGAGAAAGTGGCCTTCGACAGCGACCCTCGCTACTCGGACTTCAACGAGCGCTACGCTGAGAATGCACAAGGCCATCCTACGTGTATCTTCCTGCCAACTACATCGGACGATGTCGCTGCTGCTCTCTCAATGCTTGTCACGGACTCGAAGAACCTGAATACCACTTGCCCATTCGCCATCAAATCTGGCGGTGTCAGTACGTCTCCAGGAGCAAACGACATCCAGGATGGGATCACTTTTGACCTCAGCTGGATCAACTCAACTACTGTCTCCGAAGACCGCTGCTCTGTACGCCTTGGCACGGGGGCTACCTGGAGTAGGGTCTTCAAAGACTTGGACGGCACTGGTCTTGCAGTTCCTGGCGGAGATCCGGAGGTTGGCGTGGGTGGTATGGCTCTCGCAGGAGGCATGTCGTGGTTTACGCCACAAGTCGGTCTTCTCTCGGACAACATCATCAATATCGAAGTCATCCTTGCTTCAGGAATGGTGCACAACGTCAATACCACCCACGAAGCTAATCTCTTCATGGCGTTGATGGGCGGTGGCAGCAATTTCGGGATTGTCACCTATATCGATGTCAAGCCATTTGAGCAGGGCGATATTTGGGGTGGAGCTGTCAAGTATCCACTCAGTGTGACAAATAACGTTTTGAGTGCTTTCGGCGAGTTCGTCACAGACAGCTCGCAGGTAAGTCCATCGGGCATTTCTTGTCATTTGATCGGAAGCTAAGGATGCACAGGACCCTGGCTCATTGGCCTTACTCGCATTCACTTTCGTGGGACCACAAGACGGCGAGGGCGATATCACGGCATTCATGATCGATGCCGACGATGACCTTGCCGAGCATCCAGCACTCGATTCACTGCTCAATGTTCAGCCTCATATCGCGAGCCAGCTTGCCAAGTCATCAGTCTGTGAATTTGAGACTTACCGTGGCGAGGACGTCAATCGGTAAATTCTGCTTCTGTATTGGAACGGACAATGGAAAAACTGACACATGACAGATCGCTTCTCGCTACTGTTACGATCAAGAACGACGCCACAATCCTCGAGTTCGTTCACGACTACACCAACGCTCTGATCCGAGAAGTTCGTTACAACGACACCCGCTACGTCGTCGGATATCAGCCCCTCGCAGCATCCTACAGCAAGAACGAAAATGTCCTCGGCCTGAACTACACCAAAGAAGACCTCATCGGCAAGTCCCCAGTCCACCTCTTTCTCTCCTCACTAACACCTTACCAGTCATGTTCCTCAGCCCCTACTGGGACGATCCCGAACTCGACTTCCTTATGTACACCGTCGCCGAGAGGTGGGTCCTCGCCATACAAGAATGGATCAACGTCAGCGATACAGGCTTTCCCTTCGAGTACGCAGGCTATGCAACTCCGTTCCAGAACCCACTGGCGAGTTACGGAGCGAGCAATTTGCAGTTCTTGAAAGATGTGGCGAAGCAGTATGATCCTGAGGGTGTGTTTCAGAGATTTGTGCCGGGTGGTTTTAAGCTTTTTTGAGGGAGAACGGACAGAGAGGGGCGATGGACGTCCATAAAGGGAGGAATGTGAGCAGAAGAGAGGTTTGAGTGGTAGCGTCAATCAACACCTTCCCACCCCACGACCGTTCCATCGATGGAACCCTGCATGCCCATCCCTATTCACCTCTCGAGACTCTCCAGATATGCTTGTGGCGTTTCGGGTCCGAAAAAGGCAATTCTTGGGCTGTGGAGTGAATGCTCAGAATTTCTCAACGGTTGCTCCTCCATTTCGATGCTTCTCATCTCATCGTGCGGTGTTTTTTTGGAGAATTGACGATGACGAAGACGAAGGAAGAGGAGAAGGGTTGGAGGAAAGAATAGAATGGGTAAACGCCCCTGCATTAGCGGGACGCCATCCGCAGCGAATGACGACGCCGCGCTGGCAAAAACGGTATCGATATGAGGGAGCGCATTCTTTTTGCGTCGTGTCGCGATGAAACACCTCGTATCCTCCCTATCCCTCTCCACCGTCCGCAAAAACTCTTCACCAATTCCTGTCGTTAGTCTCTTTCCACTGTCATTTCCTTCGTCAACCATAATCAATGCTCGTCAATCGTTGTTAAGAGAGTCACACCATTCCTTCGCCTACCGACCGGGCGTTTCATCTACAGAGCAGAGCGGCACGATTGTCGCCAGCATCAGCACACCAGGTCGGCCTGGATCAAAGCAGAAACATTTGCCTGCGCACGAGCGCCACGAGCCGAGCATTCACCTGTCTAGTCGGCACCACCACCACAGTCGCTTCAGGATTCCAGCATGTCCTCACAACTACAAAACTCCCCCAGCAAGCGCCAGGTCCGCTTCTCCCGCAGCGGCTTCCAACCACTCCCCTCCGAACACCAAGCCGCGAACATGAACGGCGGCGACGCGACAATCGATATTCCCCTCGAGGCCGTCAAGACCAATGCCAGCACCGTCGGCGGTGGCCTGCGAAACCAGTCCTCTACAGCAGCCATGATGCAGACTACGTCGAATGAGAAGACGAATGGAAGTGAAAAGCACGGCATGTTTCGCGGCAGGAGAGCAAGACCAAAGGCTGGCGCGATCGGCACGGGAAGAGTGGGATATGACGGAGAGGAGGATACCCTCACTACTATGGGCAAGATCTACACCAAGGTCTTTGGCTTCTCCATTATCACGAGGTACTTTCTTTACATTCTGCCGCTGGGAATCCTCATCGCAGTGCCCATTATTGTTGGTGCGATCCTCTACAACGGTAACACTGGCGCCCCATCGATCGGGGGCGTACCTATCATCTGGCTCTTTACATGGGTGCTCATTGTGTGGTGCTCGCTATGGGTCTCCAAGATGGTCGCCCACTTTCTGCCACATGTCTTCCAGGTCTTCGTAGGAGTCGTGAGCTCCGGCGTGAGGAAGTACAAGACTGTCTTGCAGAAGCTGGAGATCCCACTGAGTTTGGTCGGATGGGCGGTCACGTCACTGGCAACTTTCAAACCGATGATGACCGGCAACCCATTCAACCGTAATCACACCGATGCCATCCCAGATAATCAGAAATGGGTGACCATCGTGCAGAGCCTCCTGGGAGCCGCAGTCGTGTCTTCCCTAATATTCCTGGCCGAAAAAACCATCATCCAGCTCATCTCAATCAACTACCACCGAAAACAGTTCAACTCGAGGATCAAGGATTCCAAGCGACACGTGTACATTCTGGGACTACTTTACGATGCATCGCGGACACTATTTCCCATGTACTGCCACGAATTCGCCGAAGAAGACTACGCAATCTCGAACCAGATTGACATTGCACAATTTGGCGGCAAGAAGCATGGCCACAAGCGATCTGGCTCTGCCACTCCAATGCGCTTCCTACACAATATCGGTCGTGTCGGCGACCAGGTCACTTCCGCTTTCGGAAACGTGGCTCAGGAGATTACAGGACGTGAGGTCTTCAACCCCAACAGCTCACACTCTATAGTCGTCGAAGCACTCGAGAAGAAGCGGACTTCAGAAGCGCTCGCTCGCCGTATTTGGATGTCTCTTGTCGTGGAGGGTCGAGAGTCTCTACTCGAGGAAGACATTATCGAAGTACTTGGCTCCGATCGAAAAATTGAAGCTGAGGAGGCGTACTGGGCTCTGGACCGTGATGCTAACGGCGACATCTCTCTCGACGAGATGATTATGACAGTCACCGAGTGGGGACGCGAGCGTAAAGCAATGGCGACCAGCATGGTGGACGTCGCATCTGCCATTAACGTTCTCGATGGTCTTCTCTGCACCGTTGTCATGGTCGCAGTTGTCTTCATCATTATCGCCTTCCTGAACACAAGCTTCGTGACGACGCTGGCAACCGCTGGAACGGCTCTTCTCTCCCTGTCTTTCGTGTTCTCCGTCACGGCCCAGGAATTTCTTGGCTCTTGCATCTTCCTATTCGTCAAGCACCCCTTCGACGTTGGCGACCGCGTAGATATCGCGAGCGATCACTTCGTCGTTGAGCACATCAGCTTGCTGTTCACAGTTTTCCGCCACGCACGAGGAGACAAGGTCGGTCAGCTCTGCCAATATCCCAACCTCGTTCTCAACGGCCTCGCACTGGACAATTTGTCGCGCAGCGCGGCCATGACAGAACAGATCACCCTGAACGTATCTTTCGACACGTCCTTCGACGACATCCAAATTCTCAAGAACGAAATGGAGAAGTTCGTCTCCGACAAGGACAACAGCCGCGATTTCCTCCCTGACGTTGAAGTGGAGATTCTGGGTACCACGGACATGTCAAAGCTGCTGCTCCAAGTAGATGTCAAGCACAAGAGCAACTGGTCAAACGAGACGCTGCGGGCTGCTAGACGGAGCAAATTCATGTGTGCGCTTGTTTCCGCGCTGCGTGCTGTACCAATCAATGCCCCTGGCGGTGGTGGAGATGCTGCAGGCAGTGCGGCTAATCCAAACTACTCCGTTGCCATCTCGGACATGGAAGCGAAGGAAAATGCGGAGCATTCAGCCGAGTCCAAAGAGAAAGCACGATTGATCTCCAAAGCGAAAATTGAAGAGGCTAAAGCCGCAAATGCGCTCAGCCCAACTTCTTCAGCCGCAAGAGGTGGCCTAGCTGGTCTGAGCTATAGCGATACCAAAATCGTCAACGACTTGACGTCTCGCGACCCAGCATCCGATCCCACTAGAGACGACGCATGGGCGACAGGTCGGGATGATTCGAGCACTCTTGGCGGTCGTCCAAGTATCGAGGCCGAATTGAACGACGTTCGCGGCCTCCTCCGTCGCACAAGTACACAGGGCAAGAGAAAGCCGAGCGCCGAACAATCTCGGTATCAACAGTCGACCGCCATCCCTACAATCAACGAGCCACAACCACCAACACCACACGCGCCAGGCTACGAGAACCAGCGTCCGACGTACTCTACCATTCCGTCACAGTATCAAACAGCACAGCAAGTCCCAACGATGCAGAGTCAGCACCTGGGAACGAGTCAGAGCGGTGTTCCGTTTAGGACTAGAGCCGAGGAGGGAGAAGAAGAAGATGATGGCTTCGGGAATACGAGACTTTATTCGGGTGTGTAAATGAGTTGGCAGGCCAACTGCACTGTTGATGCAATCATGGCTTCATGTAGATATGACGAGACCTGAACTCAAAAAGTTTTTACGTTATTACAGTGTTTGAAATGGCCGTGCATGTGACCGAAGTGTCAGTGAATGAACCGGCAAATGACGGGAATCATGTGAAAGCCGGGCCAAGCCTTCAGCCTTGTGAGCCGCCCCCACATGACGTGGGTCTCGAGCGGTCGACTTCCACTCTTGTTGCATGCGACATCTTCTACCACGACTTCACGATCTACCGCCTTCACGCCCCACCACCCTACGAATACTCAACATGTCAGGACTTGAGAAGGCGCTCTTCAATTTGAAGGTTCGTGCGCCCTCGCACGCTCGGGTTCGCAGGCAGGAGATAGCGAGCTGATAAAGGCGGCGCAGTTCACGGCGAAGACACTCAACCGACAAGCAGCTAAAGCCAACAAAGACGAGCAGACGGAGAAGGCCAAGCTGAAGAAGGTACACATCTACCAATACAGTGAATATAGGCTATGGGAGGAGATGCTGATAGCGGACACGCACAGGCCGTCCAACAAGGCCACACCGACATCGCCAAAATCTACGCCCAAAATGCCATCCGCAAAAAAAACGAACACCTCAACCTCCTGCGCCTCGCCTCCCGCATCGATGCCGTCTCCTCCCGCGTGCAAACCGCCGTCACAATGCGCCAAGTCACAGGCTCCATGGCCAACGTAGTCCGGGGCATGGACTCCGCCATGAAGAGCATGAACCTCGAGCAGATCTCCGCCGTCATGGACCGCTTCGAGACGCAGTTTGAGGATCTGGATGTCGCGACGGGGTATTATGAGAATGCGACGAGTAGTGCGACCGCGACGGCTACGCCGCAGGATGATGTGGATCGGTTGATGAGTCAGGTGGCGGATGAGGCGGGGGTGGAGTTGAGTCAGGAGATGGAGGGGGCTAGGCCAGCAAAGGGGATTGAGATGCCGGCGGAGGAGGAGAGGGAGGATAAGTTGGGGGAGAGGTTGAGGGCGTTGAGGGCGAGTTGAGGGGGCGGGGAGGAGGCGTTCTTGGGAGGGAGCATGGGAGTTTGCGGCTGCATGAGGTATGAAGTTATGATGTTGCTTGTGAACATTGGCATGAATCGAATTTGGCAGTCGGAGAAAATCCCCGCGAGGTCGTGTTCTTTTGCGGCTGGCACTCGCACAACGGGCAAGTGAGGAGTCAAGGTATATTTGGAGACAGCCAACTTTCCTCATTTCAACTCAAAACCTGGGACGTACAGCTTCAATCTCTACTCCAAATGACATGAAATTGTCTAGGACAGGTCCAAGGCAACAATTCAGCTCCGCGAAGCTGCTCTCACCCAAAGGCTCATCAAGCGCTCCTTAGCTTCGCATCGCCTCGCAAAGAATCATACGATACAGGATGCGCGGAGCCCCAAGCAAGAAATACATCACCTGTGGCTTTCTCTAACCAAGACCACTAACATCACTACATTAAAAGCACAAAATTAACAGTACAGCATTGAGGGCACAAAACATACAGCACATCACCTACAGCACAACATGCCACTCCAGCGTCTTCCTATACCGGAACACGAATGGCACATCTACAACTTCATCCTCATTCTCGCCTTCTCCCAAAACACAATCAAAACCTGGTTAGCATGGTGACCGAAGCATTGAAAATCGAGGCCATTTAGCAAACCCGCTCTGATTTGTTGGAGTAGTTCAGAGAGCATATCAAGGAGACGCCCCTGAGTTACGGAACAATTTTGCGTACTATTTCGAGATCCTAAGTCTTCTCCAATAGTTGCTCAAGGTGTCACGCTATCTCAATCTTCGTTTGACTCCTCCGTCAAGGCCTTTTCCACAGCATCATGGACATCTTGCTGGGTGCCGTTCTTCTTCACCAAGATACTTGCGATGACTCCGTGGGTGCCGCCGTTCTTGTCTTCAAAAACTTTCAACGCTGTCGACACCTTTCTTGCGGTTGGCTGACATTACCATTTGTTGTATATCAAGCCATCCTTCAAGACCTCTCCATCGAAATCAACCCGGATTCCTCTTTTTTGTGTCCCAGCCTGGGTTGGTGGCCACCCGGTCTTTCCCCCGTTAACTTTTGTATCGACCAGCTTATTCCAGGCCGCGTCCACGATGGGCCTGATATGTTCTTCGCGAAATTTTTACTGGAACTCATACTTCTTGTGGGCGCTGGCTTCCTGGACGCATGCTGTCTGCAAGTATCACAAGTGCGGTAACTTGTCTTACTGATGTTTAGGCTCTCGATCAATTTTTGGAGGTATGGTCGATGCCAGTGTTGCTTGGATGTTTGGTACTGGCCAATTGGCACGCCCAAACTACTAGAAGAATCCACGGCGATTGGCATGTATGAGGCATGGAATGAAGCAGTACATCGTGCATTAGCCAATTCGTAGAGGAAGAAGTCAGGCGGCGCCAGCATTGAAGAGATTCCATACAGAATGAGCATAGGAGCACTCTCGTACGTGGCGAAATCTTACGGTATAATTGCAAGAGACTCAGCAACGATGCTCTTCGTCAATGTACTGTGCGTTTGCATGTGAAGCGCTAACGAAAGATTATTGATGAAGTGAAAAGTACAAGCGGCCTAATTCGAGCAAGCGCATCCGCGGCCCGCCAGCCCACCATCATTTAAGCACTGCGACTCATCGACTCTTCCTTCAACATCCTCCTCGCCCAAGTACATTGTGCACATTGTGCACCATAATGCCCGCCGAAGATGTCGTCTGGACTCACCTAATAGTCGTCCTTGAAAACGGTACAGTAACTTGTAGCGGCAACGCAGACCAATGTGCCTCTGCTGCCCGCGGCGGGCTCGTAATCGGCCTGAGCAAAAGATATATCGCACCCGGACTCACCGCGATCAGTCAAACTCCCGGCATGGTCGAGACCACTCGGGGACCGTCTACAAGCGACGGTTTCGTCAATCCAAAAGCCGACCTTGACAACGAGGACGCTATCACTTATGGGAAGTACGGATCTATCAGGACGGCCGAGGTTTCAGAAGAGCCAGAATCGGTGGCATCACCAGCGGCGTGGTAGCGCCGAGCCTACGATGGAGTCAGCGTAGGCTTTCTCCCGAGCTAAAGAAGACGATTCTCAGCGGCAGGATCTTTCAGGAAGATGTGGCATTGCATTTCGAGCTCAGTGAGGCTTCGAAAGCTTTCGATCCTGCGATTTCGGGAAACATTGTCACCCTTCCAAGACTCTTCTCTCGATCAGACAACTCTACTAATGAGAGCTTTATGCGCGCGCCGCTTCAAGTCGCATCTCGGTGGTCGTACACGCCGTCAACACCGAGGCAATCCGACAAATCATCTGGCTAAAGCGAGACTTCCCCAGAGTCAACCTCGTCATCTTCGGAGGCCACCGCGCCCCTCTCGTCGCAGTCGACCTAGCAGATGCGAATATACTGGTCATCCTTACAGGCAACAGAGGCGCGCCAGATACGTGGGCCAAACGAGATGCGCTGAGGGGCCACCTCTGACTCCAAGTCCCGCACAGTTGTTGTCGGAAGCAGGAGTGCTGTACGCTTTGACTGTCCAAGGAAACTCGCAGCTTCACGGTCTTGCTAGTGAAGCGGGTTGGGCGGCGAAGTATGCGGGCTTGAGTGAGAAGGAGGCGTGGGCGTTGATTTCGAGGAATGTGGAGACTATTCTTGGACTTGAGAGGGCTAAGGGTTTTGTGGTGTGGGAGGGAAATCCGTTCAGAGGGAAGGGCAGTGTGGCTGTTTCTTTTGAGGGGGATGGCAGTATCGGAACGTGTTGGCCAGATTAACAGTGATTGATAGGACATGAGATTCAGTCACTTCGGCCTCTCTGGCCATGCAATCCATCTGGCATACACCAATGTCTGAAAACAACTCCCATTAGCCCTATACGTCGATATACGGAATCCCCGTCAACTTGAAGCCCCTCTCGCTCAAAAGTGGCCTCCCCGACTTCGGAATCTCCGCATGCAACGGATCCGGTTCTCCGTTCCTGAGTATAGGCATCCCACCCACATGCGCAGCATTAGGCCAATGCGTCGTCGACTTGCACTCCTCGAAAGCCTTCTTCTTGCGCAAAAGGTCTTCTTGAGAGATGTCGGCGACCGGCATGTAGCAGGTGTAGATGGCGAAACGGGGTTGGGAGGTCCTAGAGGACAGGTTGTAGTGTGGCTAGGATTGTTTTGTTAGTGATGGTGAATTGGTTTGGGCGAGGGAGCGGGGATTTACCGTGCGAGAGTCCCAGACAACGAGATCGCCAGGCTCCATGCAGACTTTCTCCCATTTGAGGCCTTTGGCGGCGAGCCATTTCATACCGCCATCGGTGAAGCCGTACCATTCTTTCGTCCTGTATCCGTCAGTATCAAGTAACACGAGAGATTCAATTAATCATACCAAGCCCAAATCTTATCACTTTCATCCTTAAACTCCTCATGAAACTCCTCCGAAAACAAATGCCCTCCTTTACAAGCGATCAACCCCCCATCTTCCGGCCCATTCGGCAGCAAATTCACCAAGCCCTGAAGACAACGAAAGCCCGGACGAGTCGGGTCCTGGTCCTGATGTGGCCAAGGACTATTGGGTTTAATATCTTTGCGGTTGGGAAACCCAAAATTGACAGCGTCGAAAGAGACAACAAGGTCTTCGGTCTCATAGACTTTCTCAAAGGCGCCTACGACTCCGGGTTCGCAGCGGACCTTCCAGGTGAAGGTCTCGTGCGGTAGACCGTAGCCGTGACACATGCCCTTCTCGCTGATGATGGGGAGGTGGGCTTCATCGATGGTGTCTGGGTTGTTGCGATCGAAACCGAGACCGCTGGGTGCTGTCAGAACGTATTTCGAATATCTGGGCATTGATGTGTCTCACAAGTCCTCGAGAAATCTGTACATCTCCTCTGCATACAGGTCCGCTCGCTCCCTAGGGATGGCATTCTTGATGACGGCGTAGCCATCTCTCACGAGATCATCTCGGAAGTCTCCATAGGTGTGCTTAGAGTCGCTGAGAAACAACTTGTGGGCTGAAGTGATAGTTGGAATGAATTCCTGGACCGTAGTGGTAGTAGTCGTGCTCATAATCGCGAAAAGTGTGCTCCAAGTCGTGAGTATGTAACGAGGAATCTTCCCACGTCTGTGGCTGATTTGAACCTCCCACTTTTATGTAGCTGCTCATATTATAGGCCAACGTCGCCTATCTCAACATGTTATTGTGGCCGATCTAGATCGGCACGGCAGGGCAAGGCCCGCTTCGGTTCGCAAGGGTGGAGATCTCGAAACGGAAGAAGTGGACGCGGCTGACGGAGACGAGCTCGACTCGGTCCGGTTTATTAGTGTGGTATTGCGATGCTCCAGGCCAATGGTAAAGTTGGCGTACCCCATGGGGAACGATACTCACCCCCGCATAGAGTACTGTGCGTTCGATATAGGCAGACGGTTCGCTCGATGGGATCGTATTGGGCCACCGTTCCGATAGGAAACACGCATTCGTCATGGCCGAGAAAATCGAAGTTGCACACATCGAGACCAAGGACTTGGAATTCAATGGCGACAGCTATCCACGCATCCTTGGTGATATTCAACTGCTCCAGGATAATGACATTGTTCTGGTACCAACTCCGTCGTCAGATCCCAATGGTAAGCATTGATTCCACAGCGAAGAACGGGATGCCGAATGATGTGAAGACCCCCTAACCTTTCAGCATGGCGAAAATGGGCAATACTCGTCCTGGTATCGTAATACGGCTGCACTGCAGTCGTCCTGGCATCTGGGCTAGGACAAATCTTTTCAACCGTGCTCGCTTCGTATCCAGGTCAAGAAGAGAAAGCATATAATCTCATGACATATCCGACTCTCTTCATGAGTATCAGGAATCTCATCGCAATGCCCTTCGCACTGACGGTCGGTCGCCACCCCGTCTTCCTCGCTTCGATCGCGCTCTTGATCGCTGGCAGCATCTGGTGTGCTTTCTGTCAAAGTCTTGGGAGCGACATCGCCGGCAGAGACGCCATGTCCTTGGCCGCTGGACAGTCCGAAGCTCTGGCACCCCTGATCGTCCAGGAAATTTTCTTTCTCCATGAGCGAGGTCGAAAGCTGGCATGGTTCACATTCATTGAGAGCATGGCCACCGGCGTTTTCTTCGTCACTTCGACATATATGACAGCCGCGTGGGGTCGGATATCGTGGTATGGCTTCTTCGCAATCGCCAATGGCGTTCTCCTGGTGTTATCCTTGACCCTGGCTACCGAAACCATGTACCAAAGCGAGAGCATTGTGGAAACCGAGTCGGACGTCACTAGTGGAAAGTCGGCTCCCATCACAGCAAGCCGGGGTGTAATTTTGGATCCTCACCGCTATGGTCCGCGAACCTGGAGGAACGACCTTCGCCTAATCTCGATCAAGCCGCAATGGCTCGAATTCGCCATCTGCTACAAGCACTCGCCCCAGGCTTCTGCTTGCCATCCATCTTCTGGCTACTCTTGCTGAATGGCGCTTTCCTCGGACTCTACGTTTTCGAGGCTTCAACGTTCTCCGCCGTCCTCCTGCCGCCTCCGTACGACTTCTCAGTCAGCGCCCTCGGCTACGTCCAAGCGGGACAGATTCTGGACTGTCTTCTCTTTCTTCCGATTCTCGGGTATGGCAGCGACTACGTCATTCGCATTATGAGTCGTCGAAATGGCGGCAGTTTCAAACCAGAGTTTCGTTTACTCTTGGTTGGAATCCCGGCAGCAGTCGGTGCCGTATGTGCGGTCATCTATGGACAAGCTGGTGCTTCCCCTATCAGGTGGCATTGGTCTGCAACAGTGGTCGCGTACAATGCTAGCTACTTCGCTTTCCTGGGCGCGAACGTGATTGGTATCACGTTTGCGGAGGACAGCTTCCCTCACAGAGCAGCACCATTGTTGGTTATCATCTGTACTAGTCGAAATTTCATCTCGTTTGGATTGAGCTATGCCACGCTGCCGAGTATCGCAGTACTCGGCTATGAGTAGGCCATGAATATCGAGGCGATCATTGCATGTCTCTTTGCTCTGCTGGCCATACCGATTTACTACTTCGGCCCTCGCTTGGAATGTGAGGTTCCGAGATGGGAGGTTGTAATTATGAAGGAAAAAGGTGGTATCCGGGACTTGGCTGAATAGGTTAGCAGTCTTTAGTATCATTTCGACGTCGTTTGTAACTTCCAAACTTCGTTCGTCTGCTGTTACGTCCCGGATTGCCTCAGAATGTATGCAAATATTACGTGAGCTTCGTCCCCTCTCCATAGATTGCATGTGTGTGGTGGTCCAGTAGCCGTCTCGGTACGGCCAAGACGGAGCCGCCACCTGTTTCGACGGCTCAAGTACCCGACCACGAGCACGTTTTGTAGTTGATCTATGGGTGAGATAGTAAAGGGATGATAAATGCTGCGGCACTGCACCCAACTATGTAAATTGCCGCAGCATTCACACTTGTCCCGCAATCATGAAGTCCTGGAATATTGACATCCCAATCGACACATTACCGCAACCTGAGCTGGGTCATGGAGGATATGAGGTGCCTCATCCTCGAAAAGAGGTGTTACCGAAAGGCTGAAATGGATTCGATTCGAAACCTCTTCCATGCGAAATCCTGGTTGAGCACGATGTCGCAATTCCAGTCAGAGATGGAATCTCGCTCTTCGCAGATGTGTACCGCCCAAGGGATCTGGAAAACAAAGCGGTACCGGCGATAATCTGCTGGAGTCCGTTTGGGAAGAAATTCAACGGCATCACATCGCTCAAGCTCATGACTCCGTGGAATCTGGGGATCCCAGATGGCATGCTGAGCGGCCTGGAGAAGTTCGAGGTTCGTGATCCAGCTGACTGGGTGCCTAATGGATATGCGATAGTCAATGTCGATTCCCGAGGAGCTTTCGATTCCGAAGGAACTATGGCGATCATGGGCAGCCAGGAAGCCGAAGATGGGTATGATGCGGTGGAATTCTTCGCACGACAGCCCTAGTGCAATGGCAAAATCGGTCTTGGTGGTAAATCCCATCTAGCAATCATACAATGGTTCATCGCCGCGTTGCGACCTCCGAGTCTGAAGGCCATCGCTCCCCAGGAAGGCTGTGGCGATCTGTATCGGGAGCAATTCGCTCGCGGAGGCATATATGGAGGCAATATTTTCGCCAAGTTGATTGTCAAATACATGCTGAAAGGTCGGAACCGCATCGAAAGCTTCCGCCGCATGTTCGAGCAGCATCCACTTGCCAAGAATTGGTGGAATGACAAGAGACCTGATATGTCAAAGATCGACGTTCCCATTACATTACTGGCACATGGACCAACACCATGCATAGTATGGGCGCCATCTGCGGGTGGCTCAAGGTCCAGACCAAGGACAAATGGCTCCGGTGGCATCCCGGCAAGAATGGTTTGACTTGTGGGGAAATCCGCAGGCGAACAAAGAGCTCCTGATGTTCTTCGATCGATATCTGAAGGGCGAGGAAAACGGCTGGGAATCGACAATTCGAGTCAGGATGGCTGTACTGAAGTTTGGGGAGAGCGCGCCGCTTGAGAACATTGTGGTCCCAGACTTTCCTCTGCCTCAAACCCAGTATCAAAGGGCTTTTCTGGACATCAATGGAATGCTGAGTTTTGACCAGGCTCCCAGCTCTGTGGTCACAGAATTTTAGGACTCGAAAGACGCCGAGTCGTTCGCCTCTTTCTCGTACACTTTCCCGAAGAAGACACAGCTCGTAGATATCCCCAAGGCGGTCTTGTACATGTCCTGTCAAGAGCATGACGACCTCGACGTATTCATTCTTCTCCGTGAGATCTCAGCGGCAGGCGAGCCCGTACTGAGCCTTAATATCCCCTGGAAAGGTGTACCAGTGCCGCGCATAGAAGACATCTCAGAGAAGGACAGGACCGAGGTAATACTCTACGCGGCCCCGACAGGCATACAGCGAGCGTCTCTTCACGCTATTGACGCTTCCTGATCAATGCATCCGAATTGGTTGTACTATATGCTGGAGAAGGAGGAGAAAGTGCCTCCGGGGGAAGTGGCCAGACTCGAGGTCGGCATCTGGGCGATGGGAATCGAGTATGAGGCGGGCGAAAGCATTTGGCTCCAGGTCTGCGGCCGTTATCAAGGCTTGAACGACTTTGGAAGTTCAAAACACGTCAAAAATAAAGGACGACACGTCGTGCACTTCGGTGGAGAGTATAACAGTCATTTAGTGGTTGCCATTCGTTTGAACAGAAGAGGAAGAGAAGGTACGAAGTATTTTAGAGCAGATCGAGGTTGACCCCTGATCAGTCAGCTGGAAGAACTTTTACCCAGTGTGTACTTTCCTTCGCCTCACTTCCTCCCTACTATCTTCCTTCCATCTTGCTCCAAGTCTTCACATCGTTCACGACACTCACCTTCATCCTAAAAAAAAAAAAAGGTACTCAGTTCTTCGCTGACAGACTCCAACACTTGCTCTGCCATTGGCCGAACATGAGAGACTCTCCGGATCTAAGTGGGGGATCGTACTGCTCGCGGACCCGAGGCAAGGCTATGTCAGCCGAATATGACCACAGTGAGGGCAATAGTACAGATCAGTTCTATATTCATGGCCCAATCTTGAGGTCATATCCTCAGAGGAAGGCTCTTTCAACAAGAGGAAACGACTCAGCCACGCATGTACGCGCTGCCGGAGCCGCAAAGTATGCTGCGATGAACGCACTACAGGTACATATTTTCCAACGCTGTCTAAGCTGCCATACTATTGCATTTAATTCTAACGCTTTAGCAGTATGTACCAATTGTATGAGGTCACAGGAGACATGCTTTACCATCGATCCGTGAACACAGAGCACGGCGGACAGAAGAAAGGGCGCAAGCCAGCATTCGAGGGTGCAGTTCGGACAAGGTACCTCTCAGGCTACTGCATCGGCTCGGCTGATGCGTGAGGACATAACAAATAGGCCTCACGACGGTTTAACCTAAGTCACCGGACAGGTATGTGTAGCCCTGCTCTCTAACAACTTACGGGTACCCTTTCCCGATGTCGATAGTGATGAGACATTGCCATACGGTTCTATCTGTTCCTAATCTGATGTAAATTTCGATAAACCTTCTCCCAGCGCTACCACGATTTCGCCATGGCAGTATTCGTCTTGCTCTCACGCAATGGCTCGATTTGGCCTTTGCACGTCTGGGCTGAAGCAGCGACTGTCACTAAGATCCGACCATCCTTCCGTAGCGACTACAGCATCTGTCCCAATTCACCATGCGAGTTTGTCTTGTGTAATGCTTACCGAAGAGGCCTTACAGATATTCCGCACCTCAATACTACAGGCTTTCCCGTTTGTGGACCCGGGGACAGTCCTAGGCGACGATACCTCGCTCCGTGTGAACCTGGTTACTTCAATTATACGAAACCTGGCTGTTGCTTCTGTCAGGCATGGTGAAAATGCCACAAGCTCAGAATCAGATTTTAGCGGCCTGCTTTGATCGAGCTTTCCTCCAGCTGCCTCACATCATTGAAAATGGCTCCTCTGCCACATCTTTGCAGACTTTGTTTCTGATGACCCTTTTCTGCCGTTGGTGAAACCAGATGGAGAAAGCCTGGCAATTACTGTCCTTGGCAGTCGCAATGGCGCAAATCCAAGATTTCCAGCGCCCGATCCGCCACTCTCAACATTCCGATATCAGTAGTGGATCGACTCCGGGACACCGTGGCCCACCGCATCTCTTCCTTGCCTTGTGCGTATTGGTCACCACACTTTCGGTCGAGCTGGAACGCCCGCCACTCATCCGCGAGGCTGAGTACGACGACAACTCTTTCCCTCCGTGCTCTCACTCTCAACCAAGCTTCACACCCCTCTTCGGCGCCATATTCAAATTGTCACAGCTTCAAGGTCGCATATCAAGACGTTTCGAGCGATCTCGCAGAGCAGAAGAGGATGCACGATCTACCGCGGCGCTGGAATCCTGTGTCATTGAGAAAATGAGACCAGCCGGCGAAATGGACCAAGGGCTCCAATCTTGGCTGAACAACCTCTCGCCGGATATCAGGCCATCAGAGCTACTGTACAGTGACGAAAGTAATCTGATTGGGGCGACATTCTTGGCTGTGCACTACTACTAAACAGTGCTCTTGCTCCATCGCAACGCCTTAATCCTGAACGCGAACACAATCAGGACGCAATTTGATCGATACCTGGCTGAGCAGCCTTACCGGCATCGACTGCGGAACGGCCAAAATGTGTGCGTACAAGCCGCACGGAGCCTCATCAACCTCCTGGTGCATACTGAGGAGATGGGAGCGTATTCGATTATTCTGACTTCGCATGCGCCTCTGCTAGTGGTATATGTACTGGCCATCTACATCATACGTCTAGTTTCGCCGGCATCTGCAAAGGTAGGTCTGAAATTCATGGCTACTGGTATCTCTCTGATGCAGAAGCTGCGGATCCGGCAACAACGCGGCCAGACGGAAGCAGGAGATGGCGAAGACGAACTTTTCAAGTTGCTTGAAACCGTTCGCGACGTTGGGACTTCGTCTGCCCCTCGTCTGTCACAGCATGCAGCTGTACCTGCTACCGTGTAACCAGGTGCTCGCGATGGAACTGAGATTACGAGACGCCACGAATTGGACAACGTCGGGTCGACTACGCTTCAGACACCTCATACCGATCAGGGTCACAGCTCATATGCATTCAACGATGAGAGTGCCGATGATCCATTGCTGGGTGGCGGGCTAGGAAACATGAAGCTCGACTGGGATGCTCTCGCCTTTGCTTTTGATCTGCCATCTATCTAGTTTGGTCATAGGTCTTGTTGTTTCTGCACCTATTTGCCATGTATAACCTGTTCCTGAGCAACGGACCCCTTGGAGGAGGACGTCAGGAAAGAGTTTTGCTAGCGCAGATGTGCGATTATCCCGAAAGCAAGAAATTACATGCAGAGTCATTGGGATCTTGGGCGCACCCATCGGCATGCACTGCTCCCACCTAGCATCAAAAATAAGTCTCCATTTCGAGTGAAACCCTTCGACAGCAGGAAGTTTGATTACCTCTTCCATTGAATCGAGGTCCAAGACCACCACCTCGGTTAGAGCAAGACGCCAGTAGCTTATCCCAACAAGATGGTTCTGCGAAGTCTTGATTTGGCTTGGATCGTTCAGGTAGGAATGTAGCTTCGTCTCAATCGCGCTCACATCTCCCTGATTCTTGCCGCCATTTGGATGAACCCAATACGTGTGGGCTTCCGTACCACAACCACGTTTACCCGAGGTCCCAATAGGAGATGCTCTGCATGTAAACGTGGTGGGTTCAACAGAGCAACTGGATAGAGCCGAAGTATTTAAAAGACGAATCGCTCGAAGATGCAGTCGTAGACGAAGGTGCCGCCGTGATCAAGGGCAACACAGTTCCATCGGACACGACAGTTGAAGGGAGGCCATCAGAGTCAGTCGTCGTCAAAGTGATCCCGGGAAAGCTGATCTCCGGAGACTCAATCGTCGTCAGAAGTCCCGAAGAGTCAGTGATGGTGAATGACATTAGGGGCAGTTCCTTTGCCGTCAAGGTCATAGTGATGTGTTCGCCATTCGAGTCTGTTATGACGATTGTGTCGGCAGATCGAAAGTATCCATCCGTCGTGTAAGTCATGGTCTGGCCAGCAGAATCGACTGTCGTCAGGGTGTCGACAGACATGCCAATGTTGAATGGGAGTGTTTTGTTCGATGTTGGGCGCTCGGACGCAGGTGAGGAAGCCAGGCCGCTCAGTGAGCGGGCGTATCTCCAAGCTGATTTTGAGGTTGTTGTCGATTCCTTAGCTAGCAATGTAGTTTTCGTGACAACACTCCAGGAAGACGACGAGCTTCCGCCCGAGTATTGCTTTCTCGAGAGACACTCGCAGAAGAGGGGACGACTTGATGCCCGCTGGACTCGGGGAAGACAAAGACATCTCAGCTGTTTCGATACTTTTCCAGGCGGTGCTCCGAGAAGAGTGCAACAACTTAGCAGATCCAGCTACTGAGCTCGAACGATGGAAGGTCATACTCGCTAGGGCACCGTCGAGCGTCAGGGTCAACGTGATCAGCGTCAGAGGTGTGAGCTGCATGTTGGCCAGTCATCTGTTCGGGAGGTGGAGGAGATTATGCCAAGCTGCTTCCGGGAACCACTTCCATGATATAGCGGACTCTAACTTACCTGAGCTGGGAACATTCGTTGCTCATCTACCTGTCTTCACCGTGCCCCTTCAACCTCACAGCGGCAACTGGAGGAGGCGTGTAACAGGGATGTTTCGTGTGACTGGACAAGTTTGGCGGCAGAGAAGTTGTACACCCGTGCAAGATATCGGGGCTTCGACACCGCTGAGGCGTAGTCACCATCAGCAGCAAGACCGAAGCTCCAGCTGGTTTCATATGGACACAGTGTCTTCCTGAAATGAACTGAGCCGCAATAACCGCTTTCCCTCGCCTCAAATAAGGTTAGTTAATCTCTCGGAACGAATGACTGATGTTTGGTATGCGAACAGCATCAACGGTCTCGTCTGAAGGTCGCCAAGTGTATACAGGTAAAGCTATACGGCGTGTCAGAGTTGAGCATTTTCAAATGATTGCAAACCTTGCCATGGCCCACTAAACAGCCTCCAGATTTGACATATCCAGAACAAGTGCCGTCTCAATATCACGTGCAATATGCAAGTTGGCGACATGCAGTCCAAACTGTGCCGCTGTGCCGCTGTGCCACATCGACCTCAAGGCGTCGCAAGTCTTCCATGTAGCAATTCCATTCTTTCCATTAATTGGCTATGGCATTCCAAACCTCAGATCTGTCCCTCGTCAACAAGTACCTCTTTTCTAAACATTTCCCCTTCACCGTCACGATTGCCATCCTAGGCGCAGGCGGTGTGGGCAAGCAATCGCTCCAAAAGCGCGTAGGTCGCTCCCGTCCCTTCTCTTCCCCTCTTCACTAATACTTCATTCAAGATTGTCCAAAGATCCTATTCCGAAGTACACGACCCTACACTGGAAGAAGATCCCAGGACGCGAATAGTAGCTGTGGGTCCCCGAGGGGTAATGGTAGAATGGTCTTCCATCCAGAGTGAATACTTGCTGCCGCATTCCAAAGATCCCCCTCTCGACCGGGCAATCGAGAGTATGCAGAAAGCTGATGGCTGCTTCCTTATGTACTCCTGCACGAATCGCGATTCTTTCGAGCACATCAAGGCGCTCTATAAGGCTTATACTCATGACTACAAATCTCTAGGGAGGAAGAAGATCTTTATTGTGGCTGGTAAAATTGACGTGTTGGACCTAGCCGACAAAGACCTTCTTCTAGAAGTCCAGCGTTTCTGCGAAGACCAGGAATTGGGTCTGCTGAAGACTTCCGCGAAGTCCGGACAAGGCTTGGAACGGGAAGACATCGCGAGTGTTGTCTCGCATCTCCTGCTCGAGAAGAGGAGAAGCGAGTCCAAAGCCGAGAAGGTGGAAGAACCGGTTGCTAGCGAAGCGAGTCTCCGGTCTAGAGTGAAGCGTTTGTTCAAACGCGCGGCGGAACAATCGTGATTGGAAGCCGCATGTTTCTCCATTGTATGGCGTACATCCTGTGCTGCAGAATTGGACTCTACCCTTGGTTAGATGTTTGTTGGGAAAAGAGTGGAGGTAATGGAGAGGAAAGTACAACTACGGCTGGCTATAGCAGATATTAGAATGCTAATGCTTAAACCCCGCCGTACATCCACTTTCACATGCTTGTCTACAGCCACATTTCTTCTCTGCTCCTCGTGCCATCTCAGCCACAAGAAAGCGATATCGATTCACAATAGCCAACACAATCAAGTTACCAACAGACTCACAAATACCAGCAACTTGCTCAACTCGCTCATGTACGCCATCAACCTCACCACACAACAAGAACACTCATCTCCCCAAGACTAACTCAGCCAAAATGAAGACGGACAATTACCTCACTCTTTGCCTCGAGCAGGCCGCCAAGTCCCAACTCCACTACCGCCACGGCGCCATCGTTGTTCGTGGCGGCAAGGTCATCGGTCGGGGCTACAACGACTCCCGCCCAGGCTTCAATGGTGGCGCCCTCAAGCATGGCCGCATCGCCGGCAGTAGCATGGACGGGCATTCGCTTAAGAAGCTGAAGTCGAAGCTGAAGAAAAAGAAGCAACAGCAGCAGGATATACAGCAGCAGTCTCGATTCACAACCACCTTTACGCCATTCGAGAACGGCGGTAGCATGGGCGGCGGCCACTCAGTCAACCAGCCGCTGTCAATGCACTCTGAGATGATGGCAATCTACTCGGCCCTCGCCGCCTCTTCGACCCTGTCCTCTACGACCTTCTCCCGCGAAAAACCGTGTTTCAAACGACCGCGTATTGATGAACACAAAACTCGACTACGACGCGACGCCCTTATGGCCTACGTCGCGACCGCCTGCGAAAACTCGCCCGACACTGGCAAGTCCTACGTTCAAGAGTGTGGTTTTGAAACTTCCACATCTCATCCAGGTGCGGTTGGAAGCGACTTGCAACAACAACAAGAGCAAGGTGGACCACAACTACAACGCCAACAAGGAGGACGAGGATGTGGACGCGCTCTCGCGGCTGCTCAGCGATGCTGGTGTGGCGTTTCACGGGACGCAGAATGGAGAGAAACATCATCAGAACCTGAAGAATCGGAAGGACATGAAGTGTCATCAGAACGAGAAGAAGGAGAGTCAGTATCAGTACGCGTATCAGTACGGCCGACATGGGAAACCGACACAACGTGGACAGCCACACGCGCAGCCATCTGCGTCTAAGGTGGAGCGTTTGAATTTATCAAAGGCTTCTGGAAATGCGACACGACCTCACGAAAACGATGACACGACTGATGAAGATGACAACGGAGACATGACTACTACGAACAACGCTGATGCGGTAACTTCGCATCACAGTGTCAAGCGCAAGAAGGACTACAAGCGTGTAGGTATCCGAGGGTCTGCAGCTCAGACGAGAGTTAACAGTTCGCAGTCTGGTAAGATCAGGACGGCCAATTCATCTGCTGATGATACGGCTACAAGTCAGCGAATGCTGCTTCTCAAGGGCCGCATAAGCCAGCGTACTGGTGCTGCCGAACGTAAGAGGCACCCACGACTCCAAGGAGCCGACCTGTATGTGACGCGACTCGGATGGTCAGGCAAGCCAGCCAAGAAGCCGAAGAAGGAGACCACAACTCCTACATTCCCGGAGGCCGTCTGATCTCTGGATATTGCTGATGAGAATACCATTTCGTCAAGCACATCATCTCTCTCCAGTTTCTCTATCAGAAGCTCTCACTCAGCGAGCGGCTCCCTCCACGATGAGCTCATCAATCGAGAACGGAGCCAACGTACAACGCGGCAGACCTCGAGTACTGATTGTGACTGCGATCGAGTTGTCATCCACGCATGTCGACCCTGCTACCGCTGCATCACTTTCATGCACTCTGTCGGCATCCGTCGGGTACTCTGGACCAGCGACGCAGGCAAATGGAAGGTTGCAAGGTCGCGCAGCTGGTGGAGAGCATGGACGGCGGTATGGAGAATGTCGCTGGAGGTAATGGAGGGCCTATTGGGAACGACGTGTTCGTTACGAAGCATGAGGTGCTTATGCTGAGGAGGATGATGGGTACAAACGGTACGGGGAAGTGACTGGAGTTGTGAATCGGGATGCAACTCATAGGCGGCATGTGACATGTGATGGCGACGTGCATTAAACGGAGCTAAAGTCGCTTGGCACATGTCAACAGAGTCTCGTCACTCTTAGACAAGGTCGATGTCACATGTTTCGCATGCAGAAGGAACCTGGCATCTCTCCTCTTGACCCCTATGGTATTACGCCATTCCGATTGAAGCTTGTCCCGACTTCTGGTGGTTGTTCAGTCGAGCTACATGATTTTCCCTCACTTGAGCTCTCAACATTTCCAATTTCTTTTGCAACGCACGAAACGAACCAAAAGCGTCTACGAAAGATCAACGACGTCCGCCGTACTCCTCATATACGAAGGACATCACCCAACTCTCGCCACAGCCCATGATTCGCCAAACTCGGCACCACGGTTTCGCATCTGGGTCATATTCCATGCTTCGATCGTCTAGAAAGGTGACAGAAGGACGCCGATTTGGGCCAGTGCTGTCTCAAGTTTCGCGTGCTGGAACGCAAGGCATGGCTTGGGCATATGCGTTGTGATATCACTTCTTGCTGTGATCGCTGATGCGCCACATAGGGTCGGCAGTCAGTAGCGTAGTTTTGAGTGCCGGGACGAGTGCGTGAACTAGTATCGTCGAGAGTGCCGGAGTAATTTGTGGAAAATGGAGATGAATGTTTCTAGCAGCGTAGAGGCACCCATCCATATTGGCCGCTCGCCGAATCGCAAACATATAAACCATCCCCGATCTCTCCCTCTCTGCTGAAATTGCCCAGTCTCAGAAGAGCGGACAGATCGGAGACAAGCATAGGCATTCGCAGGTCGCTTGTTTAGACGAGGACGCTGCTGGGAATTCGTAGTCTTGGAGATGAATTTATGTGTGTACTGCAATCTCGATCACACAAATTATTTCTTGTGCACATGTGTGAGTATGAATCGTGATGAGAGGTTCGTCCTTGTTGTTGTCGAGCAGGCTTCGAGGATCGGTCGGAAGAAGAGTGCAGTGCACAGAGAGAGGGGAGGTATAAAGACACATTCTCTTCTCCTCTCATCGCAACAAGGTCACAGTCTCTACTCCAACACATCCACACCTCGCTCCACGCTCTTCGAACCCATCCGTCGCTATGCACTTCACCCTCCTCACCCTCACCGCCGTCCTCGCGGCCTTCACGACCGCTCTCCCCACCGACGAAACCAAGGACACCTACCCTCCCCAAAACTACCCTCCTCAGAACTACCCTCAAAACCCCAACTACCCTCAAGCCTTCGGGGGCAATACAGGCTTTGGCGGCGGAGGCAACCCAAGTTTCGGCGGAGGCAACCCAGGTTTCGGCGGAGGCAACCCAGGTTTCGGCGGAGGCAACCCAGGCTTCGGTGGCGGTCCACCACCCTGCCAAGGCCTCCCCGGCACACCGCAGTGCTGTGAGACGAATGTCCTAGGCGTTATGGCGGCGACATGCACTGCTCGTAAGCACTCTAACTCTTCCTCATTATATCCAATGAAAGTTAACGTGGCATTTCGCAGCTCCCAATGGCGGCCAAGACCGCTCTAGCTTCCAGTACGACTGTCAAAGTGCCGGCAAGACGACGCAGTGCTGTGTGCTCCCACTGGTGAGTTCGAACACATTGCTGATGATGGGAGAGGTCGACTTGCTGACGTTTATTTGTTCTGTAGCTCGGAAGCGCCGGTGTCGCCTGCAATAATCCGTTCTAAATGAGGACGCCGACGTCAGCCCTCGACTACGTGATACCGACAGTGCAGGGTGCAGTAATTTGCCAGCAAGCCAGGAAGATGTCAGCTTCGGGCCGGACGATTTCGATTCTGTTAATTGCATGGCTGCATGTTAATAAAACCGAGTTTCGTAGTTTCGTACTCAATCAAAGAAATGTTTAGTTCTTGACGAGCGTGCCTATTGTGTTCGTGAGCACCAGTAGTCATATGTTAGTCGGATCCTTGCGGCCACGAGATCCAATAGCAGACCAAAACAGTGCCAGGAAGCATTGCGTCATGATAGGGAGCCACGGGCATTGTTTTACGTGTCCATTGATCCATTCTGTTGATACACGACCGCTCCAGTAGTCAGCCACTATTCGGGCACAGCAGCCGACCAACGTATGAGTAATCGCGCGGAACCCAGATACCAGCAGCCAAATAAAACTGTTACACATGATGCTTTTCCCTCGATGCATTGCAGACAACCCAGAGAATCCGGCCAGACAAGTACATCCGGAGAAAAGGCGGTTTGCTCATCCACCGTATTGCCTTGCCCAAACCCGTCCAACTGAAAACAATCAATCATGCTGGTGATGCCGGCTTCTTGTCTTTCCGCAGTGCTTCATCGTCCATATCAAAAGACACGTGTCATTCTGAGTAGAGACCCGGTTGATAGTGATTTGATCTAGGAAGGTTTAGCTGTGGCCGCCCGGTAGAGAAAAGTAAGGTTCACCAGTAAGCCCGCGGTTCGTAGCCACGATCGTACCCTCTGCCCTCCCTACGTGGGCTTGGTGGACGACCGTATGGCTCGCGACCGTGACCGTTCATGTACGGGTCGGGCTCGTAACCTCCACGACGAGGTGCTGGGGCACCGTATCGGTCGTCGGGATAGCCGCCGCGTGCAGGTGGTGCGTACTCGTCGACTGGCGGGCCACGTCCTCCGCGCGGCGGCGGGTAGCCGCGATCGTCGCGAGGATCGTCGTAGTAAGCACCGCGTGGAGGCGGGGTGCGACGACGGTAACCATCGTCACGGCGAGGGCTGTAGCCGCGTGGTGGACCACGACCGCGGCCGTAGTAGTCGTCATCTGGTGGAGGCCCACCGTAGCCACCACGGCCGCCGCGGTAGCCTGGGGAGCGAGACCGATATCGCTCGCGTGGCCGAGGAATGTCGGTTTGAGGCTGCTGATGGTAAGTACGTGAGACATGGCTGGGGAGAGAGCAACAAACATCAGAAATGCAGCGAACTGTCGATCCCTTGAACTCGTTATTGTCCAGCTTCTCCACAGCGGAGGCAAGGTCGGCGGCGGTCTCGTATTCCACGAATCTGTAGCCTGTCAGCAGGTGAAAAAGAAACGAGAAGGCGTAAAAGGATTGCGTACCCCTTGCCGGTGCCGCTTGGGTCGCGGTCGCGGCTGACCTCGCTGTAGACGACATCTAGGCCAGACTGACGAGCGAAGTCCTTGAGATCCTGTTGAAGAAGAGTGTAAGTCCAGTTGCTCCTAGAAGTGCGGTAAACTGCCGAGCCAGGGTCAGAACTCAGGGTCGATGCGCCAAGCTGTAGCTCCTGGTGTGGCCGAAGAAGCAAGTCAATGCCGGATCAAGGGGAAAGTATGCTAACCTGCCAGCTGGTCTCGAATGGGAGGCCTGTGATGGTCATCCGGTGGACGGTGCGGCGAGGCCGAGGAGCCATGCGTGGACCAGCTTCGTATCCCTCGCGTGGACGGGTAGCACCACGTGCGAACTGCACCACAAGGCGCTCGCCCATGAACTCGGAACCATCTAACCAGCGATATATGTCAGCAGTCGAGAACATAACCGAAGGATGAAGTGAGGTGACGGTGCCCTAGGGCAGTATGAACAAGGTAGAGCCGCGACGAGGTCGGGACGGGAGGGAGACATACGGAAAGCTGGAGAGAGAGTCAGCCGATCAGCAGTGTGAGGATAGACAGCACATATATGTGGAGCTTACCTGGGACGACATCCCGCGCGTCCATGGCGTCCTTGTACTCGATGAAGCCGAAGCCATTCCTGCAGATAGAGTTAGCGAAAAATAAAGCGGTAGGGCGGGAGCGGGGATCAGCTTACATCAACTTAATCTCGGTGATCTCGCCAGTGCCATGGGTGTTGAAATGGTTCTCAACGTCGGCCTTGGTTGCTGTAGCAGAGTCCGGTCAGCGGTGGCAGGTCACGGGTATGTGCGAGCGAGCGAGGAGGTAGCAGGAAGCAGGAGGAAGATCCACTAGCGCGCCAGCTCCAGGTCCCGAGACCACAGCGATGGAAGCGAACTGGAGTGCGCACGCGCAGGATACAGAGGGGGCAGCATGGCAGTCTGGCCGGCAATGGCAATTGGCAGTGGTCGTCCATCCAGCACGGGGCATACTGATGGAATGTGGCCGCGGAGGAGTGCATGCACGTCGTCCGACTAGGTCAGGCCAGGCCATCCTGCGTTATCCGACCAGCGAGTAGAGAGGAAGCGTACCGTTGCGAGGGAGGTTGCCCAGGTAGAGGCGTGTGTTTGACACGGAAGCAGGGGCCTCGGACATGCTGGCGATGATGCGCGCGGCACGCGACGCAGAGGCTCAGAGGGGGATGTGGTTGATGGCGCTGCTGCGTGCGGTGCTGCTGGCGGTATGCGACAAGCTCTTCAGGCCCGTCCGCGACAGGGAAGGAGCGGCGCCGGCAGGAAAGAACCACCCAGAAGCGTGCGGCAAGTGAGGCGGCGGAAAGGTCAGGCGCGCGGTGGATGCGCGATGGCGATGGTGATGATGTCGTGGACGTCGCGGCGGTAGAGGTGGTGAAGCGGAGGTGTCGCTGCGGACTTCGAAGTCGAAGCCGCCAAGGCTTGCGGTGGGTCCCTGGAGGCCCAAGACAGCGAATGGGAGCAGAAGGAGGATTGCTGATTCCACCCTCGGCTTAAGTGAGGCGAGCAAGCACACGTGCAGACAACGACATCACGATCATGGTTGGCGCTGGCGCATATGAAATCGAGCTACAGCGTGAGAGCCGCACCTTGTTGTGACCGCCTCGTCGTTTCCATAGGCCCGAATCCTCTCCCTTCCTCCCACCACACCCACCACCATGGCAGCTCCTTCCATCGTCGCTGTGGCTGCCAGACGCAGGCTGGTGCATCTGCCCGACATCCAGCGATTCGCCCCTGCAACTCGGCCTCCACCTGCCCTTCTCTCGTGCATCTCCCGGAAATGCGTCGTGCGTGGCTACCGACCCGCCGCCATCACCGCCGGCCAGCGACGGCCCATCTCTCATACAACCAGGAGACGGTTCGCGAGCGTAGACGATAACTACCTTGACCCCAAGCTGCAAGAGCGAGAATCCGACCAAGTAGACATCTGTATAGTGGGTGGCGGTCCTTCAGGCCTCGCGGCAGCTATCAAGCTGAAGCAGCTTGCCAATGAGGCCGGCAATGAGGACTTTCGTGTGCTCCTGCTAGAGAAGGCGGGCGAGATTGGAGACCACATCGTTTCCGGCAATGTTATGGAACCGTCGGCCATTGAGGAGCTTCTGCCGGATTGGAGGTCGGAAGACAATCCCAATAGATTCGAGAACTTCACTCCCGCCGTAAAGGACAAGCTGAGGTTTCTCACCAAGACGGGTTCCATCCCGTTGCCCAAGCCACCGCAGATGAACAATCATGGAAATGTGATCATCAGTCTCAATGAGCTTACCAAGTGGTTGGGCGAAAGAGCTGAAGAGCTTGGCGTTGAAATATACCCGGGATTTGCTGCGTCTGAGGTTTTATATACGAAGGAAGGTGCGGTCATGGGCGTGGCCACCAATGATCTGGGCATTGCCCGGGATGGCTCTCCGAAAGACTCCTTCGAACGAGGAATGGAATTTCACGCCAGGTGCACGCTGCTTGCTGAGGGTTGCCACGGAAGCTTGACCAAGCAAGTCATAAAGAAGTACGATCTGAGACGAGACAGCGCGCCACAGACCTACGGACTGGGCATCAAAGAAGTCTGGGAGATTGATCCCGCCAAGTTCGAGAAAGGTCTAGTCGCACATTCCTTGGGTTACCCGATGCCAATGGACGCCTACGGAGGCGGCTGGATGTACCACTTCGGCGAGAACATGGTCTCAATAGGCTTGGTCGTTGGTCTGGACTATACAAACCCTTGGATGGCACCTTACGGGGAGTTCCAAAAGATGAAGCATCACCCATTCTACAAGAACTATCTGGAGGGAGGCAAATGCATATCTTATGCTGCACGAACGCTCAATGAAGGAGGCTTCCAGAGCATTCCCAAATGTGCATTCCCCGGTGGAGCTCTCATCGGCGACACAGCCGGCTTCTTGAACGTCCCCAAGATCAAAGGCACCCACACAGCCATGCGATCCGGCATGCTCGCCGCCGAAGCAGCCTACTCCGCCCTCGCCGACAGCAAAGACAGCGAAGGCTCGGTCTTCCTCTTCGACTACGAAGATAAGCTCCGCAACAGCTCCATCTGGAAAGAGCTCAAGCAAGTCCGCAACATGCGTCCCAGCTTCCACACCCCGCTAGGCCTCTACGGCGGCATCCTCTACTCCGGCCTCGAAGCCTACCTCTTCCGCGGCTACGCTCCCTGGACGCTCAAACACGGCAAACCCGACCACGCCGCTACCAAACCCGCCGATCAATGCCAAAAGATCGAATACCCCAAACCGGACGGCAAAATATCCTTCGATATCCTGACCTCCGTCTCCCGCACCGGCACTAACCACGAGGAAGACCAGCCCTGCCATCTTCAAGTCGCCGACTGGGATAAACACGCCGAGCTCGAATACCCGAAATACAAAGGCGTGGAGAACCGTTTCTGTCCGGCGGGTGTGTATGAGTATGTGGAAGACGAGAGCAAAGATCTTGGTGTGAGGTTTCAGATTAATTCGCAAAATTGCATCCATTGTAAGACTTGCGATATCAAAGTCCCGGATCAAGATATCAATTGGCAGACGCCGCAGGGTGGGGAGGGGCCGAAGTATGTGATGACTTAGAAGAGCTGGCTGGGATCATACTCGGGGATTGTGGAGGATTTGATACCCAGCATAGGAGACTCTGGGGATGGGCATTTGTACATATTTGGTGATTGCTCATATCCATATGCATTGGTCGACGGCCATTATTCGCGACATGCTTCTCAGACTGTCCCACTCCATGTCAACGAAATCACATCTTTCCCTTCAGTAGATTTCCAATCTAAGCACAAATATCAGCGGAATTTCATCGATGCCTTTTACGTTGAATTCACTCACCATCTCCCTTCCCGTCACCCTCGTCGTAGTCCACAGCGTCGGGAAATCCAACGTGCTACTAAACGTGTCCGCATACCCAAAGCCCAGCATAGGCGGGATCCAGCCTCGCGCGTACTCGAGCGCGAAACACGCAGAGTCCACTACATCAAGAAAATCAGAATCAAGACAGAAAGACAGAGGATCCTTCTTACTCTTATACTGCTTCACCTCTCCCCGTCTCAAATGATGCACACTCCCCGGCCCGTAGACCTCCGCCTCAAAAGCCCCCGGCACGAACGCCGTCTGCGTGCCCGACAAAATATGGAAGTAGTCGTCAGCTGTGTGGCGTCCGCTATGCCCCTCCGTGCCCAAAGCCGTGCCGAAAATGATGAGGTACTCGGTTATAGAAGCGTGGAGGATCAACATGGCGCCCATTGCGCCGCCTGCGTTATTCTATCTCCCCCAATACCTCGCATTAGTACGCGGAAAGTGATTGGGGTTTTTGGGGAGTACGTACAAACATCCACTCCTCCCCACCCTCAAAAACAAAAGGCCTCAGCGTCTCATCACCTCTCAACTCGGAGATTATGTTCGCTACGATGGCGCTGGTGTTAGTGCCGTGTTGGGAGATAGAGGAAAGAGCGAGGGCGTGGAGTTTTTCTGGGGAGAAGATGTAGAAAGATTGGAGGTTTTGTTCAAGGACGAGGTAGGTGCCGTAGAGGGTGGCGGCGAGGAGGACGGAGATGGAGAGGGAAAGAGGAGTCATTTTTTGGAGTGTGTGGAATGGAAAGGGATGGGGAGGAAGGAGGAAGGAGTGGTGGTGAGTTTTTGATATTGGACGACTTGCCAAAAAGGGGCAAGAGGAAGAATCGTACGACCGACGCGCTTGGGAGACGCGTTGTCATCGGCTTGGCTTGAGCATTAATCTTTCGGATGGAACTCTTGAGATGCACAAGAGGCAGAGACAAGATGGCGAATTGATGAAATGAGCATGGTATGAACGAGACCAGACACAATGTGAGTCAGACGATTTTCGATCAGTTCTAGAGACTGTCCGATACTACTGCGTACCAGAACCTGTTAAACATCATGCTCACTCACGCTTCCCACCAACGCCGCGCTGTAATCCTCACTCGCTTGCTCGATCAAGAGCCAAAGACTCGCTCAACAAACAGTATCAAAACACCCAAAGCCGTACAATTACACCAATCGTCGTCGTCTTGTCATCCGAGCCCCTAGTGCGTCACCCGCCGAACCCATAAACCTTCCTCCTCACCCTCCTTGCGTCTAAGCCGCGAGATAGCAATCCCAATCTCACGCTCTTCCAGCTGTACCTCCGCCAGTGTCGTCCTGAGCTCTCCCAACTTCTTCTGCGCCTCTTTCATCTGCGTGAAAGAAACGTCCATTGGGCTGGCGCTCTCAATCTTGGTATACTGTGCAATCGCCTTCTCAATGTTCCTCCGCTGTTGTTGCTTGTCCTGCTCTTCCGTGAGAAGTGTGTCGAGGCGCGACATGGGCGATATTGGAGTGAGCAGTTGAGGAGGTGGTGGGAGTCTCTTCGCTGAGCCGGTGCCGTCTTCGCCGGTGGGTCGTGGGTCGATGGTCAGCTTCGATCTGGCGGAGGTAGGGGTGCCCGTGGCGGATACTGGAACAGATGCCTTGCGAGTTGGTGGTGTCCAGACTTCCTTATCCAGCCGTTGCACAGGTCTGTGGCGGGAGAGAATGGATTGTACTGGTGGTGTTCGATATTGAGGAAGTGTTGGTAGCGGACTTGGAGGAGGTGATTCGGGGCGCATCCGGTTTGTGACTGAAGTGTTGAAGGTACTCCAGCTGAACCGACTCTGTGGCATAAAGGCGTTCTCAGACATCTGGATCTGCGGGCTTTGTTTCGTGTCAGTTGACGGCCGGGGTGGTGCTACTGAAGTCGCCACAGTCGTCCAGCTGAAGTGGCTGTTGTACTGCTTCTGAGAGTCGTCAAATTCGCTTCCTCGTGAAGGTGGAGTGAGCTGCGGCGGCATGTTCACTGGTGACTTCGAGAGTCTGTTGGGAGCAGGTTTTCGTTTGATCACACTAATTCGAGGGTTGTTAGGCTGCGTCGGTGGAGCTGCACGAGTATTGACAGCAACCTCGCTCGGACCAACGGGAGTCGTGTATTCATGATGCGAGACATCTGAGACAGGCGAAATTGGAGAAGGAGGTCGATCAGAGTCCCAGCCCATCTGAGGGCTGTACTGTTGAACTTCTTCTTCGCGCAGTATTGACACTGGCGACAGACTGCGCGCACTTTGCGGCTCCTTCTGCAGGCGTGGAGGGGATATGCGGCGGGTTTCCTGAGGAGTCTGAGGAGTTTGATGAGGACTCCTGTACGTCGAGGGCCTCATATGAGCAGGGCGGCCGCTCTCGCTGGGGTCGCCGGAGAACTCGTCGTACTTGATGTTGCCGACAGTGGGGTCGATTCGCGATGAGGGCTTTTGCAGCATGGATCGGACTTGCTTGAAGATGGGCAGTCGCGACTGCCGTACCTGGGGGCCATTGTCTCGAATCTGCTGCTGAGGGTGGGCGTGGTATGAAGGATGTTGCGACTTTTTAATTCGCAAGGGCGGGATTGACGGCATGTCTGGGTGATCGTAGTAGGGCGCACCGTCGTAGTCCTCGCTGTAGATGGATTCCGTTGGCACGTAGGAAGTTCCTCGTCTTGGTTCTCGAATCCATGGTGGATCTTGCTGGATAGAGTAATTGGGCATTCTCAGATGCTGCTCTCGTGGCGGCTGACCGGCAGCAGTCACCACCTAGCACGTGGATAGTGAAGAGCTCCTGCTCGTTCAAATGGTGAAAATGCTGGGAAGGAATGTTGGGCACGCTTTAGGGAGAATCAACAGCGAAAACAAGCATGACGTTGCCCGGGAGGCGCGTCGAAGAAGAGGGACACCCTGGAAATAATCAGCCTGGGCGAGGCTGGAGCTGTATGTAGCTTATCGTCATCAGCAGTAGTTGGCGACTCGGGATGCGCTTCTTCGTCAAGCGTTCGCAGCAAATAAATTGGCATCAAACGGCGTTTCAGATACCAATGTCGCAGGATGGTCGAGCAGGACGCGGTTGATTGGTCTTGCCGCCAGCGTTGGGTCGGCTCATATGCCGTGCACAAGCTTCGCGTTTCCCTGGAACACCACTTTCCGCGCTTCCGTGTTGCTGGGAGCAGTGGGGAGAGCTTCATCTGACTTCCTCCTGTTCGTCCTGATTACCACCTATCTGCCTGATCAAAGACCTGCCATTCACAACATTACCGCCGCCATGGATCAGAGTCTGTCGTGTCCTCTGCCCGCACCTCATGTAAACGCCCACTAACGTCCCGTAGGCGCCACGATGAACTCTTCCGAAGCTCCGCCCGCCGCTGAGGTGTAAGATTGTCCACTTTCCTGCGCGAGCGCCCATATCGTGGAGCGTATAGTGGAGCTGATGGTCATGAGATAGGTCCACCTTCGCAAGTCCCATCAACCTCATCCTCCTCGCCGCCTTCATGGTCATCGCATACATGCGTCTGCGACCGAACAAGACCGCTGCTACCCTCCCCGCCGCTCCCCCACCCACCGTCTTCAAAGTCTTCACGCCACCGCAGCTGCTCCCATACAACGGCACAAAGAGCATGCCTGTGTACCTGGCAGTACGAGGCAAGATCTTCGATGTCTCACCGGGCAGGAATTTCTACGGTCCAGGTGGTCCTTATGCAAACTTTGCAGGCCGAGACGCTTCAAGAGGACTGGCATGTGGAAGCTTCGATGCTGACATGCTCACTGAGGACCTCAATGGACCTTTGGATAAGTTGGAGGATCTTGGTGGAGAGGAGATGGAAGCTCTCCGCGGGTGGGAGGAACGCTTTAACGAGAAGTATTTGGTCGTGGGCAAGTTGGTACCCGTCGGTCATTCCGAGGCTGAGGACTAAGTGACGATTAATGGAATGTAATTCTCGTGGTGTGAGTATTCTATTGTCTTCTTAACCTCATTTTGCGCTTTCAAGTTCCCAAGGGACGCAACGGACGCAAGGGATGCTCACATGAGCACAAATGCGCTTCTCCCTCATACTCAACTCGCACTCACAACCAACAACTATAAGGACCACAGCTACGCGCCATAATCTCATAACCAACCCGCAAAAATACGACAACAGAGCACCTCCACCGGCATTATCTCCACGAGGACCCCAAGGCTCGCTGGCGCTACCCACATTTCCTCAACACCTCATAGCACGCTCAATATGGTCTTTCTGGCAACGGAAGCGCCGCGTCGTACGCGTGCGACAAGACGCCGATGCAGCCTGCATCGAGCACGACATGCACGATATTTCCTACTTACAATGTTCGAGCAACGGTCTACACAAGATCTCCTCAACCTGCGCCTGGCTCACCGCATCTTCACTGGTCCAGCATCGGAAGAAGTCAAAAATCGTCTTCGAATCCTCTACATACATCCAGCACGACGTCTCTGCGCCAAACCGGCGTGATTTGCTAGGATCATTTCTTCTCGCAGGGTATCGAAGAAGTGGTGCTGCTTGGTGCTGTCCAGACCTTTGAAGAATCACATCCCACTCGTCGCGACATCCCTTCTACCACACATGCCTTTCTCCGCATGAGGAGGCGTGAGAAAAATTCTCACGCCATGGCCGGTTTCTTGGCCTTGATCGAAAAGCAAGATTGATGAGCCGTTCATCGCCACTGAGGCGAAATTGACAGAGATGCTCTGCAACCTGCCGAAGCTCACCGGCCTCGCTTTTCAGCTCCAAGACACTAGCGCCTGGCCTCAACAAGACTCGTACCACAACCATGGAAAGCTCCGCCAACGGGCAATTGCACACTTAATTTAAACGCACTAAGACGAAGACCAAGACCGATCTCGAAATGCTGCTCCTTTTGTTATCCACCCCTGACTACCAGTCCCTCAAAATCGGCGCATCGATGATGAACTGCGTTCGCGCACTAGAGGGCTTCATAGACCAATTGTCGAATCTGGACAGTTCGATCTCCCACCTCTGCGCCCTCGAGATCGATGTGAACCCCGGCTTGTGGGAATCAGCAGGTGAGCCAATCGAGACACAGGCGTCCTTTTACAGTCAGGAGCTGCTACGAACCTGCAGTGAAAATCTCGAGGGTCTCAAAATCATAATCTCGGGCCACGACTTTCGTCGCACCGGTTTGGATTACGGCAACCCGCTCGGCCGTCTCGGATGGAGTTCAATTTCGCTGCCCAAGTTGAAGAAGCTCGAGATTACTCTCAAGCAGATCCGAGGTACAAACATGAATGTTCACAAAGGCCGTCCCTAGCAGAGTGTGCAGACTCAGAATAAGACATGCTGGCCTTCTTATCGGCTCACGCGGACGGCTTGGAGAGCCTCAAGCGGAGCAACATCCTCTTCAAACCAACTGACGGGCTCCCTCTGGCGGCCATCAGAACCATTCTCGAACTCTTCTCGGGCAAGGTGTGTTCAATTCAGTATCAAGTGCGTCCCAGAATACTAACGAGATTTGCAGGACAACCTGGAGCATTTGGAACACTTCATCACGGCTTTCAGACTCAATGAGTGGTGCAACAGATCGAGCCACGCTAAAATGGACCGCTGCAAGGTTGGCTGTGGGCTGTACTTCAACCCTGAGAATGGAGAATCCATAAAGATTGAGCATGTCGAGGGTTTCGCGGAAGAGTTGGGTGTCGAGGTGGACCGGAAGTGACGGGGCTGGGATTTTGCGAAGTGGACGAAAGGTATCGGCGATGGTGTCTGATGTTGATAAGCGCTGATGAAACAGACAATGTAATATTCTGGCCTATAGACATCAAGCAGCAGAATTCTAATCATCGTGCACCTGCTAAGCGGTCCCGCCAAACAATCGATATTCCATTTTCACTAGCAGCAACATGCAACTACGCCGTGCAGCCGCTCATGCTACTGTTCTCTGAGAGATTAGTGTTGAGATGAGCTGTTTCTAACTCGATTCCCTTCGAGAAAACTTCCACCTAGCCTACTCATCAACTAAAGAGAAGAGGCTGTCGAGCGTTGAAGCATGCGTGTACAGGGTGCACGATCACGGGAATTCTGCTGTACGGTGAATGCATTCTGCCGGAATTTGGGCTGACCAAGAGATCAAGAAAACCCTCTTTTCAACTACGGAGCAAAACCCTTCCTCCGCAACCACTCCACCACAATCCCCGCCAACTCCTCCGGCTTCTCATACGTACACCAATGCCCACACTCCAACTCCCTCACCTCCAAATTCCCCACCAATAAGCCCGCCTTCTTCCCCAGTTCAATGAAATCCGTCCGACAAACCGCATCCCCATCACACCCAATAAATAAATAAGGCATTTCAATCCTCGCATCCAACCCCTTCTCCGTCTCCAACTGAATATTTTCTTTCGTGGCGCGATACCAACATCCTGGACTCGTCAGTCCGCCGGGGATAGCTTTCTCGATCCAATCGTGTTTGAAGGCTGGGTCTTGGGCGTAAGGACGGAGAGGGACGTCTGTCCGGTCTGCGGTTATCCATGCGCGCATTGCACCGCGGGTGCAGAAGAGGTCTTTCATTAATGAGGGGGGGGAGCCGTGGATCGCGTGCCAGAGGGAGGTGAGGTGTTTGTCCATGAGGGCTGGGCCGGAGGGGTCAGCGAAGAGTTCCCAGTAGGCGTAGCTGGGGTATCCGAGAAGTTTCTCGGTTTGCGAGAGGTTGATTTCGAGGTCGAAGGGCTCGGTGGAGGGGAGCATGAGAGCTACGTTGAGGGTTATGAGGCCGGCCATACGGGAGCGGTTCAGCATGTAGAAGCGTTGTGCGAAGTACGCGCCCCTGGTGTGCATGTCAATTTCTTTTTAATACGGATATAAATGCCATGTTGTACCTACCAGTCATGTCCCATGGGAATGATCTGAGAATCAATCTTTTCTGTTTTGAATATTTCCATCACGTCCGTCACCATGGCTTTGATCTCGAATTCCTTGGGGTCTGTTGGTATCGACGTCCCGCCATAGCCGAGGAGATCCGGAACGACCAGTCTCATCCTCGATTTAAGGAGGTGAGGGACGATGAATTTCCATAGTAGAGCGCTATCTGGCCAGCCGTGGCAGAGAAGGAGAGCTGGTTTGGCGAGGTCTGCTTGGGAAGCTGATGAGATGTAGTAGCGGTAGTGTAGGCCGCGGGAGATGTCTAGATGTTTTTCCTCGAGTTGGTCCATTTTGATGATTGTGTTGTCGAGAACGGCGTTGTCAATGCGATGCCGGCCAAACCTTTTGCCTCCGATGATACTAGTGTCGTCTCAATTTTAAGAAGAGCGTCTGCTTGCAAAGGTGGCTGGTATGTCGCGGCGTGTGTCGTTGGGAGCATCGAGATAGGTGGTAGCTACTGAGGCGATGTATAGCCGTCTCCCCTCGTCTGAAAAGTGGGGTCATACTAGCCACGAAGGTTCTCGTCCGCCCGGTCAAAAGTACATATTCAATATTCATCAGAATTCCAAGAATAACGACGATGAGTTTGTTTGCTGCTAGATCACTGGCAGCGTTTTAAGACTGTGAATAGGAGCCGAGAACGCCAACGCATGACAGGATCCACGTACACCGTGATAATGCCAGGTACATGCAGACTCGAGCGTGTCTCGTTCAATACCATCGCTGATCCGACGACATCGTGGCCGGTCTTTGAAGGACGAAGCACGCACTGGATGCCCTTTCTCAAAAGCCATTCTGGGCCTAAAGAACCAACCATATCACCAGGCTGTGCCGCAGAACAGATCACCGTGATTTTGCCGTGCTCTTCAACCAATGCTCTGGGGTGGCCGCTTGAATTCATAGGCGTTCCTTCAGCATAGGTCCGGGCAAAGTGCTCTCCGGATATGTGAGTGTGGTGGTCCCTGGAACCCCCCCAAAACTGCTCGTCAGCCACTTCAACCGCGAAGCATGCGGTGGGCGTGTTTTTGATGACCGTCGCAAGGGCGCCTTGATGTCGAAGTAGCCAATCTGCGACTCGGCTCACTTGACTGTCCCTCTCGCTTAAGGGCTGCAGCCAGGTTTCGATCTCTTGCAACGAGGCATTGCCGAGATCTAATGTGCTCTTTGTTGGACCAATGATATAATTTCGACAAAACGCAGGAGCAATCGGGATCTGCAAAGCCTCTTCGGGGTCCAGATGACAAGTGAAACTAGCCTGTACCGCTCCTGTATTCCTGAGCCTTAACCTGACTCTGAGCCAGGCTTGAAAAGTTGCCTGACGCCCGTCAACTGCGAGAAGGTCTAGAACTAAATCGCCGCTGCAAAAGCTAGTATTGCGGTATCTTCGTCTAGCATATATCCAAGTGATACCATGAGCAGCCCTTCGACAGGACTTGAATAGTCCACTTGCATAGGCACACGCTGGACGGCCCAAATCTGTTGAAAATCCCAAGTAGACCGTGTATCTTATCCCGCGGATCTAAACATTGTGACTCACGATGCTTCCGTAAGAAGTCTTCGAACTGGCGTCTCCCATGTCCATTCTGGACCTGGCTCCACTTCTGGAAGTCCTTGCGTGAGCTCACAAGCGTACTGGCTCTACAAGTGTTTAGCAAGTCGATCGACCCGGCCAGCTCTTGCTCCGCACGATCCGGCACAGAGTCCTTCCATTTAAGAACACCCTGCGTTAGAAACGTGTGTCCATGAGATCTCAGATCACACGCTGTCTTCCACTGGCGAGAGTGATTTTGCGCGCAAACACGAGCTCCTGAGCTACCCAGATCCGGGTCCAGTAATCGTTATTTATCAACTCCGTGGCAGCAGAGATGTAGCTTGCTATCATATTGCATCGATCCAGACATATGATTTTGCAGGAAGGTTCAAGTGTTGAAGAGCCCACCAGGCGTTAGGCATCGCTCCGAACGTTTGAGTACCGATTTGAATTGGTATGCGATCGGCCGCAAATCCCAACGATACGATATCGCCACATTGGGTGGAAGCGATACCAAATTGTGAGAGCTCACGGTGCATCGCATCTCATCGAAGTCCAAAGCGCTTTGGAGCTGCAGGAGTCGGATCTGGTCGTTGCGAACAGGTCCGAAGCGAAATTTGGGCTTCGGCAGCTCGTTATCGAGCCCTTCTGAGACAAAGTTCTCCATCTGATGGCTGCATTCTTCCTAAAGGACAGCCGCAAATTCAGTGCAGAAGGAAGAAGGCTGTATGAAGTCGAGATCTGGGTGCCAGTGATCAGGCTGTGCAAGGCTGCGAGATACGTTTATATAACGTTCAAGAAGCTACGATTTGATTGGTGGCTCAAAGGTATACTGCAGAGGCATGCTGCGACAGGGCGCATGAAGCTCCACGATACCATGGCGGTATGGGCCTACCTGAGGCGCGGCGGGCGGCGTTGCGTAGAACAAGTGGATTCCATGTTCCCACTGTCTAGGAAAGGGTTGAAGGGCAGACGAGGTGAGGTCTACGAGGCTGGACAGCCGTTGCCAACATTACATCAGCCCCAACGGCTCTGCACTCAAAACGGCTGAATCAACGGCAGCGAACGGGATGCCTAGGAGCCGATCCGAAGAGTGTTTCCCATCGGTTGTTCTGGTGATTCTCTTCGCGGACAACAGCACGGGTGGAAGAAGAAGTGAGTTTGCGTGAAGGCCCCTGAAGTGTGCAGAAAACAAGAGCCGGAGCATCGGAGGCATGAGTGGTCGCAGGAGCCGCGACTTGACGCGAAGCTCCCGAGGCGATCAACTGCCCAATTCTCCGCCAACATACTTCAGCACAAGCGTCGACCTTCCTTCGTTGGGGTGCTGGACGCAGGTAAGTGAGCCGCCTGCTCGTCACCGCATCCATCTCATCATCCTCGCCATCGCATTGCATCGCACGGTTTGGGCAGCATCTCTCCTTCATCGTCACACCAGTCATTGCTCCTCTCCTTGACACTACTACTACAGCAACACTCCGCCGCACACGACAGCGCAAGCTCCAATCCCGAAGCCTGCAGCACGCATTGACGCAGTGCCTCCACCGCGCCACTACTGCAGCTGTCGGAGTCGCTGCGACGCACAAGCTGCTGCAGGGAGGTTGGAGTTGGCCAGCCCGTACATCCATCACACGCCGTCGCACAGCAGCCTCAGCCATGCCTCCGCCCGATAACAGGCGCAAGTCCTACATCCTCTCCGTCCAGCCCGTCGACTTCTCCCTCACTGCCGGAACGAACATCCCCGCCCCTCAGTACTCGCCACCGTCTACTCCCACCACAAACCGCAGTCACAAACTCGACAAGCTTGAGAAGCTCTCAAGGGTAAGCTGTCACACATCGACGATGACCTGCTAATGCGAAACGCTCAACTGACCTCGTTGTGTCAAGCCCCCGACAGCCGGCGGAGGACCACTATCAGCCCATCCTGTTGACGAGTCTATGCCCACGCCCCGTATACCTGGTGCATATCCTGTATCCCCTGAACACGGACGAACGTTGAACAACATGTCTTCCGAGAGCCACAGAAACACCACCGACAGCAGCGTCCGTCCACCGACTTCGCCCGCTTCGACAAACCATATACACTCGTCTCCACGAGAGCGCCGTCCATCGAGCGTGAGGAGGCTCTTCAGCCTCAACAGCTTGCGCCAGTCTTTCAGCAGCTCCCGTACCTCCTTCAGCGTTCCACCGGGCTCCTCGTACGGCAACCACAGCGATGTATATCGCTCCGACACGCCCAGCATCATGTCCACCCCAATGTCGACAACGCACGGGTCAACGTACTCCTCGCGGAATGGCAATAAGCTTCAGAAGAAGCGGAACAGTACCTGGTTCAAGCGAAAGAGTGGATTTTTTAACGTTGATGAAGATGGTATGCTGGACATTGTAGACGAGAACAGAGAGAATAAGCGCTTTAAGCCTCAGGCGCTGCCAATGCTCCCGGAGATAAGCACTCTGGGCGGCGGAGACCTGAACGAGGGAAGCCTCGGCTGGGACGAGCAGGTATTTAAGAGTTGAAGCACCCACATGGAAAGAGGTGGGAACGAAATCAATGACGAAAAAGAAGAAAATCACAATGCGCTCTCTCTTGTACTTTTATCATGTCAAAACTGGAGGGGCGGCACACTACGCGAGGACAGACACAAATGTCGAAAACTCGCGATGAGTGATGGCGGACAGAAACCCCAGCAAGTGGTTGGGAGAGTGGCTGGGCCCATTTCTACGCTAGGACGGAGGCAACCTGTCTGTGCTTGTGGTACAGTCAAACGAGCATAGTACGAAGTCGTGATACCCAATTCGAATTGTTCATTATACTTGCCCCTGTCTCTTTTCATCTTGTCTTCGAACTTTTTTGTCACATGCAAAATTGAAAGGAAAAGCGCACGGCCTGCGCTTACTTCGACTTCGTTGGCCTTCTTTCAACCCTTAAGCTTCTTTCCTTTCATCACTCTTGTCAAAGATTTCACTATACCTATGGACAGGACATGGCCCGGTCCTTTGTTTTTTGGTGTTTTTGGTTTTTTTCCCCCTCTCGGACGAGCGGCCGCTCGATTGCTCAGAAAATAGTGCATTCGCTTCTCCGTCACCATTCAACGGCAGCTACATGGATGCGACCGGGCTTTTGGACCATGTACTACGCATACGTCTCTGCAGGCCAAACTAAAGAAGGGCAACACTGAGGAAAACTACGGATGGGGATGACCGTCGACTAGATGACCCGGTGAATCGAGAAAGCTTGCAGGCTACGTGAACTTAGACATTCTGCAACGAGACAACAAAAAAGTCATCCCCACCAGTATGGAGGTCGTATCCTGCGACCATTGCACACCCAGCCATTCTGCGCAATTGGTTTTGCTTTCCCGCTACGTCGGCATCTATCGTCTCATATGAGAACTGCGAAATTTCTTCTGCTGGACGGTGAACATAAAGACTTCTTTCATCTCCTCTAGCTCACCTCCCTCTTATCTTGGTCCTTTAGACGAACTGCCAATCTGTTAAGGAACCCACTCACCTCACCTCAAATTGCCTACAGCCTCGGCCATAGAGAGTAAGAAATGCGAAGCTCGTATTGCCAATACGAGAAGAGCTACAACATGTGCATAAGAATTTGGCGGCCAAGCTCGTTCCGGATCGAAGATCAGACTGGAAAGGATCACATATATGGATTGAAATGAGGTCCTTTCTTTGTTTGTCTGTCTGCTGCTGTACTGCGACTTCGACTTCAGCGAAACCTCCAGAAGAGCTGCTCCAAGCACGAGCGTGAGTTCTTTCTCCGGATCAGTGAACGAAGATATACAAAGCCAGCTACCGCTGCTCTTCCGCAGTTACACTTCCTTTGATCAAACCAACCAAACTTCACAATCCAAAATGTCAACAGTCCTCATCACCGGCGCTGGCGGCATGGGCACCGCCATCGCCCACCTCCTCTCCAAACCCAAACACAACACAGTTCTCCTGGCGGATTTCTCCTCCTCAAATCTCGAGACTGCCGCGACGACTCTGCGGAGTCAAGGCCATGGGGAAGTCGAGACCTTCGAGGTGGATGTCTCATCCCGCGACTCCGTCTCCAAACTCGCTTCCTCCCTAGCCGGGAAAACTCTGGAATGTGTGGTGCACACGGCAGGCTTGAGTCCCGTGCAGAGCACAGCTGAGAAAATTTACGCGGTGGATTTGGTGGGCACGGCGATGGTGATCGAGCACTTACTCCCAGTAATTAAAGAGGGAGGAGCAATGGTTTGCGTGGCGAGCATAGCCGGCCACATCCTCCCTACTCCCCTCTCCCCCTCCGAAGAAGGATTTCTCGCAATGGCACCGGTGGACGACCTCCTCTCTTGCCCTGCGATAGATTTGAAGGGCGACGACTCAGCTAAAGCCTACTCCATCTCCAAGCGGGCTAATATCTTGCGCGTGAAAGCCGCAGCCGCATCCTCAAACCGACGGGTGAGGGTTAATAGTATCAGTCCGGGAACTATCGATACGCCTATGTTGAGGGAGGAGATGGAGGGTGCGGCGGGAGACACAATAAGAGGGATGATTGAGGCGAGTCCCGTGGGGAGGGTGGGTACGGCGGAGGATGTGGCGGCTGCGGTGGAGTTCTTGGTGGGCGAGGGTGCGGAATTTGTGAACGGGGTGGACTTGGTTGTTGATGGGGGGTTTTTGGCGGGGGCTGGGGCTGGGTCGGGGTAGTGCGGCAAGGAGTAGCATGGAGCCGGGCGGCAGTGCTGGACATGTTCAGGCGGAGTTTTGCTTTAGCAGCCGTAACTGTGGAGACTGAGGCGGTCCGATAGTTTGCTGTCCAAGGACGGATATCGACAATGCGACAGTTCTGATCCGAATGATGAGGTTGATCGAACATCTCTCCTACTCCTGGTGATCCAGCCCCCTTAGCCAATGTATAGCAGTAGCGGCGTTCCAAAGCGCATTCCATTGCAAGTCTCTGCGCGTAGGAAGATCATGCCTAGAAATATGTAAGGAAGGCGACATGTCCTCTTCGAATCCGCTTGTATCGTCAGCTTCAAACAGGGACAAAAGCAGAAATTCGCGAGAACACACGGCCAAGAGCGACATGGTGATGCCGCTAGGTTCCATTCTAATCAACATCAGAGGTCATTTGGCCGGACAGATCTTCGTTACAATTCCAAGAAACCTGACAAGCGGTCTGTCTTCGTCTGCCAAAATCGGCCCCAACAGGTCTGCAAGAGCGACGTAGGCCAGCCTAACCCGGTTGATGGAGGTGTTAACCGCCTCCACCCTGGAGATCGGGAGGACAAACATGTCCGAGGACAAACATGTCCTTGGACATGCTGGTTTTACTGATCTTAAGAAGTGCGAAACGTCCGTGATAAGGCAGGGGTAGCACAACGATTAGTCCCTCGATATGCCGAGTGCGGCGACTCCAGGCGACATTGGTGAATGCTGAACACTCACCGCAGTGGCTTTTCTGACAGGACTTCCGGTTAACCAGTAATGGCGCGTCCCTTCTTGGGCTGCTTGGGGAGAACGGCGAAACAGTGTTGTCGCCACATGAAATCCAATCTGTTCCTTTGATGTTACTGCCGATACCGTCAGCAAAGTTCTCCATGCTCTTGGTTTTGATACATAGGTGGGAGCTCGAGCCACAGGGCGGTAGCCCTCTGCTATGAAATGGGGCAGTTGAAATGGCCTTGAGGTCTGCAATGAAACGCAACGCAACGAACTCTTGGGCCTGCGTGACGTTTTCAGTGAAAGAAACTAGTGACTCCTGGACGAGCACCTGAATGCTCTTCTTCAGCCAAGGGTAGTCGGCAAAATCCCAGCCTGTCTTCCACGTAGTCGAGCAAGATATGTACCAGTGGCTTGTCATAGTCAGCGTGTATATGACGCCTAAATTTCGGGGAGGCGAGGGAGAGTAGACCGTAGATTTTATCCTGAGGATCGTGGCATATCCGTTCGGCATACAGAAGCACCAGTTCCCAGAATTTGGAGCGTTTGTCGCCAGCGTCATCCTGCACCGCAGTCCTGTCGGCGCACCCTTGGAAGAATTTGACGATATCTTCGTACAACTCGAAGCTCACTTCCCAAATGAGCCCGGTTCTGTTCTGCAATCGAAGATGCACTCCGCCAAGGTCTTTCCAGGACGATCTTCCTTGACCACAGAAAGCGTCCAATTTTCGTGCAAGGAAGCACTCTTATACGAACCAAAGTCTTCGAAAGTATGGGCGCGTTGATAAGCAGGCAAAGCCATTACGAAGCTGACTGAGCTCAAATCCGGCAAGATCTATCGTCTTGTTCTGGGGGAAAAAGACCTCATCGGCTCCCGCCGGGCCAAGGCATGCGGCCACCAGCTTGGCTCGTGCGAAAATAGAGCCCATCTGAGCGACCTGTTCCTGCTTCTCCCGATGATGGTCTTGTTCGATACATATGGAGTCAATCCAGTAGAGTCGCCCTACGTTGTGGAGCCGCATCTGACAAAGTGCATACCAGCAAGTGCATCAGATAACGTGTTGTTGGTCATCGACAGTAATCTCCGCAACCATTTCAGGCGATCCCCACCAGTATGACACCGCGATGTACTGGTCGTCGACATCTTCAACGATGTGAACACTGAGAGAACAGCGGACCGGAGCTTCCGGCGCCCATTTCTCGTCGTGCTTGCTATGCAATAGTCGAATTTGCTTGGCAGGATCTTCCAACATCGGGCGGACCAAAGAATGCCTCAGAACACCCGGCATTGAGGACAACGAGTACTCGTCGAAAGTCTAACGCTGACACCTCGCCTCGGGCACCACTGCGAAGATGAAGTGTATCGTATAATGTAGCACAAAACTGCGGAGGGAGCAGCCATCGCACAAGCTCAAGCTGAGCCACTGCAGGGATGCCTTAAGCCAGAGAGGATGCATGTGAGAGAAGGGTGCTTGCATATCATTTCCCGCAGTGTAGTCCGAAGCTGTGTCTCCTTTGAGTGCTTGTGGGCGGCCAAGATGGATGCATGCTCGTGGTTTGGGTTCGGTGCAACGGAAAGGAGCATGATGGAAAATGCGTCGAATGTTAGCAGGTTGACGGCAACTTTCACAAGGCTGCAGCGTACATACCAGATAAGACGTTTGGAGCAACGAAACTTCCTCAAGGTTAATCTTGGCTTCGTGGAGAACTGAAGGAAGGCGTGACCGAATCCAAACTTGAACCGTATATTCCGGGACTGACTGCCGCAGCGCCATCCTCAAAACCATGTTGGGGGGTATCATATACAACGCCGTCGTGACTCCTCGCTAATTCCAGCAAATCGTACTTCAAGCCAGCAACTTAACCAGCGGCCGCGTACTTGTCTCCAGCGCTGCGCAGAAGATCCTCTTGCATCTTCATCAACTCCTCTGTCGACATGCCCGACGCCTCCGCCTTGGTTTGTCTCTTCTCGCGATGCTATCACCCTCATCAGTATTTCCCTCCACGCATATAAGGATATAACTCACCGCTGCAGCGCTCTTGAACTCGTCCGCAACCCTGCCCAGTTCAGGGACATACTCCCCAAACCCCAACTCCTCCAAAGCCTTCGTGATGTGCTCGCACGCAATCGTCTTCTTCGCATCTTTCTCAGCGATCTCATTCGCCTCGGAGCTCAGCATAGTGATGAACTCGACGCAGCAGTCGATCAGGACATCGCGGGTCTCTTTGGCGAAGGACAGGTTGGAGCCTTGGAGTTGCGGGTTGGACGCGAGGACTTCGTTGATGATCTTTTGAACGGTTGCTGGACTGAAAGTGAGTCTCATTTGCTCTCTGTACTCGAATACGTCGGAGGTATAAGTCCTGCTACCGCAGCAGGAGTTCTTTTTGTACTGAACCATGGCGGATGCTTGTCTTGCGGGTAGTTTCGAGGAGCAGATGTGTGGCTTACCTTTGGGGAGGGAGAGATCATCGTTGCCTGGATACAGGAGTCAGTCCATGTGAAGGAACGATGCCATGGAGGAGCAAGTGAGGGTGAATGCTGTGAAGCGTTGGGTAGGCGCGTGGTCGTCTAGCATACCTCCGAATTCCTTGTCCGACATGTTGAGTGTTGTTGATGGTGAGAATAGTTTGGAGTGATTGGAGTAGATGTCAGGCAGATGGCGCACGATATGAAGGAGGGTGAATGTATGTGAGAGGCACGGAGTGAGACTCGAGTGCTTTGGTGACAGTTTGGTCTGTCACGAAGTTTCATTTCGGCTTCCGTACATGCCCTTAAGCGAAAGCTCAGCTTCCCAAATTTCTGCTTCACTTCATCAACATCCACCACCACATCTATACCCACTATCTCCTGCCGCAGGTATGTACACACTCTCCTTCCTTTCCCTTCCTTGGATGATGAGCTTGTTGTCGCCCCTATCATACCATTCACATGGTGATTGACTGTGCCGCCAAAGCACCGACTGATTTCGACCCTCTCCCTCACTTCTATCACATTGCCCCATCGCAGGAGCACACGCTGACTATGGGGAATATCAGGAATATAGCTACGGACGACGGCTATGCACTCGAGATGCTAGACCCGCGATCGGCCACGGCACACGCGCGCGCGCAAAGAGTTAGTGAGGCGGTGTCTTGATACGATTTGCGGCATAACATGCTCGAGAGCAGGCATTGGCACAGCAAGACATAGATACCGGCGCTCGATACCTTCACATCGCGTCACAAAGGTACGGCAGCCCGTCCTCTCCAATGCGCACTCCCTTTCCTGATGAGCAACAAATGTACTATCAAATGCCGATCTTTCATGACGGACGAAACTTTTGGTTCGATTACCTGATATCGCCAATTCTCTACAGTCCTCACACAATACTGAGCTTGTTGGAGTGGTGCTGACTTGACACAGGTAGGCACGTTGAATACTTCAGTCTCTTTCAGACTTTTCTTTTCTTTGTAAGTACTCACTTCGACCCACCCCCTACGCACATGATTACACGACACATTCCATGCTAAAACTGAAGCCTCGCGGCTCTGTGGATTCAATGTATGCTTTTCATCTTTCAACTGATGCATACCGATTCATTCCTGCACCGAGTCTGATTCTTGAGCTCACGTGCTGACCTATTTGTTTCGCAGCTTTTCCCTCCCTCTCCTTTCTCGTGCAACAAGTGTGCACCATCCCATAGCCTTCTCGAATGCCACTCTTCCTCTCAACCCTGAAAAGCTTTCAATTCTTCCGCATTCCAGGTCAAAAACTTCCCACTCAGCTCCTTTGGCGCGTCCACCACCAGCTTCGCCATGACATGTCCCGGCTGCTCAGGCTTCAGCAAACCTCCCGTCTCCTTGAGCTCTTTGAATTTGGCTACATCGTTTGGTGCCATGCTCATGTTATGCTTTTCGCGAATGTCCTGCTGCATCTCCGTATCCACTACGCCCGGCCGCACGGCAATACTAACAATGTCCTTCTCTTCATTGGCAATTGATGCTGCTAAATGGTTCAATGCCGCCTTTGAGGAGCCGTATGCACCCCAGCCGGGGTACGAGTTTGCGGCGGCACCGGAGCTTGTGAAGAGGATCGTGCCATTGGATGCTCGCAGAAGATGTATCGCTGCCTTCGCAATGGCAATGGCAGAGAAGAAATTGATGTCGTACGCCGCCCTCCACTCTTCTGGACTACTGTCGGCGACTTTCTTGACCGGGTCAAGCACACCATGATTGACGATCACTCCATCCAGCTTGCTCCATTTCTGCTGAGCGGCCTCGACGGCTTTCTGCGGTACTGAAAAGTCTGACAGGTCGCCTGTGACGACTGCAACTTGTGAGGAGTACTGCTTCTCGAGGTCACGGAGTGGTGCTTCGGATCGCGCGACAAGGACGACATTGTGCGAGTTTTGAAGCAGGTGTTTCGCAATGGCCAATCCTATACCTCTGGAGGCTCCGGTGAGTAAGATCACCTTTGACATGGTAACTTTCAATTTTATTGACTGTTGTGGGCAGCAGAAAAAGATCGAAGAAATAATTCGAGAGCACCCCACTCGTACCCCGCTGACGCAGCTCTCTAGAAACACTCGCACAACCATACCAATAGACCCCTGTTAATTCTACCATGCCTCTAACCCACGAAAGCGGAACGGTCATCATTGGCGCCGGTGTCATTGGTTGCGCGACTGCATATTACCTCTCCCAATCATCCACGAAGCCGGAATCAATCCACATCGTCGAATCCTCCCCCGAGCTCTTCGCCAGCGCGAGTGGCAAGGCAGGAGGCTTCCTCGCCGCAGACTGGTTCTCTCCCGCATCGGCTGCCCTAGGAGAGTTGAGCTTTCGACTACATCAAGAGCTAGCAGAAGAGTATGGCGGACACAAGAGATGGGGATATAGCAAGAGCACGGGTTCTAGCTTGGTCGATGGGGGCGGAAGTGCTGAAGATTGGTTGCAGAATGGAGGTAGTCGGGCGGGGATGGCTGGGATACATGAGTATGGCGATGATGGTGTGCCGGCATGGTTGAAGAGGCGGAAGGGAGATACGTTCACGGACTTGAGTGATGCGGGTGGTGTTGCGCAGGTCGATCCGTTGAGATTGTCTGAGTTTCTGTTGGAGAAGAGTCGGGAGCGTGGTGTGAAATTGCACAAGCCTGCGAGGGCTGCGGGTGTCGTGAAAGACAAGGAAGGTCGTTTATCCGGCCTCAGGATATGCGAAAATGACCAAGAGTACCAGCTTCCCTGTACTCGTCTGCTCATCACAGCTGGAGCATGGTCGCCACACGTCTTCCAGACCCTCTTCCCATCCTCAAGACGCAGCATTCCCGTCTCGCCCTATGCGGGCTACAGCATCGTCGTCAGAAGCCCCAAGTGGACGGCCGAGCACGAAGCGAAAGGCTGCCATGCGATTTTCACCTCGATGAAATCTGGCTTCTCTCCTGAGATCTTCTCACGACTTGGGGAGGAAATATACATCGCTGGACTTAATTCGTCTGAAATCCCTTTACCGGAAATCGCGACAGCGGCTGAGATTGACGGGGAAGCTATTGAAGAGCTTATGGCTGTTGCACGAAAGCTTCTTGGGACGGATAATGATGAGATACAGCTCGTGAGGAAGGGGCTGTGTTTTCGACCTGTTACTGCGCGGGGAACGCCCATTCTGGCGAGCATTGAGGACGAAGATCTTGGCGATGTTTTAACCATGCCTGAGAAAGGGGGAGTCTTCATCGCTGCCGGCCATGGACCTTGGGGCATCAGTCTCAGCCTAGGCACCGGGCAAGTCATGGCAGAGATGCTATCGCGCAAGCCAACGAGTGCGGACGTGCGGCGCTTGGGAATGCCCTGAATGGCTCTCGAATCATGATCGAATGCGTACGGGTCCCATGACGGGTCCCATACTCCGTCATATCAAATACACCATCTCGCCGCCACACAAATCCGTTCAGTTCGTATAAGCGGCGACCTTCCGGTGAGGAGTCTAGATACGCAGGGAGACCGAGAGCGTCGACTGCTTCAAAAAAAGACCGCAGGAGGAGTTTAGCCACCCCTTGACGTTGGAATTTCGGATCCACAATGAGGTTCGCGAGGTAGACATGCGCTCTACCTCCCATCAACTCCCTCCGTTCCAGCTCGTAGCTCGCCCAGTACGCTCGCATCATCTCCACATCTCCCAGAGACCCAGGAATTGGCCAGGCGTCAAATTCGTGCGCTGGATCTTCGGAGAGATCAAGTCGCTCGATGACTTCCCAGCGTATCCAGCCGATAATTTGGTTCGTGGAAATGTCCATGGCTTTCAGGAAGGTCATGTTCGGGTCGGAGAGGAGCATGTGGTTGTAACGGCGCATCGCTCGGTCGATGTGAGCTGGGTTGTCCGGATCTCGACTGCGCAAGAAGATGGCTTCTGCGTTGGAACTGTAGGCGGCGAATTCGATGCTGATGAGGCGGGGGAGATCTGTTGGGTGGACCGGGGAGGTGTGGAAGGGCATGTTGATGGAAGTAGCTCTGCATCTTCTTCTGGTGGCTACCTGGTCCATCGTAGGACTGTGAATCTGGCGTTTTTGCAATTCACTGGATTCGAACTTCGAAAACTATGCATCCCGAACGAGGAGCTTACCACGATCTCACTACTGTACCCGCTATTGGTTCCACGAAACAGAGCTCTACACATTGACGTAAAAAGACAGCTCTTCAGCTGCAACTCCATTGTTCCCTAGCTGAAACACACACACACACAGGACTTGATATCACCAAAACAACCCATCCCCGACATGGACCAATTTCCAAACGCCAACCACTTCCCCCTTTTCCCCTTCGCAACATCACTTGCTTTCCTCCATCTGCTCTTTCTGATGATGAAACTTCGAAATGCACTCATTCAACCTATGCAGCTGCGGTCGATGTTGCTTCTTCTCATTCGTGTCTGTGCTGCCGTCTTTGGCGAAAGATTTATGCGGACACCGTTCCAGGGCTAGACTGTCGCCGTTGTCTCCGGTATGCGGTCGACGTTCGGGCGCCAGACTGCCGTCGTCGTGCATGTATTTGTCGGCGTTGAGACGACATTGTAGGAGGAAGCGTGTCTGGGAGTCCATTTGTGTTTTATCTGGTGGGTGGTGTTTGGAGAGGATGTGGGGATGTGCTGGTTCTTTGAGAGATGGGTTTTTGAATCCGATATTTCAGTGGAAGTCGAGGACGAGCTGCTATATATCCCTCTCCCATCCCTCCTTTCCATACCGTATTTGATCTGCGACCTAATCGAAAAATATCGCATCACATTGCTTCTTGCTTCTGGCAGTGCTGAGGCATCGGATCGACGGCACGACAGATAAGGCATCAGCAGGCGGTATGTCGGTGAGGTCGGTGCCGTGCATATGCGGTTTAGGAAGAGATCCACGGATTACGAGGTGCTGCATTCGGGATCGTCGGGCCGTAGGAGGATGAGGTGAGAGATGCGTGAACAGCTGTGGGCGGGTAGTGCGGGATGTCTGGCTCTGGTCAATTGTGCGAAGTCGGCAGATATCTGGTCTTGGCCGTGAGACGACACTATTTGCTTGGCGGGATCCACTTGTAAGAATGGAGTGAATGACTGAGCTGCTGTGGGCAGTCATTTGCGACTGGACGGTGCAAAATTCGATATTTCAGCGCGATTCGGAAGTGCGAACATCCGCAAAACTAGCGATTTGCTCGACATCGGTATTGATATACAGCAAAAACCATTTCTATCGTCAAATCGGCTCGTGGAAAATCGTGGCCTCGTGTGCTAGCAGGAGGTAGTGATATTGCACTTAAAATCATCAGTAGGGTGCAGCTCGCCTAATCGCCCTTGTTCCTTCTTCCACGCATGGGGTATCACCTTTACAAATCTCAAATTCAAACGGACCACCTGAATCAGTAGTAATCTCTTCGGCTTTGTCTGCGGGAGGGGGAGGGGTTTCAAGGTCAGCTGATATGGATCTTCATCCAATGATTGGTTCTGGTCAGGCAAGCGCTGGTAAAGCAAGCATTCGCCCGGTATTTGAAGTTTGTGCGGCGACGGCTTGCTGCTGATCCGCGCGGCTGTGTGGCGAAGCGTACAATGTGTCACCTCCCGCAGGCAAGTTTGTCGGTCATGTTATTTCATTTCGAATCTCTGTGCCTTAACCGGAATGCAAGAAGCATGGGCGTCTGTTGGAAGTTGTGATATGATTGGGCCTGCGAAAGGACCGGGTCGCCCTTGAAAGCTGGTTCTCGCATCGCGTCCAGAACCAAGTTGTTGTCGAAGAATGGTTGAAGTAGAGCGTGCATTGGCCGGTGGAATACCCACTGGTGACCATGTCAGATGGTTGTGATACGGAAAAGAAAAGTAGGAATCGAACTCACCAAAGGCTCAGGTTGGCCGCGTACAGCTTCGCTCTTCATGGGCGGTACTCTGAGGTATCTCGGCACCTTGATGTATGTGTCGAGCTGCTGCTTACCCGTATTGGGATCTTCGTAGATCTCCATACCTCGATGTCCGGCAGGTTTTGAGAAGACCGGATGTAGATCGACTATCACGATGCTGGTGGCAAATTAGGCAAAACCACTCGAAAGGCTCGGAAAAGTCACTTACCATCCACCCTTCTTCAGCATCAATGGAAGCGCTTTCGCGACAGGTTCCAGATCAGGTAATGACTTTAAAGTGGTGCTGATCGTGATGATGTCGAATTTGCTGGGATCGGTCAGCTTCGTGTTCAGTGTCGCCACATCTGGTGCCTGGAAAGCTAGGCAGGTAGAACTCACGCAGCTTCGTCGTTCTGGAAGAGATCTCGGCGCTTGATCATGTAGTCCTCCATGACTTCGTATTTCATAAGATCGATCCAGGCATAGTCTACCTGACCTTTGAGCTCCTCGACTTTGGTGCGATCGCGGCCTTTCTGGAGCATGGCCTCGGAGAAGTCAAGACCGGTCACATGAGCGCCCTTCTTTGCGAAGAGGCGTGCGATGATGCCGCTGCCAGCGCCAAGATCCAGGACGTTTTGCTCAGGTTGCCAGTTGGCGAGTTGCTCGACTTCAGGTAGCAAACACTGTGTAAACATGTCGTTACCGTCGTCGGCCTTGCCGTTCGCGCCGGTGGGAGTCTGGTTGGTTTCCCAGTCGCCAGCCATGGCCTCCCATGCCCTCAAATTGTCGTGTTCGTAAGCGGCATACTTGGAGTCAGGGGCGCCGTTGCGGAGCTGCTGAGCGGCCATATTGTGCGTATTTCTTCTCGGGATGCTGGAGTTAGTGCTTTGGTCGTTGTTGGTGGTCGGTCGGTGTGCTCCTGCCAGAGGAGATGTTCTAAGGACGAGGCTGCGAAGTAGTTGCATTGAGGTCCGCAGCAGGGTCCGTTTGCGGTCGCAAGTGGGAGCTGAAACGAGGCCCTTTTTCGAAAGCCCCGCAGTTTTAAGCTCGATTTTCGTGTTTCACGTTCGCGAGTCTGGCGAAGACAACGACAAGATGATTGTTGTCATGAGGGCGGGACTGGCACCGGGCGGCTGTCTGGGGCAGTGCGCACGAGGCACCAGGGCGAAGGCAAACTGTTTGCCTTATCCGAGCTCAGCCCCAGCCTCGTCCACAACGTGCATGCAGCAACTAACGCTCTCTATGGCCAACGTGCGCCCAGAGCGCAGGTGGAGCTCATGCATCGAATTTCTACCGATCTTCCCACCTTCTGCTAGCAGACCCACGCCGCCCTCTGAGCTGCAATGCTGGCTGCTTGCGATGCGGACTTTTGCAGCAGCGCCATGCCGTGCGGCAGGTCCCAGGCCATACCGGTGAGCCCTGGTCACCGTGAAATAGTGCCATAAGATACGCTCCACTCCCTCTTGCACCGCCCGAAGTCTTCGAAGAGCAGAGGGGTTTACCTCTTTCTCCCTACCTCCCCATCCCGAAGATCTCATCTCAGGGAGACCAACACTAGCTCCCATACGGTACGATGGGGCAGTTCATGTCACGCTCCCTAGGGCCCGCGGGCTCACCTCAACCAGAGGAAGATGACCTCGAGGCTTCAACCTCAGTCGACAAGTCAGCACAGTCGGGCATCCCGCCGGACAACGCAAATCCTCGAGAAGCAGAACTGGCGGCGTTCAAGAAAAGCTTGGGTCCTCTGACCAAAGAGGCCTATGACTCGCTTAGCGACGAACACCGCCAGAAACTCAAGGACTACGAGTTTTTGAAATTGAAACAGGAACACGACCGGTTGACCACTGGGGAGAAGTCGACTTTATCCCCCGAGAAAAAGCGAAAATTGTTGAATTTTGATGACTCTACCCAACCGCACACCGATGAAGGAGGTATGTTTCCTTAGCTGGATCACACACTCAACTCGTTCTAACAACTTCACAGGAGACGCATACTACATCGGGGATGCATACACGCCCATAAACCCAGTCTTCGCTGCGGAGTGGAGGATACCAGAGTACGCATAAACATCCAGAGCTATGTCTCCCAGACTGACATATGCGCACAGACCCGGTCCATATTTGAGCTATGTCAAGAAACTTGCCACGACATGGACGCATCTGGAGTATCTCGCCCACTGGATGGAGGTCAGCTGTGCTCCGACGAAATGGAAACAACTCAGGAACCGTCGGGCGAGAGTAGAAGCCAGGGCCAATCACACGAAAGTTTGCGTGGTCGACTATGCCGACGGCAAGGCACATCCGTCTCAGATTTTCGATGACTGTTCCAACCTGAAGACAGCCCTGCAAACCGAAGCATCGGCCGACGAGCCTCGACAAGCGCGGCTCATCATCGTTGAAGACCTGAGCCGCAATGTTGTGGAGACTCTTGGTATGCGTGACACCCATGATTTCCATTTCATGACCCAATGGCTAACATACGAAAGGCGCATTCTACGACGTCGACCCGTTGTTCTTCTTATCTCACATCATGGACTACCTCTTCCACAACACTCGCGACAGGTGGGTTGAATTGCCGAATCTCGACATCGATGCGAGAAGAATGTCACATTTCACCCTTGGCTATCTTCGTGCAAGATACTTCGAGACTGAAGAAGCCTTCGAGAAAGCCGAAGAGGAGCATGGCAAATTCAACGTCCTGCGTCGACTGGACAGCGATCGCAGCCGGAAAAGGTTTATGAAAGGTCTCCTGGATTTGCCGGGTGCGAGCGTGTCACTGAGCCGGACAAAAACTTCGCTATGGGTAAAACCGAGGAAAGATGCGGATGAGCCGGTCACGGGTATGATAAGAAACTGACCTGCAAAATGCAAGCCTTACTGATGAATACATGCAGCAATCCTACTGGTGGATCCCACCGTAGGCGCTTCCCAGAGCCATTCTCTGTGGGGAGGGCATCGCCCTTTCGAAAACACACCGAGCATGGCTAGCATGGAAACAATCGACACAAAACAAATATCCGCACCGGAACGAAAGAGCCTTTTTGACGACGTGATATACTGGAGTTCACGCTTCACAGCAGACGATATCACTCAGATCCAAAAGGAACCCAGATCAATAGCCATGTCGATGTACAAGCTCGTCATTGCCGACTGGATCACTGTGCTCAAATATATGACGACCATGCTTGGCAAAATCGAATGGGAATTCGAGAAGCCACACTGGGGCGAGACGCCCGGCGATATTGACTCCCTGCTCTCAAAATTATCACCATGGCGTCGCAACGTGGGATATTACGAGACAATGATCAGCGAAGCAATCGCTCGCCTCTTCCCACCGGAAATCCGTGCGCCTCTTCACGGATCTTCCGGCGCCGACGGCGTCGCTTTACCCATGTTCATGCGTCCCAACGTTGCCTCCGACAAAGGTATTCTCTCCCTATGGACTGACTTCCAGAACATCAAGCAACAAATGTTCGAAATTCAAGCCCGGATCCAAAATATCGAGAATACCGCCACCAACGCCATCAACATCGAAGAGAGTCGCCGCGCTGTCAAACAGAACAAAAACCTCGCTCGCCTCACCTTCCTCGCCACCATCTTCATCCCGCTGAACTTCACCTCGAGCTTCCTGAGTGTCTCGCCGGACTTCTCATCCGCGACACAGACTATTTGGCTCTTTTTCGTCATTGGCATACCCCTCACCATTTTTGCTCTACTTGTCGTTGACCTCTCGCATCCCGAAGGCAAGACGGAAGGGAAAGGTGTTGTCCGGGGGTACTGGAGGCGATGGAAGAAGTGGCAGAGTCCACCTACCAGCAGGAAGCGTGCGCCGAAGAGCCCGAAGAGCCCGTCTCCGCCGGCGAGGTCGGGGACGATACCCTGGGAAGGGGAGATGGGATTTAGGCAGAGGACGAGGATGATGACGAGTCGATGGGGGAAGCATGGTTGAAGGTTGAGGATGAAGGCATGATTTTGGCGTGTAAAAATGATGGTGAGGAGGATGACGATGATGATGATTTTTGTTCGAAATATTGACGATTGACATGCCCGGTTGACGAATCTACGACGGAAAATGGAGAAAAGGCCAAAATTGCATAGTGGAGCGATCGATATATAGCGATTTGCATATCAATGATTCGGTTGGTTACTTCATATGGCCGTCCTTTGCTCTCGAGAGTGAGCTCGGTAGCGCTCTTACCCTCTCTTCACGCTCTTGCCCTCTCCTTGCGCTCTTGCCCGTCAACAGACGTCTGATCTCATCTCATCAACCTCCCAGCCCATCATGCATTCATCTCTCCACCAACAACGACATTCATGACCAGCCATCTCATCCCATATCTCCGTTCCGCCAACATCTTCTTTCGTACGAAACCAGCATCCGGAGCCATTGCAGTTGCAGACGCCATGTGTCCCTCGCCCGATATCCCCTTGCGTGAGAGGCAGACAGGATAGAATCCATCATTCAGTTTCGGTGAGTCGGGGTCCAGTCGGGATGGAAATATGGATTTAGGCTGATGAGAAGCATAGGTGTTCAGGCTCCACCACCGGCGTATACGAGAGACGATACGAATCCCGCTCCCCCCGCCGCCACTTTTGCAGCCCGTCTGGATGGTGTGGCCAACTCATCGGCGTCGAGAGATGCCGCCACAGCTGATCTGTCTACTTCGAGGGATGGTACCGCCGATGAGGAGGCAGGGAATCCAGACGAGAGTCCAGAGGACAAAGAGAAAAGAGAGGCCGAGACGAAATTCAGAGAAAAGGCCGCCGCGTTGGCTCTGTTCCTACACATCCCGGCTGCAGCCCTCGCTATCTATGGTTTCACATCGGCCGGCTACATCCTCGACTTCGGTCCCGAGCTCTTCTGCGGCGGCAAGAACTGGCAAGTTGACTACTTCGAAACAAGGAGAACCGGGAAGACTCAGTACTATCGTACCAGCGGCGGGGACTTTCTCTGGACGGCTTATTTCCTTCTCTACACTAGATTTGTTCTGGGAGAGGGCACGCGAGTGGTTTGGTCCAAGCAACGCAAGAAGTATCTGTGGGTGGATCTGTTCCGAACGACAGCTGTGTTTGCGCTCCTCGGCTTGATGATTGGACTGGCTTCAATGACGCTGGCGCCCGTGGGCTATAAGTGCAAGAGTGAGTTCGACCGTGGATACCTTTTGATCGCATGCTGATTCGAACATAGCAAAATGGCCGCGGACCTGATCAAGCAATTGTCTGTTTGTCGAAAGGGTAGACGCGAATGACTACCTTGAACGACTGAAACAATGCATCTGTGATGAGGAGATAACTCTGCTTCTGAGTACCTACAAACCCTAATATCCGATATTGAGCATGGATGGTAGTTGTCTAATAAGAAATCGTCACCAGCTTACGAGCCAACAACACCCATCACCCACTCCCCTCCCCATCCACCCCCCTCTCCATAGCCCCCATATCAAACCCCGACAACGCAACCAACTTCCTCGCCCTCCACCCCTCATCCAACCTCGCACAATCCAAGGTCATCACACTCCTCCTTTGAAACCCGTCAATGACCGAGCACGTATTTGCCACGACCGTAGCCGCTTGGCCCTCTTCATCGACCGTCGTATCCATCTGCAAGACTCTGAATTCTAGGCTTGGATTTTTGGAGGCCGAGGTGGAGAGGCCTTCGCGCATCTGTTGCCGGGTCCAGCCTTTCGGGTAGCCGTGGTGCGCGAGGCCGTCGGTTTCGAGACGGAAAGCTGGGGCTAGGAGGGTTTCCCAGGTGGAAGGGGTGAAGTCTCGGGTGTTGATTGTGTGCCAGAGGTGGAGGAAGAGGGTTTCGACGGTTTGGGTTATGGTTGTGTTTCTTTGGTCTCTTTGGGCTTGAGTGAGTTGGGATGTTGATGGTGTTGCCATGGTTTCTTTTCGTTGTTGAGTGTGAAAGGCTTTTGTGCTGTTATTTTCTTACGTTATTCTGGTCCTTTTGTTGTTCTGCTCTTCTATTTTCCTCTCTAGCGATGACTTTGTATATATATCTTACTTGGGCAGGATCAGGCATCCCCAGGCACAAGGCGCTAGATGCGCAGGGTACCGCCGGTTACTGACTGAAGGATTGGCTTTCTTCCTTTTTCATGCGCTGCTGGACGACTCATCCCTATGACAGGGCTGAGATGCTTGAGAGCAGGAGGTGAAGTCTGATCCGCTCAGCTGCCGTCGAAAGCCAAATTGGTGAGCTCTAGATGCAGGCTGCGTCATTGAGTTCTCGGTGGGCAATTCGGGTCGGCAACATGGAGCTCTCAAGCAAAATAAAAATAGATAGAAACCTGTTTCCTCTCACCGAGCCGAAGAACAAGACACCGAAGAACAGCTTGAAAGGCCCGAACGCAAAAAAACGAAATGTCTCCCCAAAAGTCCGCCTCCTTCGACGTGCTCGGCACCTGCTTCGGCTTCGAATCCGCCGTCAACAAAATCTCCAGCACGCTCGGTCCCGTCCTGACCAAACACTCTGTTGACCCGAGTAAGAACGAAGGAAAACAATACCCAATTTCCCATACACGCACTGACCTCCCCCCTTCTGTTTGTGATAGAATCCCTCTTCTTCTCCTGGTTCTACGCCGCCCAGCGCGATTTCACCTACACATCCCTAGCCGGCACCTACACCCCCATCGCCTCCATCCTCAAACTGACCTTCCGCCGCGCCTGCGCTGTAGTTGACATCCCGGCCAATGAGATCTCAGACGCGCACATCGCAGCCGTGATGGAGGAAGTGAAGAAGTTGCAGCCGAGACCGGGCTTGAAGGAGTGCTATGATGGGTTGCGGGAAGCCGGCTGGGATGTCTATGGCGTGACGAACGGCGGTAAAGAGACGAGTCTGAAGTATTACGAGCTCGCTGGCATTGCGTTGGATCCGGAGCATTTGCTGAGTTGTGATGAGATCAAGGTGGCGAAACCGGATATGAGGGTTTATGAGAATGCGAATTCGCATTTGAGTGCTCGCGGGCTTGAGGGGGAGAGGTGGTTTGTTGCGGCGCATGCATGGGACTTGATCGCGGCGAGGAAAGCCGGATTCAAGACGGCGTATTTGTCGTTTGAGGAGCACGATCCGGTGACGGACGTGTTTGGCGAGTTTAATTTATATGCCGATAGTATGGAGGAGGTGCTGGAGAAGATGAAGGCCTTGTGACGGAAAAGCTTTTGATACAATCACTGTACATATTAGCTGGTTATGTTCGTACGCATGCCCACTCTCGAAATAACGCCTGTCCTGAAGCTTAGTCCTGCTAGCCTGTCTGCATTGGTACGTGTTCCCAACGCCTATACATGCCTTTTCCCCGCCGTCTATCGTACGTTTCCAACCTGATCGGAAACCGACTCCTCCTCGCCTACTGAAAGAAGTGGCTTCAAGACCCGAGAGGCTTCTTAACCGCATCGGGGATCGAAGGCCAGAATGCGAAGACCACAATACCCATGATAAAGACGCCAGCTCCTATGATGAGCGCTCGGGCACGAGCAGGGTGGTCTTGGCGCATGGTTCCCAGGGTAAGCTGAGCATCCCGAGCAAAGTTCTTGACGCCGTCAGCGCCGAGCTTGTAGTAGACGAGTCCTCCGAGAGCGATCGAGTAGCCGAAGAATTGGGTTCCAGAGACCGGGTCGCGGAAGATGGTCAGAGATGCCGCAACGAGAAGGACATCCTTCAGGACACCAGAGAGGGTCATGACGACGGCGGAGGTCTTGCCGATCAAGAACACAACGGAAACGTTGAGCATGAAGGCGACGGCCGCGTTGGCGATAAGGACGAGAATGCCGACACGGTAGATATCGGCCATGGTCATGTTGGGCAGTTCGAAGAAGAGAGTGAAAGCTCCGTTGATGGCCGCGCAAGCAGGTGCATAGTAGTAAAGAGAGACGAGCGGGTCCATCTTGAATTCAGGCGAGCTCAGAATTCTCTGGACCATGACCAGACGGACGGCTTCGAAAACAATACCGGCAATCTGGATGAGGAAGCCCACCATGACGAATTGGATCTCGCCGAAAGATGCAATCACGACTCCGACGACGATGGCGGAGACGTTCAGCAGCTTCCTCATATCCGGGGGAGACATGCCGAAGGCCCAGGTGGCCAGGAGAGTAACCACGGCGTTCGAGGCCTTGAGCATCTGGATGAAGGAGACACTGAGGTAGAGGTAGGCAATATTGCCGCAGATCAAGCTGAAACTGAAGAAGAGACCAATGGGGACGATGGCCCGCATGTAAGTGTTCATATCCATAGGCACCTTGTGGCGGGAGTCCAGATAAGGAGTGAATTTGGCTAGAGCCTGAGTAGCACCAGTGGCGAAGACCATGTGCCATGTTGTTAAGAAGAGAGCTGTAGATGTCAGTTTGGCAGCCTCAAGGTCTTCGATAGAGGGGCGTACGAAATTCTGCAGAAATGTTAGCCAGAGTCGAGCCAGTCACTGAGAGTAAGTTAGCTTACTAAAGTTGGCCGTGTGAAGGACCCATTTATTGAAGACAATGACACTCCCGCTCATGGCAATCCAAAGCCTGCAAGATATCAGCCATCTGCTCGCACGCTCATTACCCATCTACGCCGCCAATACTCACGCGATGTAGAAAGCAGGGTGAATGCCGCCGTCCTTGCTTTCAGGCTGAGGAGGTGGTTGTGCTGGCGCCGCGGGAGCCTCGCCACCCTTCTCTAGCTCGATGCCAGCATCCTCGGCGCGGTTCTCTTCTTTGGAGGCCATGGCGGGTGTGTATGCACGCGATATGTGTGTGCGGATGAAGAGAAGAGAGATTGGGATGGCAGAAAGTGGTTGAGACAATGTTCAGCTGGGAAAAGGAGAGGACAAACGCGTCGACAGGGGTCTAGCGAGTGGGGCAGTGCCACGCGGGCCAATCACGGACCGCTCCTGCCTCGCCTCTATTTCAGTCCTGCCACGTGCAAGGCAATCGCTCTTCTTCCTCCTCCCGTGTCACACTTGATCCAAAATGCATTCACCAACCTCATCCTACGCTTTCCGCCCACAAGCTGGAACCCCTCATCATCTCACAGTTGCGCACCCCGCCACATTGAACGACTCTGCACAACCACTGAAAATGCAGATTCCACAATTTTGGCAGATCTGCGGAGGAAACCCGAAATCCGTCATTGTTTCACCCGATGGGCAAGCTGCATGTATCAGATCGAAAGATCCTTCCGGATGACATCAATTGGGGCATACGAAAACTTTTCCTACATGAAAGGCGTAAGGACCACTCGAGCGAGCGCTCCAATTGAGCCACGCTCGGTGGCAGACGCATCTTCAAATTCCAATAAACGATGGAAGCGAGACCGGATCTCTCCCGGGAAGAAATTTGCAAAATCGTCGAAGACCACGCCCATGCACTCGCCGACAACGTCAACACTCGGGATTTCTCCCGCTCAGCTTCAGGCTGGCGATTCCTAGCCGACTTCTTCCAAGCGGAGTCTTCCCATCCCGAAGGCAGCGATGGCAGCAGCACTCTACTCAGCTTAGACGACTTCATAAACCTACACAAGGCCATCGCAATCGCTTATCCAACATATCAACTCAAATTCGTCGGCTTGAATACTGAAGTCTACACCACCGGCAGAGGAGCGCAGACAAGCACAGAAGCACAATGTTTCATGACGATGGAGACAACTGGAATTCCCCCTGGAATCATACAACAGGCTATCGGTGTGACTACTTGTCGATACATTGAAGGCAAATGGGCTTGCGTACACTACTCTGGAATTCGAGGCTCTCTGGGTCATAAATACTAGGACTATCGAAAACGCTCCCATTCTAAATCGAAACACGGCGAAGCACTTCGCCAACATCAATCGTCCCAGATCGATTTGCCTCCATAGATGGTCCCTCGCGAAGCCCGGGCCTCGCCTGAAACATTGTGTGTCGCCGTATGCATAAATGTGTGGCCTTGGAGAAATGGTCCGCTGTAGTCGGATGCGACGTAGTCCCCATCTGCCATCCGCGCCTTGCCGGTCAAGTTCACGACTCCCTTGAAGATATGCTGGCTTCCCACGCCTTGCTCGACTTTCTGGACAGCATTTTCCAAAGCCAAATCGACTCCTTTCGCAGCCTCCTTCAGTATCTGCACCGTCTCCGCCGGACTTACACTCTCGGTCACCGGCTCCATCAACGTCGACGCCTCCGAATCCGCAATAGGTTGCGTCTTGATCTCCATCGCCGGAAACAGCTCTACCAGAGCATCGATATGAAAAGTCTGGTCCTCTATCAACCGTTCAAACTTGACTTTATCGTGTAACGCCCACGAAGTCTTCTGCCGCATGCTCGCCGCCTTCTGTCTCGACACAGCCAACTTCTGAACCTTCTTCGTCAGCGCCGCAATAGTCGTATCCGTCCGCTCCAGATTCGATATCTAGTTCTCAGAATAAACAATCAGCACATCTCTTCGCCAAAGCAATCTTTAATCAACCTACCACCGGCGTCTCCTTCAACCGATACTTCCTGGCCCTGCGTTCCGCCTCATCAAAATCGTCCACAATATGTCCCAACAACTCTCGAACCTTCTCACTCTCCTCCAGCGAAGCCACCAAAGCACCGCTATACACCGCCGTATCCTGGTTCTCAATAAACTGCACGGTCTCCTTCCACCGCGTGAGACGGAGTTGTAGCAGCGAGATTTTCAGAGCGGCTTTGTTGTATTCGCGGCCGTATTTGGAGCCGGATTCGATGTAGTTGAAAGCATTGAGGCAGCTGTCGAAGAGGGTTGCTAGGCCTGCGCCGCCGATCACGAGGCCGGCTACTTCAGCCATGCTTTGATTTTTGACGTGCCTTGCCGTCCTTGGAGTTGTTGTTTACACCGGAATGATGTACGATGTATCCGCCTGAGGAGGTAAGGATGAACGCTGCTGTGTCTTTTAATCCAGGTCTGAAAGGAACAGAGGGCGACACAGGAATCAGGATTGAGAAGAAACGGCGGACCGTCTCGTAAGCTTCTCAGGGTGGCCCCTCGCAGCCTCTCTGAGCTTGCATGAGGGCGGCGGCTGTGCAAGCCACCACAGCCTGGGTCTAGACGAAGCGACACGTGCTGCTTCAGGTGACTTTCTAAACCTCGCGAAGAACAGAGAAATAATAGCTTCGAGTAGGAAAAGACACCCGTATTCTCTGACTTTACGATCAAGCAAATCTAACATACACATACACTGCAACCAATCGCCTAATCGGGTATCCATTTCGTTCGCATCCTTCTAGTAACACATGAAAGTAAGCCGTAGAGTAGTACAACCACCTCCGCCCCATCTCGGGTCTCGCTAACCATCAAAGAAAATCGGGAAGTGAAAGCCAGTTGTCGCTCAGCCACAATCCTGATGTTTACCAGTCATCGGTCAGTATTTATGATAGTAACCACCCGTCAACGACTAGTTAACAGGGATACCTTCCCAAACAACCAGAAACTAAATCGGGAAGTGAAAGCCAGTTGTCGCTCAGCCACAATCCTGATGTTTACCAGTCATCGGTCAGTATTTATGATAGTAACCACCCGTCAACGACTAGTTAACAGGGATACCTTCCCAAACAACCAGAAACTCCAGTTCAGGCTCAGAGCCAGCGGGCTGCGACCGCAGCTTCTTCATCAGCTGACGCAGCGAAACACGTCCAGGTCCTTCATCGCGGGTGATGCGAGGTAAGCGGCTTCCACCAGCCAACTCCGACAGAGCTTTGACTCGGATTTCTTTGATCTTCTTGCCTTCGCCGCGGAGCTCGTCTGGAAGTTGCGCTTCCACCAAGTCGAAGAACTCTTTGGCGGTGCTGCAGTCTTTCAGGGGCATGTAGTCGGAGAAGTCCAGGGATCGACCCCAGTTGATCTCGACTGTGACGTTCTCAAGCGATGCACCACCCAGCGATGTTGGCGTGCTCTTCTCGTCGGGGAGCTCTGGCTTGGGAGCCTGTGAGGGAAGGATAGGAGGTCTAGGTAGTGTTGGCCGATGGGCCGCGTGATTCGTATGCATGCTGCCGTTATGTGAGCTCGTATCCACTGGCGCTCCGGCCACCGCATCGCGTGGCGGAAGGCTGTCGAGTCGATCTCTTCCAGGGCCGGCTGGAGGCGTTGCTCCGACACCTGCATTCGGTATGCTGTAACGAGCGCTGAAAGGCTCAGATGGCCTGGGAGGATGAGGAGCGATTCTCTGCTCTTCAGGCTTGTTTTGGGGTGGGATAGGGATGGGAATAGACATGTCCGCCGGATGTAAGGGATTGACATGTTTGCGAATGGATTCTTGCACGAACCGCTGATCTTGGCGCCGTCGCTCCGAGAGTACGGAAAACACGTGAAAGTCAGTCCGCGCTTTTGGCTCCTCAATGAGTATTTCCTTGTACACAGCCAAAAGATTGCGGGGCGTCTCGACGGACTGAAGGTGCCGGCCCACTGGGCATTGAGTGAATTCGCCCAGTATGTTATCTGCGGTAGGGTTCCAAGTCATCTGCATATTTGAGGCTGCTGCCGCATGTTGAGGGGGTTGGGCATATGGCGCTTCTCTGAGAGACCGTCGCGGAAGCTGCTGTACTTCGCCGTGTGCGATGGCTGGGCTCCGCATTGGAGTTCCAGTGGGAGTTGGATCTTTGTCCTCACGCCGAGCTCCAAGGATGACTTGTTGATGTGTCTGGTCTCGTGCATTCACGCTTGCCCATCTTGGCATCTGGTCGACTGGAGCAGCCGAGACAGCTGGTGGTTCCGACGTAGCAGGCCCTCTAGCATGGACGCCATTAGTATTTGTCGACTCCTTAGGAACGTCAGGTCTGATTTCTAAGGGTACACCCAGAGGCAGAGAATGCTTGCGTGGCAGACCCGTTTCAGCAGTAGTATAGCGCGCTTGAGGAGGATCTGTTCTGGGTGGTGCATTCGCCCCTGGGTGAGCGTAGATTGTGCGAAGAACCGTTGCTGGAGGATCGGAAGCAACAACGCGGTGGTTCTGATGTGATGGCTCGTGTTGACTCGGAAGCGTCTGCGGAGGCGGATGTGAATGTGCATGAGGATGCAGGCGGAAGCCAGGGGGAGGTTGCGGTTGGACCGGCTGTCTTTGGGGGTGGTGAAGATTGTCGTGCATCGATCCATGTGTCGGCCGAGGAGTCAATATCGGTGGTCCAGGAAGTGTCGTCAGAGGGATTACTCGTAGTCGCTCTGGCGATGCTTGATTGCTCGGGGTTTGCGCAGGAATGCTGGGTGGTGGCATGCTACGTCGGTCAGGGTCAGGGCCGCTCTCTGGAGCTTGGGCCGAGGAGCGACGTGTCTCTGTGGTCTCTGGAGTCGAAGCATGTTTTGACTTGGGCTTCTCCAAGATCTCACCATCACGAGGGATGATGCGGTTCGAGGCATCATCTTCAGGTACATGTATAGTCCTGATGACGCCGCTGTTGCCCATGGGTTTGCCTGTTCGGTCTTGAGCTTCAATGTAGACGAAGCTGGCGTAGTGCTCGCAGACCAAAGTCTCTTCGAACCCGTTCTTCGGCGAGTAGGAGAACCTTTCTTTTGACTCGCCTGTTTCCGTCGTCTTGTACACCTGCCAGGCTATGACTTCAGTAGTACCGTTCCATCTCATGTGGATAGTGATACCTCTTCGAGCGCCAGTTTCCCACGCTTTGGAGGAGGCGATGACAGCTCCGGTGGGACGACCAACTGTGCTGTGCGGCATCTCCCTGGCGGACTCTGGTTCCCGAGACTTGATGGCGGGCTGTTCAATAGAGTCGGCCCTCTTGACTGGGGGTTGCTCTGGAGTCGCCGGGTCGACATGCTTCTCTTGAGGTTGAGGCTCGCGTTCTTCTGCTGGTTGCTGCGGCGCTTCATCCTGCGCTGGTACTGTGCGCTCAGGTTCTTCTCGACCGTTGTGGACAATGGCGCTCGATCTCCTTTCAGAGGCATGCGTCACAGACCTGGCCAATGAACTTGCTCGACTGGATCCTTCGCGACGATTGACATAGCTTCTCGGCGGTCGTCCTCGAGGCACACTTCTAGTGATGACCCTCTCGTCGGTCGCCCAATCTGGTCTGCTGTCGATGTCTACCTCGTACCATTTGCCACGCTTATCACGATATTGTGTGACCTGCACCTGAACATCACCTTTGAGCGAGTCAAGCTTGGATCGACCACGCGTCCGACCCAGCTCGCCTTGATATGCAGAGCCATCTGCCATGCTAGATGTCGTCGTGCGTGCCGGGCTTGGAGGTCTTGGATAGAACGCGCTCGAAAAGCTGCCCGGCCGAGGCTCTTTGGTGGTGATATTTGCGAGTTGCGTGCTGTTGACCTTGAACTTGACAAGAAGTGACTGGTTTCCGTTCGTAGCTTCGTCATCGTCTCTGTGGCTCCGTTTGGGAGGGAATTCGTGCTCCTCGGTAGATCCTCGTTTCCGCTTGCGTCCAGCTTGGGCATCACTGTCAGTGTACGAGTCCTCGATGTAGTAGTCAGCGAAAGTATATCCAAAACTGCTTGGAGGCTGTGACCGAGATTTTGGCCTAGCATTTGCGGGGGATGACATTTCGATATCTTCAGTCCCGTTTTGAGCCGGCAAAGTCGGAGAAGGTTCCTTCTTAGGCTCGTAGATGCCTGGCAGTCCGTGTGGCATGACTTCAGGCGCCTCTATGGGCGATGGCAAGGCTGGTGGCGGGGCCGTGACATGAGTTGGCTGCGTGTTAACAGCCGACCAAGAGTTGGTGGGCGGTGCATCGGCGCCTCCCATCTCAACGTCGTCACTGTGGTCGCCGCGATCCACGTGGCCACCATCCACAAACCAGGGTAGATCGTCTCGTCGAGGAGTCACAGAGGCAGAGTCGTCATGGCCAGCCTGCGTCTTAGCGCTGACGCGGCGATGTTTCTGCAACTGATTGTCGTGGTAGTTGCAGCATTTCTCGACGACGAGTGCGTAGAAGCGCTCTTCGAGTCTGGTGCAGCATCAGCGATTAGTCATGGCAAGACACAAGGGCGGGCTAGGCGGAATCCTTACATTTGACGATCGTCTGGGTTGGTGAAGTACAAATGACGAGGGTACTTGCCGTCGAAGGCATGGGGAGAAGCGTCCTCCAGCCAAGGCGGCCGCTCATGTTCGGGGCCGGGCCAGATGTCGTTACCGTGTTGGGCGAGCAGATTGAGCGCATCCTCCTGAAGAGCGAGCGAGGCGCGAATGTCGCCGTTGGATTTGTTCACGTAGGCGGTGGCGATGACCTTGATGCCCTCGAGGATGGCCTTGATGGGCGGCGAATCTTTGTTTGACTGACGCGAGATGCCTCGAACGGAGCGAAGCCCTAGACTCCTCTCAATCGACACGAGATCCCGATCGCCCTTCATCACGAGGCGAACGTGCACCCATCAGGCGCCGGCGACGACACAGCGCAGGGGTAGGTGAGCGGTGAGTAGTGACGAGTGGTGTGCAGCCAATGCGAGCACGGTGAAATGCGCGGGTGTAGAGTGGATGGCAGGAAGTTGTAAGGTAGCAAGTAGTATGGATGCGCAGGTTCTCGTAAGAGCGAGACTGGAAGGAGCGAGAGGGTAAGAGCAGCTTAAGGAAATTAGAGGGAAGGAGCCCGTAGGTTGTGTGCCGCATGCATTATTTGCGCGCACGGTTGGCGATGACGAGCCAATCGTGTGCTACGGGCGGGTCAGTAATAAACGAATCGAGACGTGGAATTAGCAGAGAGCGTTTGGGAAAGTATCGAGGGGTACGGAGCATAAGTAGCACGCGTTGGTCTCACGTTGACACCGCACATTTTTCCCCAGCGGACATGCGGCACAGCAGACATGGCGAGAGCGCTGAGTGCGAGCGTTGGCGAGACATCGATGAGCTACGGAAAATGTCTGATTTGTTATCATTTCTACCACACGAGGCGGCTTGCGGAGGGCCGTTTCGAGGTAGGTAAGTGATGATGACGCCAGGGATGGCAGCACAGGCCTGCGCGCTAGGTCCAGCCATACCGATCTCGATTGGGAGGCCAACCGTAATTTGGGGCCCGCAGCCTGCCGATCATTCCATACCTTCGCACCTTCGTAAGAGCTTCATGTCGCGGCGATTGCCGGTGTTGTCAATGCATCCATCAAGCCCAGTCCTGTTCCATCTCGGCAGAACGCCTCGATTCTAGCCTGCCTAAGATCCTACGGGCAGAAGGCTGAAGAGGCCTGATTTGTGCTGTCAAATTGCCGTACGTGGCCTTGGCGCTGTGCTGACACGGCGTAGTGAGCCTATTGCAGCTAGCAGCTAAGTTTCGCATCCCACATCCCGTACGAAGTTGCAAGCCACAGGCGATAACGATGCCGGTGGAGACTCCACTCCATATCTGAGTTCAGTCCGAGTTACTGACAAGTGGTAGCGTATCTCTCACTGCAAGGGTCTGAATCCTGAATCCTCCTGAGACGAAGGTACGGAGGGCGAGCTCGCAGACCGGCCGTGCTGCCCGATTCGTCTCTGCTAATGGAATTGGTGAGCATAGTTGTCGTCTCACATTAATATGCCTCGTGCTGCCACCACGGCACGCTTGATGGGTATTGTTACGGGATCGCCACTTCATTGTTTGGACGCAGAAGGCAAGCTGTAGCCTCTGGTCATGAAGTCGCTGTTCTTCGCGAATTGCTTGCCTTGAGCTCGTGCAGAGAAAAGGCTTCGGAGATTGTCGCTTTCAAGCCTCCTCTTCTTCGCTTCTTCTTGCTCCTGTATCACTTTGGCTGTCAGAGAGGCCGTAGCAGCATTATTGATGCCGTTGGAGCCATTGGAGCCGTTGGTATCCGGGGTCTCTTTGGCGGCTGGTGATGCGCAAGCCTGTCTGTTCTGCTTGGCATTTCCAGCTGTCGCATTACCAGCATCCACGGTGCTTTCAGTTGCCTCGTCTCTTTTCTTACGCTTCTTCCCTCCTGAAGCCTTCTTCAGCGAATGCGAGAGTCCCTTTTCTTGAAGGGTCTTCACTCGTAACGAGAGTCGCGCAATGTCCGTCGCGGAGGTCGGCAGGATCGGTATGATGTCGTTTGATGCATATGGCGAATCGCAAGTCAAGCACTTCTCGCCCGAGACTTCTCTGATGGCGCTTACAGAAAAGACGTGGCCACAGGGCACAATGTATGCTGCTTTTGCGCCGGGTCCCAGCTTGTCACCAGTCATAGGACACTTCCAGACTGCACGCTTGGCAGAGCCGTTTGCTTCCTTTATAGCTTCCTCATCAACTTCGAATTTGACCTCAACCACATCTTTCAAGCTCTTGACCATGCCCTCAGTGACTCTCTCGGCATCTTCCTTGCGCATCCCTTCAACAAGGTACTCCAAGATGGTCGCCTTGTTGTAGAGTTTTCCCGACGAGTCGGATACCACTGGCTGTTCGAGAGGTTCTCGGGAGATGGAATCGGTTGTCCACAGGTATTCCTGCTGCTCGTGTTGCGACTCTTTGATCTCGGCAGTGGTGGGGTTGCGCGCGACCTCTTTGACCAGCTCCCGGCGCGTGGGGATGCTGCCGCCGTCGTTGCCCATCTTGAAGGGGTTGTAGTGGGGATAGAGTATGCTGATGTCTCGAGCGTAGAGATATAAGAAGGCACATTCAAATTAGTGCACGTGATGCTTATGTAAATTCGGTATCTTCGTCCAGGGCAAGGGCGAATGCAGCTACCCGGATTTGGCAGGGCCCACGCACAGGATTCGCCGACATGTTCTGCGTCGACCGAGGGCCAGCGGATGCGACACTTCCACAGTTGATGAAGATGAACTGCATCGCCGACTCTCACACTCCAGCAATTGCATCCTCCCTCGGAGCTTGCTTCATATTGTCCTCGTCACCCCGCGCCGTCTGTCACCACTCTTCCGCGGCCACTCTTCGGGGAGGAAGAAGCGGCGAGAAACTTAACTCCGCCGAACTCCATTCGGCACCTGCTCTCGTGATAAGAGACCAGAGGGCATAGATTGCGTTGGAGCAGACGACGTCGTCTCCTCAATGACCCAGTAATGGCCGAAATACTGCGACCGTCTTTGAGCAAGAGGCGGCGGCTTTCCAGCTCCGCCGACATGCAGCAGGCCATTGCCCAGCCCGGCTCGATCAAGATCAATGTGACCGGGGCTCATATCATTGACCACGAGGACGAGGACTCCTCCCCGGACAGGTCACCATCCAGTCACCATGAGACCGAGGAACATTCGTACGAGCATCACAAGCGAGATATTCGGCTTCCCAATCACACTGCAGTTGTCAGCCATGTCGCAGCTGACATCGGCGGATCATTAGCCAAAGTCGTGTACTTCAGTCGTGAGAACGAACACGCGGAATCTGGTGGCAGGCTCAGCTTTCTATCCTTCGAAACAGACAAGATCGATGACTGCATCGAGTATCTCAGGACTCTACAGACGAAGCATCAACAAGCCAATGGTCTCGACAACGCCACAAAATTGAGTATCATGGCTACTGGAGGCGGTGCCTTTAAATTCTACGATCGGATCCGGGAACGGTTAGGGGTTGAGGTTGAGCGCGAGGACGAGATGGAGTGCTTGATCAAGGGACTGGATTTCTTCATCACGCAAATCCCGAACGAGGTCTTTACATACAATGTCGATAACGAGCCGGACACCGCCGTCGACTTCCAGGAGCCCAGGACAGACGTTTACCCATACTTATTAGTCAACATCGGCAGTGGTGTCTCTATGATTAAAGTTTCTGGTCCATCGCAATATCAGCGGATTGGAGGTACTTCACTTGGAGGCGGAACTCTTTGGGGGTTGTTGTCCCTCCTCACTGGAGCCCGGAACTTCGATGACATGTTGGACATGGCGGATAAAGGTGAAAACAGCTCGGTCGATCTTCTGGTCGGTGACATATATGGCGAGGGCATGGGTTACGAGAAGATTGGACTAAGCGAAAGAACGATTGCAAGCAGCTTCGGCAAAGTCTTGAAGCGGAAGCGCGAAGCCGAACGCGAAGCAGAGGACGGCAACTTGACCAATGGCGATCAGAGTCGCTCGAAATTTACATCGCAAAACACAGACATAGACGAGAGTGCCGGCAGCGGCTTGGTCGGGGATGGCCGGATGTTCAAGCCCGAAGATATTTCGCGTAGCTTGCTTTATGCTATCAGGTATGACCGCCCCACCACCATACACTGTGGCCACAGTCTCTGACATCCTCGCAGTAACAACATCGGCCAGATCGCCTTCCTACAATCGGAACGCCATGACCTCCAGCGGATCTATTTTGGAGGCTCCTTCATCCGAGGTCATCAGCAGACCATACACACCTTGTCCTTCGCCATCAAGTTCTGGAGTAAAGGCACGAAGCAGGCTTTCTTCCTTCGCCATGAGGGCTACCTTGGCGCTGTCGGGGCATTCGTTAAGCGGAAGCCGGCGAATTGGGGGAGGAGCAAGAGTGTCGAGCCGGCGAATTAGAGCGACGACTACATGTCAACGTCACATGTCAGCAATCAGCAGTCACGTTTACGTGTGCGGAATGCACATGCGGGACATCTCTACCTCATTTGTCAACTCCACCAATCTCTCGCACCCACGCCTTCCCAATCGAGGTCGATCCAGACCGACAAGGTGATACCACGACTCTGTACGGCCCAGTCAACAGTGTAACACTGACCACTTGGTAAAACTGACGCGATGCAGACGTCAAAATCTTGGAAGGCCGTTATGAGCTCGAGTGCCGTTACGGCACATAGCGTTCGTCCTCCTCAAGCTTCCACAGACTTGCAGTCGAGCCTCCCTCGCAGCTTTCAGGGTATGCCAGCGTCGACAGTAGTCCTTCCACAAATCGACGAACAGGACTGATGTCCTATCAGACATGCAGAAAGCAGAGACAATCAATCTGAGAAGTAATGATACATGGAACTCGAGGCCCGTCCCGGCACAGGAACGGCACATTGTCTAGCTAACGATGACGGAACGGAAGTGGCTCTCCTTACGAATACGCACCCTCGGCCTCAGCGAATTGCCATTCTCAATCGTTACTTAAATCACCGGTAACTTCCGACTCCACACTGCAAAAACATGCCACAGGATGACTTATGGAGCTGCTCGGAGCCAGAACCTGGAAATTGGGCGAACGCCAACACCCCCGGCCTTCCCTCCTCAGGGCGGTCGCCCTCGCTTTTCCTTCAGCATCGCTCTCCTTCCACCTCTCTGCCTCTCTGCCCTTGCTTCCCCTCCGCCTGGAATACTTTCTTGTATTTGTACTTTTGCTCCGCCCCTGCCCTCAAGTTCTACGCCGCTCAGCTCAACGTCGTACCTGTCTTCCTTTCGAATTACCTAGAAGACACTTTAGGTGCTATTCCTACGCCAATTGAACCATGGCTCGAAAAGAGGGAAAGCCGAGGATATCGGACCTAGTATCGAAGCTGGGGCTACGAGCGGCTTACACAAAGCTGAAAGAAGACTGGAACGCCGCGCCTTTGGTGAAAGCCATGTACGAGCAAGATTTGCCGGATATTCAACGCCAGTTTTACACAATACTAATGGACCAGATATCAGCTTGTCCACAAATTCGAGCGGCAGCATTAGCTCTCACCGAGGTTGGATAGATTCAATTCAATCTGACTGCTACGAGCGATATCACGACTGATGCGAATGCAGAAATACGGCCAGGCGCTCTGGCCGGAGAGCCCCCATCGCACGTGGCTATTCTAGCCTGGACAACCAGCCACAAGCGCGCTGTACGCAAGGCACCTTTGCTTCACCAAGCCTTTCTATCGTCAATTGTGAGAAGCCCCCTTACCTCCCTTGCCCTGAGAGAACCCCCTTCCTCCACCTATTTTCAAAGCCATCTGGGAGCTAGCGACGTAGACTGACGCGCTGGTCATAGCATCGAGCAGACTATGTATGAACTTGTCGTGGAGCGAACCAAGAGATATAGGAAGGATAATCTGCACAAGATAACTCCTCGATTCGAGAGCGTTGTGTGTGATGCGAGTTGGTCACCAGCCATACAGACATGACAAAGCCGATCCTCGGGCTTCCGATCTTCCACGTTGCGAATTCACAACTGCTGGGCGTCCAACAGTACCCCTAATGCGCACCTCAACGCCGCTGGGTTGAAAGAAGCTGGGGTATGGCTCGGCAACTATGACGACGAGAAAGAGGCTGTCAATGGCCCATCATTTGACGACGTCACTCGGACTATTCCGTAGACACTCTTGGTGGGACACAACGCGGCACCAGCGGATTCACGGTCTTTGACGAAGCACCCCAGTCAGAGACAATAGAAGTAGGCTGTGCCGCCTACCATGCGACCGCACACGAACGACCACTTCAGATACGATGCATCACATTTGACTGGGATGAGAAAGAGACAGACACGATGATGTGGAAGAATATCTGGACGTTTAAGTGTAGCCTTGACGGAAAAGACGTCTTTGCGATATGATGGAGGAGGGCCGGCCAGGAATTGATAGCGCGGCGCAAAACCTATACTCTTTTTCGAGAGTCAATGGTGGCTACACTGCTTCGATCTGCCTCTCCGGCAGCACGTCAGGAGTCCGCGCCATCGAAAGCAGCTGCAACGGTAGTATTGGCTGTCTGAAGCGGAAGCGGGAGGCGTGGCGCCCGCAGACTGCTGATTCGTAATCAGAAAGTGAGGTCCCGGCGAGGGTGTCTCGTGAAACTTTCAATACGATCGACCGTAGCGCGACTTTGCCTTTCCAGGAGCTTCCCTATTGTCGAGTGGATGGGTGCCATGCTCCTCGCCAGCGCTTCCCGTCCAAGGCACCGGAGCACGATAGCCTATATTCAATTAACCCCCAAGTCCAGAGAGGACTGGCTCCTCAGGCCAACGACGACGAAGCCGAGCCTACGACATCTCAAGCTCTCGTCTCTCGACAGAGTACTTCTGTCAGCTTCATGTCTGCTCCGATCTTCACATTCCGTGTCCGATTATGAATCACCGTCGACTGGTCCGACGCTCGGAAAGTCGTCTTCTTAAACGACACGATGGAAGCAGCGGACATCTTTGCCTTGATTAAGACGAGACCAGGCTAGCCAGTATATTAGAAGGCAGGTCGGTCGCAGAACTGAGAGTATGACTAGGAGATTGGCAAGCTGAAGCTCAGCAATACATCGACATCGACATGGAAGATAGGGATGGTTGAGAGACTATCCTGGATTATGCCGAAGAGAATCTAGGTTCTGAGCTGTCCGGCTCTGTCTCGAGGCAGGATTGAGAGCGATTAGTGATGGGGGATTGCACTGGATCTCCCGATCTGAGAGCGTACTGATATAATAGGGATTCGTTATCTTGGTGTGAATATTGGCTGCGATATGTATGCAGACAGGCAGACTGCCTGGCACTAGCAAATTTGTGAACTCTTCTACCGAGCCGTCTGAAATCTTGCCTGGAACGACTACTACTACGTCAACAAGTGCTTCGATAGACGTTCCAGATAACACGATCATTGAAAAGCAGGCTGTGAGAAGACCCTTGCGTCTCCTCCGGCTGTACCGGGCCGTACTGGCAGCCAGAAGGCTCCACCAGACAAGCTCGATGTGCCTGGCCCAGAGAGCGAGATGTGCTCAGGAGAGGAAGAGAAAGAGGTGCAAGATCGAGAGAAGCCTCTGTGATACTTGGGCTGTTTTTGCATGTTCCCTAGCGCCGATCGCCGAGCTGCCTTTTTCACATGCAAATCACGTTTCAGGACCTCATAATGGTGACGAGCAAAGCTTTCGCACGAGAAATTACGATGAAGATAATCACCATTCGGTCTGAAGGCTACATGCTCTCTAATGTATGCTCAGTGCAAGAGCACAAGACCGTGCTGATGTATAACGTATACAGCATGTAGCATGATCGTCTAATAACGATCGCTGTCTGTATCCCAAAGTATGACCTTGTCGTAGAAGACCCAACGTGACCCACTGCTCAATAGCATATAATCCGGAATGAGTACATGCCCTTGGTGCCCTCCGCGCTCTCGGTTGTGGTAGTCCCATGAGCCGTAGTGAAGGAACCGTACGAACCCTGACAGTCGGCGGCGTGGTACTGTAACGGGTCAGCAAGTGCCACATGCCTACGAGTGTCTTCGCTTCGTACTTACAGTGCGGACTTCGCAGAGCTGCTCATCGCCAGAGACGTCTTGGAGGCTCATGCAAGTGGTAGGCTCGGGGTTGTAGTAGCAGTCGCCCCAGATGCCGTCGGATATGCCCGTGACTGTGGAGATGATTGGACCGTCACAGCTATCCGAGCCGGAGACTTGCATGCCGCTATAGGCGGTGACGAAGTAGGTCTCGCCGGTGGCGACGACGGATGATGTGAAGAGGGCCATGACGGAGGCGAGGGTGATGAACTTGGGGAAGAACATTGCGAGTATGCGGAGAGGTCAAGGGCTGGTTTGAGCTCGACTTGAGGTCTTGTGAAGTGGACCTAGCTTGCGAGGAGAAGGACGACTTTATCTTGATTTATGAAGGCTAAAGGTTGAGCAAGATGAGTGTGTATGTTTTGGTGGAAGTTGATGTATTTGTTAGAAGGCCGGCGCGCATGAAAGAGTGATATTTAGAGAGGGAATGGAAGCATGCTCAGACTGTTATCACATGAAGTGACCTGACCGACCATGATCATATGCAGGGACAGAGCCGTTTGCCTCATGCATTTTCCCACACACGATGACGCGCATTACTATGGCCTCTGAGAGTGACCATGTGCGATTGACAGTTCGCCCAGATGACCAAGATAAGAAGGAGGTGAGCCAGAGGAGATGAAAGAAGTCGGTATGCTCCACATGGTCACCGACCAGCAGAAGAGTCTCCCAGCTCTCATCGTTCGAAAGCAATAGATGCAAACATTGCGAGAACAAACAGAGTAGATGCGTGTGAAATAATCGCAGGATATGACTTCCAGATGGACTTTCTGTCTCGTTGGAAAAATGGCTGAATTCGACATAAGCCTGCAAACCGTCTTGAATGTCTCGATTCCCCGGGTCATCAGAACTGATAAGTCCCGAGATGGTCCGATGCGTGGTTCGTCCTGTAAAGCGCAATGGCCGCCATGATGCTTCATTCTACGCTGCGGCGCGGAGATTCGTCAATATTTCGAGAAAGTGATGATACATATGAAATCACTATCTTGAAGTGGTGATAACACTCGAAAAAGCACTATCCTGCCTCGGTCCAAAGGGAACGCAAGATGTCGTCGTCCTCAACATGTCTTCCTTAGAATGCCATTTCCAGGCTCGTGCTGAGTGGGAGGGTCCGTGTGGTAGAGCAATTAATACTCTTCTTTTCGAGGTGTCGCTTGTGCTCTGCAGTGCAGCTGCCAAACGCGTCATGCGCGATGCAACTGCACTGCCTTCTCAAGCGCACGATACTCATCGGGCTTGGAACTTGAATTCCAGAGGCCGCCCTTCTCTCGGAGCTTCGCGAATTAGAAATTGCGTCCGGCTGCATGCAAGTGGCTCATGCAGGACGAGCTGAAGCTTTCCGCCTCCTCTCGTGGGTTGGAAGACTCCGCCCCATTCACGAGGCTGGTTCGCCATTAATACTCTCCTCCCTTTTCCTCTCAGGCGCTCTCCCAAACGGTTCGATGTGCCTCTAGATCAGCGATTCTTCCAGGCAAAATCGCATGGCCCAAGAACACACGCCGCTCTCCGAATACCATGTCGGCATTCTTTGCGCTTTGCCTCTCGAGAAAGCCGCCGTAATTGCCACATTGGACGAGATCCAACCAGATACCCACGATTTACCTCCAAATGATGGCAACATCTATACCTTTGGCAAGATAGGGGCCCACAACGTCGTCGTGGCCAGCCTGCCAGCTGGGATGACAGGCAAAGGAGTGGCTGCAAGTGTAGCAACCAACATCACACGCAGCTTCCAGATCAAGTTCGGCTTGATGGTGGGCATTGGCGGGGGTGTTCCGACCAAGAGAAAGGACATCCGCCTAGGAGACGTTGTTGTCAGTGCACCAGACGGCAAACATGGAGGTCTGATCCAATGGGACTTCGGGAAGTTCGAGCAGGACGGGTTTCAAAGGACGGGCCAAATGAACAGACCGCCGGTGGAGATGCTCAGTGTGCTCAGCGAACTTCAAACTCGGCACGAGCAGCCCGGAAGCAGTAAGATTGGACAGCACCTATCCAGCATCGCAACAAAGATGGGCGAGAAGTATGCATACCAAGGAGCAGAAAACGATCGCCTGTTCCCACCAACGTACAATCATGTCGGAGGCCCCGAAAGCTTTTGCGACGATGATGGCTGCTGTGAACTCGACCAAGCCAGCACAAGAAATCCGCGACCAGATCCTCAAAATCCTCGTGTGTTCTTCGGGAACATCGCTTCGGGGGATGAAGTGATGAGAAATGCTTTGCAGAGAGACAAGATAGCTCGCGAACTTGGAGCTCTGTGCTTTGAGATGGAAGCGGCGGGCCTAGACGTCAGCTATCCGTGCCTGGTCATTCGCGGCATCTGTGACTATGCTGATTCCCATAAGGACAAGAGCTGGCAGAGATATGCAGCAGCGGCGGCAGCCGCTTTCGCAAGAGAGTTCTTAAGCTTTATCAGACCGCAGAAGCCGGAAGTATTGTCATCCAGCATATCCAGTAGGTAGCCAAATCCAGTCACAGCGTCTCATCTGATCGCACATCTCACGATTTCTCAGTCAAAAGACCAAGATCGAAATCCAAGTCGAAGAGCCCACTTGATCACCAGCTTCTGGAAGCGTCCGCACAAGGAGAGTCAGACCGAGTCGCGGAGCTCATCACTCGAAAACCCAAGCTAGACTTCAAGGACGAGAATGGGTGCACGGCGCTCCATCATGCTGTCTTGTGCCGTGGTCCTGGAAAATTCAAGACAGTGAAGTATCTCAAGGAGAAGGGCTGGAGTCAGAATGTCTCCTCCGCGAAGTATGGGACACCTATCTGCATTGCCGTGCTCCAGAAGGATGTCGGCATAGTAGATCTGCTCAACGAGTCTGAATGCCACAAAGTCCTGAAGGGCTTTGGATCTGTCGTACACGCTGCTTGTTACATTGGAAACGAGCGAATTGTGCGGAATGTAACCAGAAACGCGGCTGCAGCTGCGATGACAGCGGACGTCGACTTGTTTGCATATGATCGAGTTTGCGGAAACGAAGGAGTCCACCGAGATTCCACTACTTCGTTAAAACATTGTTCGCCTGTGATGCTAGCCGCTCGCGGCGGACATCTGAAGGTCTTGCGGGCATTGAGCGACATCGTTGCGGGCGGTATTCATCCTGCTGACTCAGTCGAATCTTTCCAGATCATCCGCAGACCGCAGGTATTTGAGAGAGAGCACTCCGGCCGAACGGCATTGATGTTCGCTGCTGAATTTGGCCATCGTGAATGCGTTAGCTTTCTGATTCAAGAAAGGTCGAATCTGGAGATTTCCACAAGTTCCGGAGATACAGCATTTTCGCTGGCACTGCGGAACCGTCATCGTGGTACCCAATGTCGTTTCTGCGACTGCGCGGAAGAGTTGCTCCTCCAAGGCGCTCATTTCTGGAAGAAATTGGGAAAAGGTGCTCAAATGCAAACCATGCTGCATGTGGCCGTCCAGGCCGGCCATGATAAGATCGTGAAATGGATTGCTGAGAGGAAAGACGTCGTGAACGCACGCGACGGCAAAGAGCAGACACCACTCATACTTGCAGCAGAACTCGGACGTAACGAGAGCTGCAAGCACTTGCTCGCGGGATACGCCGTTGTAGATGCACGCGATGCCGACGACTGGACGGCTTTGATCCATGCTGCCGGACATGGACATAAAAAAGTTGCCGACAAGCTCCTTATGGCCCAGGCAAATCCTCTGTGGAAAACAAGCGGTGGCGACACGGCCCTGCACAAGGCGGTCGCAGGCGGTCATATCGAGGTAGTCCAGGAACTGTGTAGATGTTTCCGCTCACGGAGCAGCCAGGGCATCGACGCGCTAAACTATGCGAGGCAAACACCACTGCATGTTGCAGTGTCGAAGCAAGCTCTCGACTACGGCTTGATTCAGGTTCTTCTTGATGCTGGTGCAAGCACGTCAGCAGAAGACTACGAAAAGCAAACGGTGCAGCAGCTGGTCAGCGCGCGCGGAGATCAAGCCCTAGCAGTACTCTTCGAAAGCCATTGGCTGAAGCAGCTTCAGGAGCAGGTCACGAATGCAACACCGCCGAGGGCAGACGAAGCCCCCACTGGCAGTCTTTGGCAAAGTCTCCAGAAGCAGGGCCTGTTGGGCAGTTTGGGCAGGCGACGCAATCTCTCAGGTGATCCGGACGAGGATGAGGCGCCGTACACTGCAATGCCTCGGATGGCGCTGCCACGCTGGGCGGGGGGGAGGTGATTGCCAAGAAGAATAATATGTCGTGTTTTGCCGGATTCTCGGTTGTACGTTATATCGATGAAGAAACGGTGAGGCGAGGCGAAGTGAGGTCAAAGAAGGAAGGGCAGAGTGAAAGTCGAAGCCGACATCTGCGTCGGGTGAGGTCGGGTATCCAGCTGCACAAAAAGGTGGGACGGGTAGATTGCGGGATGAAGCTTCAGATGGAGCTCCAAGTTGTTCCTGGCATTGACGACGACAAGCCATATCCTACTTATTCTACTTAACCAATGGCCTCGTCGCCGCTGGATGACGATGTAAGCGCTTTATATACCCATATGTACTCCCAACTAACGTGGATATTTGTAGGTGTTCGCACAGCTGCGCAAACCCATCGATCCTGCGGTCATTGAGCAGCGCGAGCGAGAAGTCAACGAGCGCATTCACGCCTCCTACCAGAAGGCCGAGCGCCGCCAGAATGAGCTCGTACGACTACCCGGTAGAACATGCGCTCGATACGTTCATTAACGATGCCGGTAGATCTCGATCAACTCTACGGCGCCGGTGACCATCTCGTCGATCCGTGTGCTGCACGCAACCAACACGCGGCACGCCTTCCTCGAGCGCCTCCTGCAGCCCATCCTCTCTCACAACCGGCACAACGAGCACTACTACACCCTGCGCGAAGCCCTGTCCGAGATCAGCGGTGCGGTAGACAAGCTCGCCCGCCTCGACATCTTCCAGCAGCCCATTTCCACCTTCATCGATCGCCCCGACCCGACTGATGCCACCTCCTCCCCTACCGACTACGCCGTCTATATCAGCGCCAAAGAGCGCGGTCGATACACTATCAAGACGGGAACAGAAGCTGGGAGCTCAGAGGGCAGCGCATACGTGAACGCAACGCTACGGAATATCTTTGGTGGAGCAGAAAGACTCAACGCCAGCGCCAGTCTGGGTACACGAACGAAGAACGCATACAGCGCCACATTCGACAGCCCTATTCTCTCAAACCCAGACCTTCGCTTCGAGCTCAGTGCTCTCAAGTCCAGTAATCTAAAAGAGTGGGCCTCGCATGAGGAGGTGCTGCGTGGTGGACAGGGAAAGCTGCTGTGGCAGACGTCCCCATACTCGAAACATGACATCTCATACAATGGCTTCTGGAGACAAGTCACAGGTCTCGCTGAGAAGGCTTCACCGACAGTACGTGCTGACGCCGGTGATAGCTTCAAGTCCAGCGTATCACACACCTGGACCCACGACTCACGAGATGTGCCGATGCTACCTTCCAGAGGTATCCTCATGAAGACTGTCAGCGAGATCGCAGGCTTCGGTCCTTTGAAAGGAGATGTTGCGTTCGGAAAGTTCGAGCTGGAGAGCCAGGCCGCGATTCCTATTCCCATCCCTGGCATCAAGGGAGACAGTGGGGTGTCATTCACAGCCGGTTTCAGAGGAGGCCTATTGTGTCCCCTACCGCTGGCCGGGAAGCAGAATCTGGAACCCAGCATGATCAATGACCGCTTCCAGCTCGGTGGACCTACCGATATCCGTGGCTTCCGTCTCTCTGGTATCGGACCTCGCGACGGACGCGACGCTGTCGGTGGAGACATCTACGCTGCGGGTGGCGCATCTCTTCTCGTACCGCTTCCTCGTGTTGGCAAAGACACTCCGTTTCGCCTCCAAGCTTTCATCAACGGCGGCCGATTACTCGCGCTCCAGGACTCAAGAACAGGAGACGCAAAAGAGCGACCTATGAGCATGCATGATGTCGGCAATAACGTAACGCGGGCTGTCAGCAGCCTCACAAACGAGCTTCCAAGCGCTTCAGCAGGTATTGGACTGGTCTACGCGCATCCGGCAGCGAGAGTAGAGGTTAATTTCAGCTTACCCCTCGTCATCCGGGCGGGCGAAAAGGGCAGAAAAGGACTCAGCTTCGGAGTCGGATTGACCTTTCTATAGACTGGAGATAGAAAATTTGTACATAATGTAGTAAGTCAAGGGACCCACTTACCTCACCTATCTCTATAGCCTGGGCCACAAGTGACTGCGAACCGGGCAATGGATCTGGTACTGCGCACTGTCAAGGGTGCATAATACCTTGAGAGAGCGCTATTTCTTCACCTCGGAGACAACACGCCGATTATGGACACGCGAAGCCAACATCAGACTCTCACAATAGTCAGACCCGTCAAGGCACTTGTCCCACTCTCGAAAGCCTTCTTCTTGAACGCTGGTCGATGGGGATCGCACTTCCAGATGTGACCGGACAAATCTGTCACCCAGATGCAGTCATTGACTTTGTCGAGCTTGAGACCTATTGGGAGCGCAAAGTATTAGCATTTGCCCGAGTACAAATGACCAGATCACGAACCGATTGCTTCCCCGAATCCTTGCGCTAGGATCTGGCGACCCAGTTTCTTTTCGGCGGCCGGCTGTTCACCATTAAGCGTTTTCTTGTTGAGTGTATTGCCCTGTTGGCAAGTCAGAGCTTTGGTTCCGATCGAACAGTCAAGACTGAGAAGTTCTTACCAGCGGCAGTTCGCCTCGATCGGTCCAATAGAGAATTCCTTCATCTTCGTCGAATTCCAGGTCAATGGGCTCTGGCAAATGGTCTATGACGACCTGGATGTCATCTCGATTGGATGGATCTTTGGGAGTGCCTAAACCGGCGCTGAGAATTCTGCCCTTTGAAGCTTTGGAGGGACCTTTCTGGGTCCAAAAGAGCTTTCCCGTGCACAGTCAGTTGGAGAGATATACACGGCCTGATTCAGTGGGTAAGGACTTACCTTTCCAAACCTTTCGGTCACTGCGATGCCGACGCACCAATTTGTTTCGTCTTTGGTTTCTGTGCGGAAGTCACCGTTTTGCACGAGGATCTCGAGATCGCTACCGTCAGGGTTGCAGCGCATGACCCGGTAGCCTTCGCGGTCACACCAGTACACTTTTTTCTGTGCTTGAACACATAACAGCTGCTTTGGAGTATGTGTGTGACCGCGAGGGACTACAGGCTGGATATCGCTGCCGTCGAATTTGGCGCTGAAGATGCAACCGTCGTTCTGAGATGGTATTCCCTGGTGACACATCAGTATCGATCCTCGAACACTCGCGGAGCTGAGCTTGATTATTTGCTCTTACCATGTCAGTCCAGTAGATCCGATCTCCCAGGACATCGATACCGTCTGGCATAGCCTGGGCATAATGTCAGCACGGTCTTCCAATCCTGTCAAGACCTTATCACAGACCTCATGAGACAAGATTTCCTCTGCGACTGAAGCACCACCTCCAACATCCAGACTCAAGATCCTTCCTCTGTGCATCACCTCCTCGAAGGAAATCTTGTCATCGAGTGGCTCGCCCGTACCAAGATCCAAAAAGATCAGCTTGATGGAGCTTCCAGGAGCCTGTGGCGCATACAAGCCTCCTTTCTCGGGAGTCTTCTTGCCGAGTTTTCCGGCTTGGACATAGTTGTCGTTCAGCCAGTCGAGGTGAACTCTGTCCAATTCACGCTCTGCGACATAGTGCTGCTCGATGAAGCCGACAGTATCGAGACCGACGTTGTCCATCATCCGACAGGGTCCTTGCTTGGCTCCATACATCTCCATGAACACGGCATCAAGCGCTTCGGGCGTCGAAACACCTTCCTGGATGACTTTGAGAACCTCTCTCTTGATCGCAGCCCAAACGCGATTGAAGACAAAGCCCGTGGACTCCTTCAATGCCACGATCGGATGCAATCCAGCTTCCTTGTGTCGATCAGCCATGAAGGGGAATATCCCCTCAGCCGTATGCCCATCCGTCATAAGCTCAACAATCAACGAGGCTGGAGGCATCATGTAATGCGTATTCAGGATTCTCGTCTTAGTCTCTGGTTTCACTTTCCCCAGCATTTCACTAGATTTGAAGGATGAAGAGTTACTCCCGAAAATGCAGTCCTCGGGGGCATACTGCTCTAAATCGTGGAAAGTGTCGATTTTGATGTGGAGGACCTCTGGAACGGCTTCGAAGACCAGCCAGGCATCTTTGACTGCAGACTGAAGATCGGGAAAGGCGAATGCCTTGCCAGGACCGCGCTGGGTCAGGATTGTATAGGCTCCGAGATTGGAGGAGACGTATTCGATTGCGGCTTTGCGTTGAGGTTCGGAGGGATCGCGGATATGGACGTTCCATCCGCCGGCTACCCAGCAGGCCGCTATACAAAGTCGTGGTCAGTACTTCACTTCCTAATCCAACCGATTTATCTTACCTATTCGACGACCAAGGACTCCAGCACCCAGGACGACCACTGGGCGATCTCGAAACGATTTGGGAGGCTGCCAAGCTGCCATTTCTCAACGGTGCAATCCAAGTACACAGAACAATACAATCGATGAGCAAGATTCTTTTCCCCCAGGGCAGCCATTGCATTTACACGACTTCCATCATGGCACGTCATCCAAATTACGAGAAACTCTTGACGTTGACTAAGGGTGCTAAAGGGACACTCGTCGAATGCAGCGAACGCATGGCGCCTGTTGACTGATCGTATTGCATCGAGCTTGCTTTGAGCTCTCTGCTACAAAGAGCTCATATCCATATGGCTTCGGAAGGACTCGGTGCGTACGTTGGCGTCCGAGCTCTCTGAGCATTCACAATATGCCCTACCCCAGCATATTGAGGAAGGATGCTTTGATCCCCACTGAATGAGTAAAGGCATGTCTCTTTGTGTCAACTAACGAACAGAGACGACTTCAGCATGTAGCTTCGCCCAGCAATGTGGCCAGTCCGCGGAATACCTTTCTTTCACATTTTTAAAGTTGAGATGTCGGCACATGGATGGAAGGCGTGGTCGCTTGATCGCGTCCTAATACCTGAGTCAGCACTAACACAAATCCACATTCCCTTCCTCTGCGTTTCCTTTTTCTTGCCTTTCCTCTTTTACTCGTCAGGAAGAGAACCCATCATGTCGTTTGCAGCCCATTCGCGTCGCAGCAATTTCCCCTTGATACATCACGATGGCACCGTTCCTTCCAACTTTCAGAACTCGCTACCGCGCCGCATGATTTTAACGACCAACTGCTAACCACCTCTGCGGCGTCCGAGACTGACTGCAGTCTTTCAGCGGCGTTCATTAAGTTGAAGGACGACTTTGCTTTGCGCGTCGTTCATGGAAGTCATATTTATGCTCCGTGAGTCTGTCTGCATTGGGGTATTTCTGCTGCTTCATATCTTCTTCTTATTTCTGGCTTGAATCGGCTCCTCATTTCTTGACACGAGATGCTGTCGACACACTCGTGAGATCAGAAGCCTTCAGGTCGTCATTCAGATGAATGCCGGCACGAGGAAAAAAAGCCGCGCTCTTGTTTCTTCGATTTCTGTCTTGATTGCAACAACATTGTCCTTTTCGCCTTATCACAAGATCTTCCTAACAACAGGCTCCCACATAAACAGACCTTTACTCAGCATCTCCATTTCGCAGCTACACAAAACGGTATCATGCCGTTACGTCAGACCGCGCTCTTCTGTACCGGCGTCCTTCTGCCTGCGCTCGGCCAGGCCACTCCTCGGTAGTCGAGACATCATTCTGGACATATAATACCCAGCTTCGTCAGCGCTCATTCGCCTCCCGCTCTAACGCCAGCCCTCCCACATCATGGAACTGGTTACACAAGTCAACACGGGCTAAACTGCGTCTCACCGACCGTCTTCATGCAGTGCGGAACAGCAGCCGATTACTGCCTTCCCTACACGGGATGTGCGTCTTGGAGCAAGACCACTATCGCTAAAACCATTCTCTCGAAATCGACTGGTCTTCTTCTGCTCTGGAGAATAACACCTCAACGATAACCTCCAAGTCTACTCCACAACCAAACCACGTCTCTATCTTGGCCAATTCACCCACTGTTCTGGTGGTTCCGGGCGTGACAGTTTTCAGCGTCGAATTAATCACCACGTTACTCCCGAGGACGACACCCCACCCCGTAACAACGACCTCGAAGACTACTATATCTGGACCAGTGGGGAATGTAGCCACTCTTGCGCAGCTTCTGGAATATGACCCCTCCTGTTTCGATGCCAATGAGTACCCTGGTCACAGAGACATACGTAAGTTCAAAGAAAAGAAAAACGTCCTTTCATTGACCCAATACTGACAAACTCAAGCTTAGACTTCGACGACGTAGTGGACTACGCGAGTGATTTCTACAACAGCTTGTCGCCATTATTGACTATGGACGTGAATTCCGTCAATGCTATTGGGACTTTTGGCAAACACAACAACTACGCATATCAGATCGACTGGATCCACGGCTGCAAGACTACGGTAGAATCGCAGCAGGTCAACGATCCTCTGGGAGACGGCTCACGGAGCTGCGTAGAGATCCTTGTTAGTGCCTTTGGGGAATGTGAATTTTGTGTTCTTCAATTGTTATGCTGAGCAATTTCTTGACCAGATTGGTAGGTAACAACGGCGGCGTGGGCGGAACAGTTCAGATTGGATGTTTGGAGTATACGCTCATTGGAAGGAGTTCAGGCCATTGCGATTACTTGAAGCTCTTGCTATTACATCGCTTCGAGTTGGTTGATAGGTCTTTCACAGATCAGCACCAAGACGCAATTGAATCTGCTGGGCAGAGACGCGACCTTGGCTTTTACGTTACTTCGATTTTTCTGAGGGAGTCGAATACATTTAGATGCGTCTGCGCAAAACAAACGACTAGATTAGATTTTAATTAGTTTCGACGAAGCACCTCGAAGTTCACGAATTGTTCCGGAGAGGGGAGCTGTTCGATTGTAAGAAGGAGTCCTCGAACGCGCCTGCCAGGTAGGGTTCACTAGCGCTGCTAGATGCTCCCTGGCGCGAACTTGTTTCCTCCCGTCATTCTATGCCCCCAAATTTCTTCTTCTCTCGTCCTCTTTCTCGTCTCACACAACCTCACCAGTAACTCATTACACGCCGATAGCAACAACGATCTCGATACGCCTGCTTCTGCATCTCTGAAAGATAGCACCAGCATTCCAGGCTTGAGACCTGGCAGTCTCGGCACTGTCCGCCCACGCGGCTCCAACCTTTGGAAGCGAATCACTGCAGGCGTGGCCGGAGCGCATCAACCGCGTCTCTTCGACTGGCTGCAGCCACTGTCGTCCACCGCCGAGACTTCCCTGCTCTGCAATCGATGCATGATTGGCGCTGTAAACCTGCATCCCGGATGCGCGAGCACAACCCGCTGCTTTGGCTTGACGGAGTGGTGGTACGACGGGAACGATGACCACGAAGTGTTTGCTCTCCTTTTCGACCAGAATTTCCTTCAACTGGGAAGCGCTGGAAAGTCTATGGTTTCAACCCCCATTGCACTGCTTCGATTCCTTTGCTACGATAGCAAACGGCTACTCTTCTGTGCCGACGGAAGAGAAATCTTAATGGCGAGCCCAGTCCTCGGCTGACGTCTGTCTTCGGCACGCTGCATACTTTCAAGAGCAGCTATCCTCTAGTACCGTTGGTGACATCGACCTACACGGCTCCCCCCCAGCATTCGGACCCTTGCTAATGCTGGCCGGCACCTTGTTCGCATTCCTAACCGCATGCTTGCCAGCGAAGCAGCATCCACCGCGCAATCTTGCAGAGCCGAGCGCGTACGAAGAAGTATATTAGCTTGGTCCTCGTACATACCCCCTGAAGGTGTCGCTCATATATATTAGTCGTTCGAGTCCTTCGCAGCCTTGTCCACTGGTCGAGATCAGAGTCGAATACGCAGATTTGGAGACCATGACTTTCGAAAACATTCCGGCATCGATTACAAATACCGACTCATCCAAGAAGGACCTCGAAAGACCAGACTCCGCTGTGGACTTGATTGATGACTATGTACTGACACGCGATGCCGGAGCTTCCGCACGTCTAAACCTGTCGCACTACATCTGGCAAAGCTCTTTCGGGTATAACCTACATCCCAGAATCCAGAATGCCATTTCCGGCAAGGAGAATCTCCATGTCGCAGACATTGGTACGGGTACCGGGTACGTACTTGGCCTGCCTTATACAAGGAGATGGCCACATTAACCCGGATCTATTAGGGTGTGGCTCCTCGACATGGCCAAGCAACTTCCAAGATCAACGCAACTGGATGGAATAGATATCAGCTTTGGGCAGTGTACGCCATCACAGTGGCTTCCGCGCAATGTTACGCTACGACTGGTAGACATGTTTCGCCCAACGCCCGCCGAGCTGATAGAAAAGTACGATATCATCCACATCCGCCACTTCGTGTGCGTTGTCAAGGACAATGATCCGACGCCACTACTCCGAAACCTCCTGCAGATGCTCAAGCCTGGCGGCTGGATCCAATGGGACGAATGGGATGTCCTCAACCGGCACTTCACAAAGTCGAGACCTGAAACTCCACAAGCCTGCATCGACAAGTTGGAAGAGGAATTCGCCGTCATGCGACGCCACACAGCCAAACCGCAGTGGCCGGCCAGACTGGACGACTATATGATCGAGTCTAACATGCAGGAAGTTGCGATGGAGAAACGACTTTCAAACGCCAGTCATCTACCATTCATGCACGACCTTACCCTGCTTGTATTTCAAGAGCTCATCGATGGGGCGGAGTTGAAGGGACAGATTGATGCGGAGAAGTCGAAGTATCTGAGGCAATTGCTGGGTGGCGCTACCAGGGAGAGCAGGATGGGAGCTGCGTGGAATCTGACGCGATGCATGGCTGTGGGACAGAAAGGCTTGGATGAGCGGACGGACTATTTCATATTGTAGGGCACTTAGACGGGACTGTCTCGCGGCGGTGAAGTACGAATGTACGAGTCGTGTGTACGAAACCATCAGATTGGCTATCATGTTGTGTCCAAAGTATCAACCACTAAGGTGACCTTCCGGCGCCTTTCTCACAAGACTTCTATCAATCTTGACAAGAAGCGATTATATCATCCTTCATACAAATGACATGTGCAGTCCGGAAGTACTAGTACGTATAACGCGGGGGACCCGAGCGTGGGCCAGACCAGGGCGTGGGTCAGGAATCTTCTGAATCTACATCTACTGTCTTCAATACATCATGTCTCAACCAAATCGCGTCCAAATCAGCCCAAA